>CM042571.1:9657500-10117500 GCA_023630585.1 Cranoglanis bouderius | reverse complement strand
TTGGGGTGCCATGCCATCTGCTGGTGTTGGTCCATTGTGTTTTTTGAAAACCAAAGTCACTGCACCCGTTTACCAAGAAGTTTTGGAGCACTTCATGCTTCCTTTTGCTGACCAGCTTTTTGAAGATGCTGATTTCATTTTCCAGCAGGATTTGGCACCTGCCCACACTGCCAAAAGCACCAAAAGTTGGTTAAATGACCATGGTGTTGGTGTGCTTGACTGGCCAGCAAACTCACCAGACCTGAACCCCACAGAGAATCTATGGGGTATTGTCAAGAGGAAAATGAGAAACAGGAGACCAAAAAATGCAGATGAGCTGAAGGCCACTGTCAAAGAAACCTGGGCTTCCATACCACCTCAGCAGTGCCACAAACTGATCACCTCCATGCCACGCCAAATTGAGGCAGTAATTAAAGCAAAAGGAGCCCCTATCAAGTATTGAGTACATGTACAGTAAATGAACATACTTTCCAGAAGGCCAACAATTCACTAAAAATGTTTTTTTTTATTGGTCTTATGAAGTATTCTAATTTGTTGAGATAGTGAATTGGTGGGTTTTTGTTAAATGTGAGCCAAAATCATCACAATTAAAAGAACCAAAGACTTAAACTACTTCAGTCTGTGTGCATTGAATTTATTTAATACACGAGTTTCACAATTTGAGTTGAATTACTGAAATAAATGAACTTTTCCATGACATTCTAATTTATTGAGATGCACCTGTATATGTGTATATATGTGTGTGTGTGTGTATGTATATATATATATATATATATATATTACACATACACACACACACATATATATATATATATATATATATATATATAGTGGTGATTAACACGGTACATGAGAGCGCATGCCATGTTGTCTACTCATATATACTTTCATTGGTCCACTCATATATGCAATCATTCATTCACCCAAATATACAGTCTTTGGTCTACTCACATATACACTCATAGATCCACCACATATTGTCGCTATACTTTGAAGACATTTGTTTTTTTTAGATCAAAAGATGAATGAGATAACAGAATTTCAGATTTCATTTCCTCATATTTACATCTAGTTGTGTTTAACAACATGGCACCTTTTGCTTGGACCTACCCATTTTTTCAAGTGATCAAAAATATTGGAACACAACTGATTAGGTGGTTCTTGCTGCCCAGGTATACCCTATTAGATTGATTGTTTAATGAATGAATAGCTCTGAATGTCTACTCTTGGTTAGAGCCCTAGGTTTTGCCTGTGAAGACTACATTTGTTGTTAAAAAGGATAAACCAACATGAAGACCAGAGAGCTGTCTATGGGAGAAAAGCAAGCCATTTTGATGCAGAGAAAAGAGGGAAAATCTATCAGAGCCATTGTACAAGCATTGGGCATTGCCAATACAATTTGGAACAACAGCTGATGTCAAACATTTTGAGAGCTGTGAAGAAAACCCAAAAACAACAATCAGTGACATCACCAACAACCTCCACAGGGCAGGGGTGAAGGTATCACAATCCATTGTTTGAAGAAGACTTCGAGAGCAGAAATATAGACGCCATACCACAAGATGCAAAAGACTCATCAAGCAATAAGAATCAGAAAGCCAGACTGGAATTCGCAAAGAAACACAGAGATGAGCCACAAAAGTTCTAAAAATAAATAATAATAGATAAATTCATACATTTTAAAATCTATATCCTGAATTTATATATTTCTGTCATTTTAACAAAGTCCATTGTTAAAAGCGCTATGCAAATAAAACTGAATTGAATTGAATAGATGTAAATACCAGGAAATAAAAGCTGAAATCCTAAACTCTCTCATATTCATCTTTTGATCTCAAACCCAAATGATGTTGTTGTATAGCACAAACAACTGATTTGGCCTTGCTGTTCCAATAATTTCAGAGGGGACTGTATACAGTCATTAATCTGTCCGCTCACACGTATAGTCATTGGGAAATAGAACACCACAGCACTGACCTTTCATTTTGAAAATATACACATACACATTTACAAGCACATAGACTTTGTCTGAACACACTAAAGGTTACAAAAATAAGTGAGAGAGACAGAGGGAAGGAGCGTGTCTGCAGTTTCTGCACCGTGCCCTGTTGCTCTTACTTGTGAATGAACTCATGGCCGGACATCAGGTTCCCCAGCTGATCTGTGCCCCCCAGCTGTATTCTGCAGCCGTGCACCTGATGGAGGTAATAGAAGTCAAAGGCCTGGAAGAGCTGGTAAGAGAACTCGCTCAGACTCATGCCCTCGGCACTCTTTAAGCGGGACTGCACGCTGAGTCTGCTCAGCAGAGTGCCCATGCGGAAATACCGGCCCGCCTCGGCCAGAAACTCCACCACGTTCCAGTCCCGGTACCAGCTGGCGTTGTTCAGCACGCGCACGGTGCCCAGTCTCGGCGGATCGCTACAGAAGTATAGCTCGTGGTTGGTGAAGATCTGATGCAAGCTTTCCAGCACGGACCTGGCATTGCTGTCTACCACGGCGGCCGACAGGCACTCTCTCTCCTTGGATTTGCCGCTCGGGTCGCCGATCCGCGCCGTGGCTCCTCCGATCAGCGCGATCACGTGGTGCCCGGCGTCGCGGAAGTGCAGCAGGCCGATGAGCGGCAGCAGGTGTCCGGCGTGCAGGCTGTCGGCGGTCGGGTCGAAGCCACAGTACACGGTCTGCTGGGCCGAATGCAGCAGCTGAGGCAGATTCACCTGAGCCGCGTTTTCAGGGAAAGACTCCTTCAGGAGGCCTCGTTTGTGCAGCGATGACAGAAATCCGTTTCTACCGACTGGGGAAGTGCGAAAGGTAGCCTTCGGAAACCAAACCGGAGACGGGCTTTTTAGAATAAAACCCGTTTTCCCTCGCCATCCTCTGCACAGGTTGCGGCCACAGGACGCCGCCATGTTTGGAATGACGTAAAGAAGGCGCTCACTGCTGCTCCCTGTTGGTTACAAATCTCACTCTCCTACTTTCATACGTCAGCGCAGCCGCCATGTTAGAAAGGGCAAGAATTAATCGCCCGAAAGCCTGTGTAATTCTGTGGAGAGATAAAAGCGTCTCTACTCTGATCAAATCAGTCATAACTCGCTCTATGTTTAAAAATTTTACAAAATTACAAAACTTTCTTTGTTACAGGTAGATATAAATATACCTGTCATGCAGACACAATAATTAGTTTGAGCCTGATTGCTGGAAACTTGAGCAAAACTTGTCTGTTTTGAGCAAGCGATTTACTGCTACTGATGCTTTTAAATCCACTAAAGTTATTAAAAGCAACAATAGTAAACGCCTAAATAATAAATCAGACTAAGAATCCAGGAGGTTTTACATTCACACAACAGGAATCAGCAATAACACGACTATATAAAATCACAAAGTATAAGATTCATGTAAAAATACATTCAAAAAGTGTAAATTGATCAAGTAACATAATGTTAGCTAACATGGCAAACACCAGTGTCTAAAAACTTTACGACTTTAACGACTGTAAAAAGTCATTGGTACGTAGGCCTAATTGTAAACCCAACTGCAAAACGAATTATATCAAACTTGACGGTATTACACCGTACTAAACTCTCTTCACCAGCCTGCCTTAACTCCTGCCTAAAGTCCCTGATACAATAAAAACACATTCTCGGAGTGTTCTGGAAAATCACACTAAGCACAGGGTCAGAGGCGTGAAATAACAGCTGAGGTGTGAAATATAGCTCAATCCAGCATCTAAATAAAGGGTGTCCCAAAAGTCTCCATACATAGGGGAAATTAACACTTTTTAGTAAAAAGTCTTAATATACTTAATTTATATATATATATATATATATATATATATATATATATATATATATATATATATATATATATATATATACACACACACACACACACACACACACACACACACACACACACACACACACACACACACAGGGGGAAAAAAGTATTTGATCCCCTGCTGATTTTGTACGTTTGCCCACTGACAAAGAAATGATCAGTCTATAATTTTAATGGTAGGTGTATTTTAACAGTGAGAGACAGAATAACAACAAAAAAATCCAGAAAAACGCATTTCAAAAAAGTTATAAATTGATTTGCATTTTAATGAAGGAAATAAGTATTTGATCCCCTATCAGTCATCAAGATTTCTGGCTCCCAGGTGTCTTTTACACAGGTAATGAGCTGAGATTAGGAGCACTCTCTTAAAGGGAGTGCTCCTAATCTCAGTTTGTTACCTGTATAAAAGAAGCAATTTGTCCACAGAAGCAATCAATCAATCAGATTCCAAACTCTCCACCATGGCCAAGACCAAAGAGCTGTCCAAGGATGTCAGGGACAAGACGGTAGACCTACACAAGGCTGGAATGGGCTACAAGACCATCGCCAAGCAGCTTGGTGAGAAGGTGACAACAGTTGGTGCGATTATTCACAAATGGAAGAAACTGTCAGTCTCCCTCGGTCTGGGGCTCCATGCAAGATCTCACCTCATGGAGTTTCAATGATCATGAGAACGGTGAGGAATCAGCCCAGAACTACACGGGAGGATCTTGTTAATGATCTCAAGGCAGCTGAGACCATAGTCACCAAGAAAACAATTGGTAACACACTACGCCGTGAAGGACTGAAATCCTGCAGCGCCCGCAAGGTCCCCCTGCTCAAGAAAGCACATGTACAGGCCCGTCTGAAGTTTGCCTGAATGATTCAGAGGAGAACTGGGTGAAAGTGTTGTGGTCAGGTCTGGTCAGATCTCTTTGGCATCAACTCAACTCACCGTGTTTGGAGGAGGAGGAATGCTGCCTATGACCCCAAGTCATAACACCATCCCCACCGTCAAACATGGAGGTGGGAACATTATGCTTTGGGGGTGTTTTTCTGCTAAGGGGACAGGACAACTGCACCGTATCAAAGGGACGATGGACGGGGCCATGTACCATCAAATCTTGGGTAAGAACCTTCTTCCCTCAGCCAGGGCATTGAAAATGACCTTAATGACTTGGAGAGGATCTGCAAAGAGTAGTGGGACAAAATCCCTCCTGAGATGTGTGCAAACCTGGTGGCCAACTACAAGAAACGTCTGACCTCTGTGATTGCCAATAAGGGTTTTGCCACCAAGTACTAAGTCGAAGGGGTCAAATACTTATTTCACTCATTAAAACGTAAATCAATTTATAACTTTTTTGAAATGCGTTTTTCTGGATTTTTTTGTTGTTATTCTGTCTCTCACTGTTAAAATACACCTACCATTAAAATTATAGACTGATCATTTCTTTGTCAGTGGGCAAACGTACAAAATCAGTAGGGGATCAAATCATTTTTTCCCCCACTGTATATTTCAGATAGCCTTTAAGACCAAAGAGATAGCCTTTGACCAAAGAAGAGCGTATTGAAATCATTCTCATGGCTGGATCAGGAAGCTGTCACAAGGTTGCGATGGACATTAACAGGAAACATGGCAAATGTATCACACACAACACTGTTGCCAAATATATCAACAAATTTAAAAAGACTGGAAGTGTTGCGGACCAACCGAGAAGTGGACACCCACAAATATCCACTGAGAAAAGCACAAACAACGTGGTGCTGGCAAACATAGTCCCCTATGTATGGAGATTTTGGGGCACCCTGAAGATTTCCTCTACCTATGGTCATTATGACTTATATACCCTACTGTTGTCTCAGTCTGTGTTTGGTACTATTCTGTCTACATGTAGCTCTTATACTCCCATCCAAGGAAGTACGGTAAAATGGAGTCTTGTCTGAATACAGAATACTGTTGTCTTAATAGTACTTGACCTATACTTTGACACTTATACACTCTATGGCCAAAAGTTTGTGGACACCTGACCATCACACCCATATGTGCTTGTTGAACATCCCGTTCCAGATTTAGTTCCCCATTGTTGTTATAATAACCTCCACTCTTCTGTGAAGGCTTTCCACTAGATTTTGCAGTGTGGATGTGGGGATTTGTGTTCATTCAGTTACAAGAGCATTAGTGAGGTCAGGCTGATGTTGGGTGAGGAGGCCTGGGGTGCAGTCCATGTTCCAGTTCATCTAAAAGGTGTTCAGTGGGGTTGAGGTCTGGGTTCTTTGCAGGACACTCGAGTTCTTTCACTCAAACCTTAGCAGACCATGTCTTCATGCACCTTGATTTGTGCACAGGGGCCTGGCACACCCAATCAAGAGATTTGCCCACCCAGGGCCCACGCATTAGCCCAGGCCCAGTACCATGGAAACAAGTTTAAAAAATATTGAATATTGTGATATTTACCCACCCCCCTCTTAAGTAGGAAAGTGGTCACAAACATTCTCACACTTACGTTCTTGCATGTGTGAATGCTCAGCAGAATTGCTTGGTTATTTTGTCTGTTTAAACTCTTCCTCCGTACTGGAAAAATTCATGTTGTTCACTACATACAGTTTAGGGCAAGATTTAGTAGCATATTCCATTTTACAGCCACAAATTATTCCAAGTAGTTACTGTTGCACGATAACCAACAGATGGCACCAAAGTCATACCAGTTTTGATTTTAGCGACAACATTGTATTAATATGGTAAGACTATCAAAAGCTACACTTAGATCAAATAATCACTGCCTTTGCTTAGACTTTTTTTAAAAATCCCTCAACTGATCAGATGTGATTATCATTTTGACAAGCAATTTACCAGCTGTGTGAGTTTTATATAACAGATCTGGGTCTATTTGCTTGTTCATTGGGTTATTCCTTGTAACCTCAATGGGTAATATACACTCACTGAACATTTTATTAGGAACACTATACTGATACTGGGTAGGGCCTCCCTTTGCTCTCAAAAGAGCCTCCGTTCTTCATGGCATGGATTCCACAAGATGTTGGAAACATTCCTTTGAGATTCTGATCCATGTTGAAATGGTTGCATCAGGCAATTCCTGCAGATTTTTCAGGTGCACTTTCATGCTGTGAATCTCCCGTTCTACCACATCCCAAAGGTGTTCTATTGGATTCAGATCAGGTGACTGGGAAGGCCACTGAAGAACACTGAACTCACTGTCATGTTCATGAAACCATGCAATATCATGCTGGAAGTAGCCATTAGAAGATGGTAAATTGTGCCCGTCTGGCACCAACAATCATGCCACGGTCAAAATCACTGAGATAAAATTGTTGGTTGATGTGAACATTACCTGAAGCTGCTGGCCCGTATCTGCATGATTTTATGCATTGCACTGCTGCCACATTATTGGCTGATTAGATAATTGCATGAATGAGTAGGTGAGTGTGAGTGTGTAGACCTATGGAGAGTTTTGTGTGAGAGTCAACCCTGAAAGCCTTCAGCCTTCTACATCCACAGTTCATTTACATGTACTATGTTGATTTATTTTACAGACAATTTTAAGACTTAAAAGAAAGGCAGTATACAATCCAAGCATCTGCTGTTTGAGGAGCTAGTGGTGATGCAAGTACTGCTGTGCTAAATATGCATTAACTGAGAAGAAGCATGTAGAACAGTGAGAGAAGCAAGTAAGCACAATAGTTGAGCTAAATGTTGGTATACAAGTTGGCAAAAACCTTGTTCACAAAGCAAGAAGTCGAATGCTTAAGTCGTGAAAACTAATAATATAGACTAATAACAACAATATACTTACATGTGTAACTGTGAAATACATGGCAAAGAGAACAGTCCTTGATAGACCTATGCTATAGACCCTGATGCCAGGTGTCTCTTTAGGGGTACCACCACACCCAGATCAGCACCATGGCCAGCAACTTTATAGATAAACTGGGCAGCTTTATAACAACAACAAATGTGTAATCAAGGAAGGGCCAGATCCAATTACCTTGGTCATGGTGCAATGACTACCCCAAACAGTTGCAGCTGGCAGCTCATTTGGTGGCAGACAAAAAAGCTGCATGCCAGGGGCAGTGAATACACTGTTCAAAACCAGGTTCTCTCTTAACTAAGGTAATCTGCCTACCAGCCTACCAACACCTGGATTGACACACATACACACTCCCTTCAAGGACTTCTCGACAACAAGCACCAACTCTCAACAATTCCTTCCCTTACCCTCTTCCTACAACAGTAAATGAACTAGAATCAATGCCTTGTATTAATAACCCATTACACTCATCACACATTGGGCAGCAACCATAGCAGGAGCAGTGGCTAGTAGTCTAGCAGCCTCATAGTCTGGCATAGTACCCGGTATAATCAGTTGCTTATCACTTACTCTGGACAATGATGTGGAGTCATGACTCGATTGGTGCATGACTCTAGAGTGATGAGCTATGGCTATGGGTCACTGTCTGCCTACCCTTCGTTTCAAATTTGTGAAAAGCTTGGGAAAGTCAACCACATAAGTAAGCAGGCAGTATGGCAGTATGGAAATCACAGAGTGCACCAAAGCCACCTTCTTGATAAAGCCAAATGAAAGAAGGCATTACTCCCTAGACTTCTAGGGAGAACACCACCTGGGATGGGTATCAGAGCCCTACTCTTCTGCTTGCAAGATTAATCAATGCCCACCATCCCAGGACACCGCTCTTTATTTAGGGGAAAGTCCTGACTGGCAGGCTGCAGTCTAGCCCAGGAAAGACTGGTTTGGTGCCCGTATGTGTTAGTGGACTCAGGTGTTATATTAACTTTCAACCATCCATCTCCTCAGACTGCCCACATTTGAGCCATGGAAACTCTCCACGAGACTTGTACATGATGTTCCCACAGTGTTCTTAAATATAGAAAGGCCCACTTGGCCCACATGCACCTCTTATGCAGCTATATGGAGGAATAGGTGATGCCCTTATTGGACAAACACAACAAGAATCTGGGAATACTGACATGCATCTCAACTCTCTACCTGACAAACAGCTACTGGCAGGTATTTTCATTGACTCTTTAGCCTTTTTCCCTGGACTGTGGTTCTGTTTGCAGGTGTCTCTAAGCAGGCTTTACACTATATTTGACAAAAAAAAAAAAAAAAAAAAAATCAGCAATGCCATGTTTGGATTTTACAAATGTATTTTTTAATGTATACAGATTGTGTGGGTTTTGTTAACTACATACTATTAATCTGTTGAAAAGATACGGTATTGTTAAAATCCCTTCCAAATTAAATAATATGAATTCTAATCGAAAACAAAGTGGAACTGTCGTGTGCAATTGTTATTTCAACCCACAAAGTGTTTGCTATTCTCTAAACTCAATTGCACACCAAAGCCAGTATTCTTTCAGTTCTGGTCACTGCAGGTAGCATGAACAAAAATGCAGCATTTGGGCTATTAAATTGTGTATGCAACTTTGACCACAAATAATCTATGTTGAGAAAGTCTGTAACTAAGGCACAGGTATTGACTCTTGGCTTAGGGTTAACAAAGGCAGTCAAATCCGATTGCTTTCATCCACATGTCTGACATATCTGTAATCCTTAAAGTATAAATAGCATAAATCACACCCAAACTGACATGACATGTTCATATACCAATGCAGCCATTATAATAAATAATAATAACATGATAATGTCTAATCATGTTAAGTCTATTAGAACTAACTTACGATTATTAATTAAATTGAACTCACAATTCATTTTAAGACAATCCTTTTCAGTATTACAATTAAGCACTGAAACTGCAGGATAGTGTAATTTTACAGCATGTTCCTAAAATTGCTGAACAAATGTTCATGTTACTGAAATTACATGTGCTTTAATGAGCTTTAGTGAAACAGCTAATTATAACACAGAAATCATGAATGAAAATCAACACATACATACATATATACATACAACAGTTATGCAGAGTTACACAATGAATGAACTATTCCGGTCAATATAACTGTACTGTCCTCAGGAAGCACCATGAACAGACACTAGATTTTCAGGAAGGTCAGGACGTCAGTTACAGAAAATCATAACTGTCAAGTTTGCATGTCATTTTAGACGTTCTACCTGAGACTAAAATCTGTCATATGGGCTAAGATTTCATACACTCCAAAACAAGGGGTTCTGTCTCCAAATACTCTGTCCCTGGGTAAATGAGTAAATCTCCTCAGTGCTGTGGCACAAACAGAAAGAAGATTGGGACATACAAAACATGCTCACGTAGATGTTTCTCTTTATGACAGTACATTCTGGCTAACCATTCCACTATTTTAAATTGCACTCTGAATAAATCCCAACTATTTTACAATATTTTATATATTAATAGAGTCTTGCTTTAATATAAAAAATAATACACCGTTAAAAACAACTATAAATGTATATGGTGCCCACACTACCCATGTTGGTGATATAAATGCAATTTCAAATATTTATCACATGATATACAGGCAAAAAGTGCATTTAGGTCCCTTTAAAAGGAAATATGGCCACTGTCATTGTATTTGTGAACATAAGCACAAATGTAGAGCTGTCCATTTCTTACAAAGCTTTCAGATCCAGCTTGAAGGATCAGAGTAAAGGTTTCATAATGTAATGTACCAATAATTGATTTCTTTTTTTCTTTTTTCTTTTTTGGTTCCGGTTAAGACCGTTTACATGCTAATTACATGCTATAAACATAACATACAGGCACAGTAGAATATACTCCTAATACCTAAGTATCATGAGAAAGGGGGGCACCTGAAGTGAGGTGAGCGTTAATTTCTCAGGTAATTTAATCTTTCACATATATGGAGGCTTACATTCAGAAGCACCAAGTATAAACATGCATATACTAGCAAAATTCATATTGAGGAAAACAAAAAAAGCAAGAGGAATTAACACAACAGCATCGGCTTGATTTTGCTGCCTATATGTCTTGGAAATGTTAACAGTGCAACAATTATCTAAAGTATTTGTGAATTATTGGTCTAATGCAGTTATTGATGATGTCTCTTTTGTTCAACTGATTCTAACACAAATGTGGGCTATTTGCTTATTAAATATAGATTAGATAGAGAGATTAGTTTATAAAACCTTAAAAACACATTTAAACCAGGGCAACTGAATATTCTTTCCATCCTATTGCACATTAATACATCTGTATTGTACTGATGTATTAATATGCTTATACAATTTTGCATACACTTGATTTCAGTAAGTTAAATAAATACAACTGTTGCTCTAAATAAACTTAATTAAAGTGTGTCCACCAGAAAATCACCCATCTCCTAATCTACACTGCATGGCCATAAGTTTGTGGACACCTGACTATCATACACGTGTTCCTTCCCCAAACTGTTGCCACAAAACTGGATGCACACAATTGTATAGAATGTCTGTGCACAAAGTGAGCTCTATGAAGACATGGTTTGCCAAGGTTGGAGTGGAAGAACTCGAGGGTCAACCCCACTGAACACCTTTGGGATGAACTGGAATACCGACTGCACCCCAGTCCTCCTCACCCGACATCAGTGCCTGATCTCACTAATGCTGTTCTAGCTGAATTAACACAAATCCCCACATCCACGCTCCAAAATCTACTGAAAAGCCTTCCCAGAAGAGTGGAGGCTATTAAAACAGCAAAGAGGGATTAAATCTCGAATTCGATGTTCAACAAACATGGGTGTGATGGTCAGGTGTCCACATACTTTTGGCCATTTAGTGTTTCATCACTCCACATAGGCCTATTTATAGAATTAAGCAAACAACCACAAAAATGTTTATTAAAAATTTGTCGTGGTTAATCTGCCACCAGCCTTCTTGATAAATACGCCCACCAAAGATTCCTTATTATTTGACTGATCTGCACCATGACAACACGCAAAATGACATTACACCTTAAACATGCTAAGTTTCTATAGTATGTATTTTATACATTCTCTAACATTCATGTTTCATAATCTAAATGTAGTTTGACTGCTTTGCGTGTTAATTTGTAATTTATTTTATTTAAAACACTGACTTGCCCCAGCCATCGATTACCACTTGAAGCTGCAGGGTTCTGAGGGCACGATTAGAGTGACACAAATCCTCAACCCTCCTTCAGGAAGAATTTCGCAATGCCCTTTTCACTAATACAGTGAAGTTGTGGCTAAACCGAGGGAGGCCACTAGATCTCACCAGAAAGAAATAAGATCCTGCAATAAGAAACTGCAACAACCAATGCCCCCAAAAGACCTGCTTCAAGTTCTACGTTTATGTCAGAAATGCTAGCTGTTTAAAATCTGAAAAAAGGAGTAAATGAGTTTTGTTTCAAGATGTAGACAGTATGCATATGCCTGTATTGGATTTTGTGTTGCAGAGCATCTCATGGAAACTGGACAGATGTGTAGATGCATGAGCCCAGTGAAAAGCTTGGGTACCTGCACTAGAAAGACCAGGGCAGCTAATGTTACACACGTTTCATCCAGGCCTGCACCAAGAAAAGGTAGCAGAGTCTAAAGATGATCACTAATTTATTAAGAGCTGAGGTGGTTTTGCTACTAATGAGAAAGCGACCTGCCAGAAGCAAATTCAGAATTTTTAAAATTTCTTTCTTTCTTTCTTTTTTAATTCTTTTTTTTTTATTTTTATTTTTATTTTTTTTAGTAAAATGTAGGTACTTGTGAAATATCAAGTTTAGCTTACAAAAAGGAGTGTAATAACATTTTTGCTTCACTGCATGCCATGATCAGCATCTGGCCGTCATTGATACAATGACAAACACTGAGCCGACATCAGGCAAACGATTTTGGACCTGAGCAAACTAACCAGGTGTTAATAGAACTGCCTTGGAAATATATCAGAGGCAACGTAATAAAACATCCTAGAAATACTTCTGACACAGTATCAGCTCTACCTTGTCTATTACATTTAGAAAACAGAGGCACAAACTGACCCTAACTCATGACCTTTACTCTAACTGAGTAGACCCCAGGAACAAATGTTAACATTCATGACACAAATATTTCAAGATTATGAAGGGTCATTTGACTGTTGTGTACATAATAATCATGAGCTGGTGCACTTATGATGAAAACACATTTACAAGCCCTGCAGTTTCTCTTCTTTTTCTTTTTCTTTTCAACCTGATATGAACCCACTTGGGTGTTATTGGTGTAATTCTTGCTCTTGTGCACATTTATGTAGTACAGATTTCATCTTCCTATTCTTGCTGAACAACCAAACCATTATTATACCACTCCTGCATGTTTTGGATTTACAAAGGCTTCACCAGGTCTGTGTCACGCAAATGCACCCTTATTTCTGTTTAAAGGACATATTGCTTTATCAACAGGTCTGATTTGTAGGCTTGTTTTCACAGTCTCTAGCCCATGACGGAGTTCATGAAGATTAGTATACATGTTTAGAAAGTATAATAAACCATGAGTCAGAAAAAGTACAAAGGTAACTTTAGTGCAGTGTGAATTAGGACTATCCTGACACTGGTCCTTTCTAAAGAAAACCCCTCTACCTGATTTCCATCCCTTCTGTACAGCTGGCTGGAATTTACTTTCTGGACACCACTGTCTCCTGTGCATAGTGGTTTATTGGCAGCCCTTCAGATAGGGTAACACTGTGTCTTTAACAAGGACAGATTCCAGAGTCCCCTGAGAGCATTTCCTCATTTTTTAGGAACAAATGAATGTCCGAGTTGTCAGACAAGCCCTCACCCTCAATCATTAGAAAAGGTTTAGGGCTAAACCCACTCCATTATTCTCTTGCGCCTTCACCATGCCCCATGTAGCACATGAGTATCCCTTAGTACATGTCTCTATAGATTTCCTGGAGCAGAGGATGCAGTGATGTGTCCTCCATTTTCTTGATCTCCTGTACTAACTGGGCATGCTCTGTGACTAGCTGACGCAGATCAGCTAGTTTCTGCAGCAGTTTAGGGAAGAGGAAGGTATTGTCTGGGTGGTTATTCTGTAGGTGGAGCTGCAGGACATGGACGATGCTCTCCTGCATCCGCTCGATGTATGGGACATTCATCAGGCCAGGACGATCTGAGTGACAAGAAGGATCGGTTTGAAGAGACCTGGTCAGTCCAAGCACAAAACTTATCTGATTTATTCAAAGTTTGTGCCAACACACTACACAGCATGAAGAATGGGAAACTAAATGTGTCCACGAGGTAGGCAGTCTGTTAATCAACTCATGTCTCTTACCTCCACAGCAGATGATGGCTGCCACAAACAGGGCCAGGTCACTGTCATCCAGTCCCAGTGCATTGAACTTCATGGCAAACTGGAACTTGGGCTCCATCATGTCACTAATGGGTCGTCGCAGGCTCTTGAGGAACTCCCGTGTGATGAAGCCACTGCCATAGGCAACCAGCAAGCCATCTTTATTCATGCAAGAGGCCAGCATGGCAAAGAGTGCCTCATACACACCATACTTTAACAGTGTTACCTAAAAATGAACACAAAATGCACAGTATAAAGTTAGAAAGAGGACATTCCACAGAATCATTTAAACATGCACTACTGAAAAAAAGCAGTGGCATTAGTAATACCTTGAATTCCCTGGAAAGACATTTCATTGGCTTCCAAATAGCAATAATGTCAAGCGCCATATGTACTTTCAAGTTCTCTCTTTTGATTGCTCTTTGTCGTGGCACCAACCTGGTCATTCAGGTCGAGGTTGCAGAAGCCTGGAACAGACTTAGCAAACTCGGTGAGCTCTGTGACTGTCTCCACCGACGTGTACTGGCAGCAGTGGAAGATCCGCACTTCTGCATCCTTATCAAGCAGTCCACCTGCAGTGCCAACCATCTTTGCCACCAGAGTCTGCTCGGCCAGATGCAGAGTCTCCATGTCATGGATTACAAATGGCTGGAATACAAAAAAAAAAAAAATACAAAAATTTGAGTAACATATTTTCAATGTAGAGAGACCAGTGTTATTCAATTTCCCCTTAATGTAAAAGTAGTACTATCTCATCCCTTCTTATTGACAGGTGAGGTGAGAATCACCTAGATACCTTCTTGTGCTGGTCTCATGCTGAAACCTTCAACAAGTCAGGAAGTGGCCTTATGCTGTAGTATTTGATATAAATATCTTTGTCATACAGCCATCTTTTCCCGTTCTACTTCTTGCCTTGTACATGTCAGACTTTAGCTAAACTCTGCCAACATGCATACAGGGGCTGGAGTTGGGTTGCATTCCACTTCCTGCTAACCCCTGCAGTCTAATGACTAGCAGGCCTATGGATAAGCGGCTAAGGCAGTCAAGTATGCTGCCTGCTGACAACTGTTTAGCTTGCTATGTTAGTTGGACTGCTAATGCACAACACTGGGGCTGGAGTTGTGTCTCCATCTGCGTGCCCTCATTCTCCTTGCCGGGTAAGGGAGCCGAGGATGAACAAGCCTTGGCACTGCCCATCTGAGAGAAGTGGTTTTCAGTTTGGACATCCCCAGCTGCAAGCTAAGCAGCCTGCAAGTCCAGGTCCATGCCCGGTGAAAACTGATAAGCAGAGTATGTAGCCTCTGCCTCCTTTGCATGCAACACTGGCATGCTTCAGCCTGCTGAACATTCCTTTTTATTCCTATAAGCACATTACCGTACTATTAAGACTGGACAGCGCCAGTTCTATCTGTTCATCTGTCATGAGGGTACGACATGTGGAGCTGTCTAAACAGAGAATGGTGACAGATGACAGACATCATCATCATCGAATACAGGTGCTGGTCACCAGGCCCCTACTGTGACATGCCACTCTATGAGGAGCATCTCCTCCTCATGGGGATTTCCTGCTGTTCCAGGTAATCTACACTGCTACATTATCATGCATCTTCTCCAGATTCTAAAAGGTTAAGATTACTGTGCACCTTCTCCAGATTCAACAAGGTTAACATTACTGTGCACCTTCTCCAGGTTCTACAAGGTTAACATTACTGTGCACCTTCTCCAGGTTCTACAAGGTTAACATTACTGTGCACAGTAATGTGCACAGACCTTATCTAGTTTCTACAAGGTTAACATTACTGTGTACCTTCTCCAGATTCTACAAGGTTAACATTACTGTGCACCTTCTCCAGATTCTACAAGGTTCACATTACTGTGCACCTTCTCCAGATTCTACAAGGTTCACATTACTGTGTACCTTTTCCAGATTCTACAAGGTTAACATTACTGTACACCTTCTCCAGATTCTACAAGGTTCACATTACTGTGTACCTTTTCCAGATTCTACAAGGTTAACATTACTGTGCACCTTCTCTACGTTCTACAAGGTTAACATTACTGTGCACCTTCTCCAGATTCTACAAGGTTAACATTACTGTGCACCTTCTCTACGTTCTACAAGGTTAACATTACTGTGCACCTTCTCCAGATTCTACAAGGTTAACATTACTGTGTACCTTCTCCAGATTCTACAAGGTTAACATTACTGTGCACCTTCTCTACGTTCTACAAGGTTAACATTACTGTGCACCTTCTCCAGATTCTACAAGGTTAGCATTACTGTGCATCTTCTCCAGATTCTACAAGGTTAACATTATTGTGCATCTTCTCCAGATTCTACAAGGTTAACATTACTGTGTACCTTCTCCAGATTCTACAAGGTTAGCATTACTGTGCATCTTCTCCAGATTCTACAAGGTTAACATTATTGTGCATCTTCTCCAGATTCTACAAGGTTAACATTACTGTGCACCTTCTCCAGATTCTACAAGGTTAACATTACTGTGCACCTTCTCTACGTTCTACAAGGTTAACATTACTGTGCGACTTCTCCAGGTTCTACAAGGTTAACATTACTGTGTACCTTCTCCAGATTCTACAAGGTTAGCATTACTGTGCATCTTCTCCAGATTCTACAAGGTTAACATTATTGTGCATCTTCTCCAGATTCTACAAGGTTAACATTACTGTGTACCTTCTCCAGATTCTACAAGGTTAACATTACTGTGCACCTTCTCTACGTTCTACAAGGTTAACATTACTGTGCACCTTCTCCAGGTTCTACAAGGTTAACATTACTGTGTACCTTCTCCAGATTCTACAAGGTTAACATTACTGTGCACCTTCTCTACGTTCTACAAGGTTAACATTACTGTGTACCTTCTCCAGATTCTACAAGGTTAGCATTACTGTGCATCTTCTCCAGATTCTACAAGATTAACATTATTGTGCATCTTCTCCAGATTCTACAAGGTTAACATTACTGTGTACCTTCTCCAGATTCTACAAGGTTAACATTACTGTGCACCTTCTCTACGTTCTACAAGGTTAACATTACTGTGCACCTTCTCCAGGTTCTACAAGGTTAACATTACTGTGTACCTTCTCCAGATTCTACAAGGTTAACATTACTGTGTACCTTCTCTACGTTCTACAAGGTTAACATTACTGTGCACCTTCTCCAGATTCTACAAGGTTAGCATTACTGTGCATCTTCTCCAGATTCTACAAGGTTAACATTATTGTGCATCTTCTCCAGATTCTACAAGGTTAACATTACTGTGTACCTTCTCCAGATTCTACAAGGTTAACATTACTGTGCACCTTCTCTACGTTCTACAAGGTTAACATTACTGTGCACCTTCTCCAGGTTCTACAAGGTTAACATTACTGTGTACCTTCTCCAGATTCTACAAGGTTAACATTACTGTGTACCTTCTCCAGATTCTACAAGGTTAACATTACTGTGCACCTTCTCTACGTTCTACAAGGTTAACATTACTGTGCACCTTCTCCAGATTCTACAAGGTTAACATTACTGTGTACCTTCTCCAGATTCTACAAGGTTAACATTACTGTGCACCTTCTCTACGTTCTACAAGGTTAACATTACTGTGCGACTTCTCCAGGTTCTACAAGGTTAACATTACTGTGTACCTTCTCCAGATTCTACAAGGTTAGCATTACTGTGCATCTTCTCCAGATTCTATAAGGTTAACATTATTGTGCATCTTCTCCAGATTCTACAAGGTTAACATTACTGTGTACCTTCTCCAGATTCTACAAGGTTAACATTACTGTGCACCTTCTCTACGTTCTACAAGGTTAACATTACTGTGCACCTTCTCCAGGTTCTACAAGGTTAACATTACTGTGTACCTTCTCCAGATTCTACAAGGTTAACATTACTGTGCACCTTCTCTACGTTCTACAAGGTTAACATTACTGTGCACCTTCTCCAGGTTCTACAAGGTTAACATTACTGTGCATCTTCTCCAGATTCTACAAGGTTAATATTACTGTGCACCTTCTCCAGATTCTACAAGGTTCACATTACTGTGCACCTTCTCTAGGTTCTACAAAGTTAACATTACTGTGCACCTTCTCTAGGTTCTACAAGGTTGACATTACTGTGCACCTTCTCCAGATTCTACAAGGTTAACATTACTGTGCACCTTCTCCAGATTTTACAAGGTTAACATTACTGTGCACCTTCTCTAGGTTCTACAAGGTTAACATTACTGTGCACCTTCTCCAGATTCTACAAGGTTACCCTTACTGTGCACCTTCTCCAGATTCTACAAGGTTAACATTACTGCGTACCTTCTCTAGGTTCTACAAGGTTAACATTACTGTGCACCTTCTCCAGATTCCACAAGGTTAACATTACTGTGCACCTTCTCCAGAATTCTACAAGGTTAAATTACTGTGCACCTTCTCCAGGTTCTACAAGGATAACATTACTGTGCACCTTCGCTGGTTCTACAAGGTTAACATTGTGCCTCCCAGTGGTGTGAGTGCAGCATTCATCTCCGAACAGCATTACAGTCAGCTCTAAGGTGGATCAGTTCCTCATGACATTGTGGCATATGTTATTACAGGCGATTATCCGCCTGTGGAGGTTATCAAGTGTTTATAGAACCACACTTACATACATAACTAGCAGACTCTTTTCATACGAGCTTTAGAGATTCCTTGTAAAAAATACTTGGCACATCCTTCACTGCCTGTTATACAAGGGGAAACAATAGACAAAATATAGTAAATATGTGAAAAAAACATAAGGCACAAGGCAAATTTATCCAAAAACAAAATTAATACAATGCACACTATGTACATGACTGTGGTCTCAGATAATGCATAATGTTTGAAGAAGTGAAAACAATATATGTTCTCTCAAACAGTATGCTTCCACAAATAACACAGGTAAGCACAGACGCATAACTGTAAATAATGTAGAGCAAATAGTGCTGAGGCCATATTTGAGCAGCTTATGGCTTCCTCAGTCAGAACAGTGCTTCCCTCCTTCACAGAATGGAGCAAAAGTGAAACTATCACACCTGCTGCTGGATGTCAACAGTGTCAGAAGGCTACAGTTGACCCCCAGATCATCTAAAAGAGCATTTAAATTGTAAAAGCATTTGTAATAGCATTTTTTCACAACAGCATTTTTTCCTGGGTTTATAAGTCACATTTACACCAAGATGTAAGCAGCAGTAAGTTGCTAGGTGGGGCCTCTATGGATCGGACTTGTTTGTCCAGCACATCCCATAGATGCTTGGTCAGACTGAGATCTGGGGAAGTTGGAGGCCAACACCCTGTCAACACCCTCAACTCTTTGTCATGCTCCTCAAACCATTCCTGAGCCATTTTTGCAGTGTAGCAGGGCACATTATCCTGCTGATAGAGGCCACTGCCATTAGGGAATACCGTTGCCATGAAGAGGTGTACCTGGTCTGCAGCAATATTTACGTAGGTGGTACATGGCAAAGTAACATCCACATGAATGCCAGGACCCAAGTTTTCCCAGCAGAACATTGCCCATCACACTGACTCCGCAAGCTTGCCTTCTTCCCATAGTGCATCCTCGTACCATCTCTTCCACAGATAAGCGACGCACACGCACCTGGCCATCCACATGAGGTAAAAGAAAACATGATTCATCAGACCAGGCCACCTTCTTCCATTGCTCCATGGTCCAGTTCTGATGCTCATGTGCCCATTGTAGGTGCTTTTGGTGGGGGACAGGGGTCAGCATGGGCACTCTGACTGGTCTGCAGCTACACAGCTCCTTACGCAGCAAACTGCAATGCCCTGTATGTCCTGACACCTTTCTATCATAGCCAGCATTAACTTTTCCAGCAATTTGTGCTACAGTAGCTCTTCTGTGGGATCAGACCAGATGGGCTAGCTTTTGCTCCCCACACTCATTAATGAGCCTTGGGCACCCATGACCCTGTCGCCGGTTCACTGGTTGTCCTTCCTTGGACCACTTTTAGTGGTCCACTGCATACTGGGAACACCCCACAAGACCTGCTGTTTTGGAGATGCTCTGACCCAGTCATCTAGCCACCACAATTTGTCCCTTGTCAAAGTCCGTCAGAGCCTTATGTTTGCCCATTTTTCCTGCTTCAAACACATCAACTTTGAGAAATGACTGTTCACTTGCTGCCTAATATATCCCACCCCTTGAGAGGTGCCATTTTAACGAGATAATCAATGTTATTGACTTCACCTGTTAGTGGTTTTAATGGTATGGCTGATCAGTGTACATAACATTAAATTGATCTCATGTAAAATATATGAAAAATATGAAAATCAAATTTAGCATGCCGATGGAAGTTAATGTTAACATATTGTTTTAGTTTTAGCATACTAACCGTACAGTAGTAAGCCACAAGATTTTTTTTTTTTTGCCAGAGCACTATAAGCTAAAGCTACACTTCAAAACACTTTAAGACCAAGCAAAACTACAAAATCATGATGAAGAAATCAAATGTGATTAAGACTTGAACATTTCTTTCAGTGGAGCCAGAGAGTAGAGGTGTGCATGGAGACTGGGATGAGGGAGATGAGGGAGTAGGTGGTTTATACTGTCATGCGAGCAGGAGTGGGTGGTCAGATATGAAGTTTGCGCAACAAAGAAAAGCCACATGCATTAATGTGTGCATTATAGTGCATTGGATGAGGTGGTTTGCTCACACAGCAGTGCACCACATGTACTTAGTTCATTCATTTATCTCCATTAAAGGGTTATAGGAGTGGACAAATTGGCCATGCATTTGGAAGCAGGCAGGATTTTTCAGAATTCCTAATGGATTTAAAAATAAAAACAGTCTCATGCACACCTCTAACAGAGAGAATAAATAAATAACAATGCATGACGTATATAAAACATAGCCTCATCTTACTGGTGTGTTTGTTTTGCCTGTCAGGATGGTCCGTGCTTTAGATTTGTTCATGCTGAAGTTCTTCAGATAAGCCTCGTAGATCTGTCTGGCCAGGGTTTTCTGGTCCGCTAACTGAGGATTCTCCACCTCCCTCTCCCCAGTTAGTATCTCTGCCTTCAGCTTCAGCTTCTCAGACTGGGGCATTCGGCCAAAGCGGATGGCTGCATGCAAAACATAGTACAGTGTCTCAGGTCAAGAACATGTTAAATACTTAATTCGCTGGTTGGTTATATGTTGACTGTTATGTAATGGATCAGTATTTTTTATAATGGATTGCTTGCAACATCCCTACTTGGAGGCGTGAGGGACCTATGGTTGAATCAGCTTGAAATTAGACTGAAGATATGGTATGACTGAGCATATAATTGCTTTTTTCTTTTGGATTAGGATGAATGACGAATTGATGAATGAAGATTTCAGCTGACATTTCAGAATCATTTTTATCAGGAATGGAACTTTACTGACTGGCTCCATCTATCAGCTGAGGTTGCCCAAGTATATAGTTCACTTTTACTAGCCAGAAGAGCTGCTATGTTATTTATGGATCTGAACTCAGCGGAATAATGTAGTGGCAACTTGTTCAGTAATGTGCATACTTGGATTACAAAATGTCAAAAGGTAGTCAGATTAGCCCAGGGATTGGCTGTTAACCTATTCTTTCTCTCTCTCATACACACACACACGCACACACACACACACACACACACACACACACACACACACACACACACACAGGCACACACACAGGCACACACACAGGCACACACACACACACACACACACACACACACACACAAACACACACCCACACACACAAACACACACCCACACACCCACCCACACACACACACACACACACACACAGAGATAATTTGTCTGCCTTACTATCCTTCTGAGGACCTTCCATCGGCATAATTATTAAAACAGCTAATTAATACTATGACTACACCTAAATCTAACCCTAACTAAACGAAACGTTTTTCCTTTAACTAAAGGAAACTCTTTTATTTCATTTTATTATTATTTTTTTTTTTAAATAAAAGCAACCTTAAATAGACCACAACAGTATAACCTATACAGTATGTTGCACTTCATGAAATGAACTCAAAGTCAGTACAAAGCATCCTCATTTTTAGCAACTGCACCCACATATTGACCAAGTATTCAGACATTATATTTCAGTGCCACTCCAATGATTTACTTTTATGTAGGTTTTCACATACAAAAATAAACGATTTATTACAGTAGTATGTATAATTTATCTGTATACAGGTACTCCTAGTCTTCCACAAACATCTTATAAAGTTTATTGGAGTTTAAACTTTCATCTGAGCTGTGACAACCAGCTTAAAATATTGATATGTTTAGTAAGCACAAAATGCACATAGTCACACAGGAACAAGTGGACTGAGGAAGTGTAGGGTAGAAACAAAATGAGCCAATGCACTAAAGCTGAAGTGCAGGTGTTCAGGTGTTGTTTTCGTCCTATGACCACTGATGCTCTGCCAAACGTATGAGTTACTTACCCTTACTCAGTTTAAAACATCTGTTCTGACAGAAGTAGATTGTATGACAGCAAGATCATACAGCTGAACTTGAGAAAATGCTCAGTACAAAATTTTGACATTTCACATTTTTGGTAAACAGTCAAATTAAATTTCCCATATAATTAAAAGCATCTTTAATGTCCAATATTAAGAACAACCAAATTATTACTTAGCAGTTAAAAGTACAATTATCAATTGTGATTATTAGGGATGGGGGCTTTGTAGGATAAGCAGCATGAAAAATGGATGGATGGAATTATTATTAAGCAAGAATGTAAGTATTTATCTATGTCTATATATTATTCAAATCACTGAATTCAAATCACTGCTCATCCAGCTGGCAGTCTGACCCTGCATGTTTCCTGAACCCTCACAGTCTGTTTTGACTCTGTTCCATGATGTCACTTGGACTCCCTTCACCCTTGCTGCTATTTTTAGTGTGGCACCACTGAAGCCCTGTACAGCGGGGGTTTGAGGGTCAGCATGCCACGCTGTGTGTGTACATAAAAAGGGGGGCTCGGTGCACAAAAAGCTTTTAGGTCAAGGACTTGGAGCACGACATTCAAAGCACACGTCCTCTGTCTGCCCGAGCATGTGAACAAAGGGACGTACAACTGTTGATCTGAAATGCCGAACAATAATAGACCACTTTGACCAAACATAATTTTTAGACTCAAAATTCTTTTAAAAATTATGGAAGTGGAACCATGGACTTGGTGTCACTTTTATTTTAATGATTAACCTACACAAGCCATTAGGCACTAATAAAAGGCAAGAAGAGAAAGCTTAACTGAAAGCTGCTATCTGATCTTCAGAAGAGAAGCTCTAGAAAATTAATGTGCTTGGCCATGATACACATTACTAAGCTTACACAATGGGTCTGAGATAACTTGAATGTTGTTTACATTGTTTCTCTGGTAACAGGAAACCAGGATTTGAGATCTGATATCATGGTAGAAAGCATACTAATAAAATGTCACCTTACCCACTGTAGCGACGTGCAGTGTCATTCTGCATGTAATCTATTGCTAAATAATTTACTGAGTACATCTTGAAGAGTGTTGTACAAGCTTGTCATGTGCTAGGCCATGTCACTGGAAGAGATGGGATAGTTTTCAGGCTTAGATCATTTGCCCAATACACGTCAGACTCACAAGCCAAACTGTGCCTCCCTTGTAGCGTTCGTCACTAGACAGTGTGGTACGATATCATGCGTTAATCCGTGAAAACATGAACCTGCATTTTGTTCTTATTTATAATTTGACAAGTGAGCTGCACCATAAATAATTACCCATACTGAAGCTGGATTAGTGTTGAATATGAAGTTGTTTTGCCAGGGTACCAAGGTATCAAACAAGGACATTTCGGGTAAACCAGAAGTAGTTGTCACAAGTTGGACAAATCTGAAAAAATCACTTGGGCTGCACGTAGCAGTATGTCAAAAATAATTAATATTAAATATGAATTCATAAAGCTCAAAATGGTGGCTCTATTATGAAAATCCAGGACACATAATTTACACCAATTCTGTCAGATTTGAACAGCCATTTCAACTTTATATTGTTGGTCTGGTTTGAATAGGCACCTGATCAGACTTTTTTTTTTAATAAGAAATTTACTTTACAGCAATCTTCATTAGTAGTGTCTAATCCAACATAGTGGAAGACCTGGAAAGTTTTGTTTGATCACATGCTTTATGCTTCCCCCCCCCCCTTCCCACATAAAACCAAATGATAAGTAAAAGGAAATCATATTTTGAAGCTCCTCCATTGTTCTTATTGTTGTTAGGGTTTTCCCGTTAAGATCTGCAGAGTGCAGGAAATGATGTTACCACAACACAACCTCCAGAGAACCCCTTCTACGTTTTCAGGTACCATCATACATTAGGAAATAAATACTACAGCACAGATAATTCAGGTTTTGGATTAGTAGCTTTACTGTGCTGTGCCACACTGTTCGGTGGAAACGGTGCTACTGTTTACCCACATATATGCCAATTCATAATGTAAGGACTAAAATATGACAGTACGTGCTATGCTAAGAAAATAACCAAAGATGGGGTGGTGTACTGCCTCCCTGAAGTCTTTATTTTTTTTCTCTCTCAAAGTTAATAAGGCAAAAAATCTTTTCATGCTACTGCGCATCCACAAAGTCCTCTGTTCTAAAGACTTTTCCCATTGCAGAAAACTTTAAATAAATGTTCTTCTATAGCTTCACCACAGCTGGAAGTATGCATTTTTCTGTTAAATAATTTTGTTAATGATCCTTATATTGTATGAGCATTGTGTTAGTTGATACTATAGAAGCAATAACGTATTATAGTGCATTAATATAAACCTGTGATTTGTTTTGCACTACTGTAGAAGCTGTGAAAATAAATCACCTTCTGACCAAACAGACTTGAGAGTTCAACAGCAGTGCCTATACCAGGGTTTAATTGTGTGTGTCTGTGTGTGTGTGTGTGTGTGTGTGTTAATTTACACTCACCATTGTGGGACATGCCCACAGCTAGGCACTTTTGAAAGCGGCAGTATTGGCACTTGTTCCGGTTCTTTTTTTGGATTTTGCAGTGGCGTTCACACTTGTCATATTCTAGCTTGAGGCGGATCGTTCGCCTGAAGAAGCCCTGTAGAGAGCAGAAATTCAAGAGTTTGTTGGATTTTATATCCCAAATATGGCAAATGTAGAGATCTATGGCAAATGTAGAGACAAGATCTGCCTAGTGTATCAAACTGTAATTTTTTTTTAAACCCCCAAAAAGAACTTATTATTATTATTATTATTATTATTATGTATTTTTATTTTCATCAATTTAGTCTCTTCCATTTAGTATTGCACCTTGTAAGATATAGTTACACTGAGATTTTAATAATTATCTACAGTTTATAACAAAAAAAATATTATGTGTGAATTACCCAAATTAACTTCGATACACAGCTAATGATGAGTAGAAATTAAGTTAATGAATGACTGACATAGCATGATGTCTTAGTAATTCTGTAATACAGAGCACTTACTTTCTCTTTCAATATCTTGAATTATGACTTATTGTACACATGTACTGTAACTGGAAATAACACACCTGTAGGAAAATATGAAAATATATCCTAAAATATTCTTTGGTTTGTCAGCCTTTAAAAGCCTACAACATTCTATAAAAAGTTCCAAGTAAAATCCCTTTAGAAAACTAGTTATAATCATCCAAAGAACCCTTGAGGAACCAAATCCTAGAATGTTTTATGGAAGGTTCTAAAATCCCTTTAGAAAGCTAAAACTCTTAATCATCCACAGAACCCTCAAGGAACCCTTTATGTGATGGGAAATAAATCCCAGACATGAATTTGTAACTGTGTACTAAATGCAACTTATAGCATTGAGACTTATGACTTACAGCATTGAGACTTATGACTTACAGCATTGAGACTTGTGACTTACAGCATTGAGACTTCAGACCACCAATAAATTATAAGAACATTGAAAGCCCCACCTGGGATTCTACCCAGACTGCCAATGATTAAACTGCTATATCAGTATACCAGACAAGTGCAAGTCCTGTCATCAGACCACACAATTGTAACAAACTTGAAATCACTTAACTTGCACAATCTGGATAAACAGTTAGTCACCAATAACCAGTGCCAGCAGTGTGGACACTCAAAGGGAGGCTGGCTGGCAGGCAGATGAGGGCCATTAACCAGAAATTTCTTCACTCCTATTTAGCCACTATGTCCCAAGACACATCCACAAAGTTACGAAAGTGAGATGATAGTGAGTGCAGGATATCCACTGGGACAGCAAGAACAGTGTATGTGTGTGCGTGCATGTTTGCATGTGTATGTGTGTGTTGGTTGATTTGAGGACAAAAAGGTTGGGGGCACAAGTCCAGCAGAGAGACAGCATGCACGTGGCTGCCCTGGCCTAATCACGGACCATGGACATGACTGTCCAGCTGAAACAGTGAGTGATGGTGTGTGTGTGTGTGTGTGTGTGTGTGTGTGTGTGTGTGTGTGTAAAGGCCTATGCATGTGAGGGGGAGTAGATGGGAGTGTGTGCGTGCAAGTGGCCAGATAGTGTGCTTGTTTATGTTTTCTCTGGGGTGAAGTACATTTGAACAATCCTTATAGTAATGCATCTGCACAAAATATGCATATAATCCACATAGGTGTACAATACGGAGCATTCACTTCTCCAAAGCATTTGAACAAAATGTAATTATTTCCTATTATCATTACAGCCCTGGTAACACTAAAGGCAATCACTCCTAATATGTTTAACAGCATTTAATAACATTATCTCTGGTTAAACTTTTTGTTCTATGTAGGTAAAATAAGTGCCCAGTCCTTACTTATCCTGGAGAATACAACATGCTCTGCTTGACCACATGCTTTCTGTAATACCACAATCAGCACTCAATTTAGATGATATATTTAGTGTTGTACCATATACCTACACTCAGGAGAGTCAGGAGAGACAATTACTGTGTAAAAAACAACAACAACAACAAAAAACCCACATTTTTTCTTGTGCAAATGGCGAGGTTTGAATCCCACAGTAAAAAGGAAGGTGCCTCCTGCAAAACAAGTCTCACCTTGCAACCCTCACAGGCGTGGACACCATAGTGATATCCTGAGGCTCGGTCTGCACACACACGACACTCCAGGTTTAGAGAAGCAGAGGTGAACTCCTCCTGTCCTGCTACGGCCCCACACACACCTGGACTCGAGGCTGGGGTCAGAGCATCTGTTGACACACACACACACACACACACACACACACACACACACACACACACACATAAATATCAAATGAAGTTTTGTGTATAGTCAGTTTGACCTGTTTTATTAGACATTCGGCTACAAATGGTCAATTTGCTCAGGTTAGATTTTAAAATTCAAGCGTCATTGCGTCATAAAGTGACAAATAATAGACTCAAAAGACATTTCCTTGTCTTTTGTAATGATCTGCTGCTTCCATGGTATGAGAGAAGACTCCAAGTCTGTCTCAAGGCCACTCGTGTTGAGGATGTCTTACATGAAAATGGCTAAATATTTCAAATGATACAATAAAACTACTCTGTGAAGTGAGAAGAAACCAAAATACTGTATTTTGGAAAGGGAATACACATCCTGAAAACCTCTACTAGCATGTTGTTTCGTTTAAAAAAAACCAACAACTATGGGTTATGATGTGCTAAGTTATGGCCTTTTGAGGGCCTGATGTTGTTTGATACCGTTATGCAACAAGCTACAAGCATTATGGTATCACATGATATTTGCAAAGAATCATTTAGCATTTCATGAACAGATTTTAGAGCTAGAGCAGTAAAAAAAATAAATAAATAAATAAATATCCCCACTACACTACAATGCTGTAACACTTTGAAAACTGTTGAGTGGATTAATAAATCTGTGTGGAACCATTTCCTTGTAAGTAACTCAAAAACCATGCATACTTATTGTTAAATGTTAATTAGAATTAATATTATCTTATTTTCCTCTTCCCCTTTTCAAATTTTATAGCTCTCTTTATTCCCTATCAGACTGGCTGGGTGCCGCACACACCCTGCTTCTTAGATAAATGTTTGCCTTGCAACCTGTGATTTATTAGTTTTGTGTCCTTTGCATAATTGTCTTTACTGCATGTCACAGGAGTGCCTATCAGCTCTAACTTGTGCATTATGTTCCAAAATCAAACCTTTTTTTTAATGCCTGAGTTTGTAGGAGACACATATCAAGTGATATTTACTCAAGTTATTCAAATATATCTTATATATATATATATATATATACACACATCTCAAATGTATCTAAAGTTATTTTGAATGTAAAAATAGAGAGGATTATTGTCAGAGCTGAACTGAAGTACTACACTAGGTGCAAATTTCTCATTTTGTAGGCTACAAAGCACCAAAATACAGGAAAGTGTTTAATTTTCTACATCTGTACGTTGATGACAAGCATCTGCTAGCTTTACTCAAGCTTCTCTTATGATTAGGAGCAAGGACAAAGCCCATCAGCCATTCAACCAAGTGCAAAGATAAAGCTGTCATGTACAGTTTAGCTGCATTAGATCAAATAAATATTGACCTCTATTTTTTTGACAAAGAGTGAAGAAATATCAGGAAGGCATTAATTTTCCATTTGTTTAAAACAGCTACATTTATTCCTTTACAATCAAACTCCTATCCAAAACGAAAATCTCATATATACTCATACTGTATTACAGGCACAACTGTTCTTGTTTTTTTTAAACACTACTGAGTAATAATATATGAGAATGCTAGCCAATTGGTCAGTATGAAACTGTCACCATGTCATTATTCCATTGCTAGATTCCTACCTGGCACCGTGGAGCTCTCGGAGCTGGAGCACAAGCCGGATGAGTGGTACTCTGATACATCTAGGTTGCTGAGTGCCTCTTCATTGGTGGGCTCTGAGATGTCTTGCAGGTTTCCTGCATCCACGAAGTCCGTGTAGAGCGGGCTGTTCAGCACAGAGTCCTCCAGAGGAGACGGAGGACTGTAGGGGCTCTCCATGTCTACCATGTCGATGGTGGACTGGGTCTGAGGCCAACTCACACATCAGCCTGCACATAGAGAAACACAGTAACAGAGGTGGTTGTTCGATTTATTGAAACTAAACAGAGTCCAGAACTATGAAAGATTTAAATCACACTTATAAATGTTCATGAAATCGCATATAGAAAGGGGTCAATAAGGTTTCTTCAGCATGAGCACAGTATGTTTTATGACCTCAGTTAGCATGAAACGAATCTGATTTATCTAAGCATTCATCCTAACTCCTTAGCAAATCCTTAATGAAATAAATCAGGAGTCATTAATCAGTTCAACGTTCAAAACTGATGGCCAGTTTAACCCTGTCAAGAGTTGAGAATTTGTCTTTTATTTTCATTCTTATCTGTATTCAACTTGGGATGTGAGCTCTCAAAATATCCTTATCTAAGTGTCTGTGTTGTGTCTGTATGATGGAAGAGTTAAGCAGACAAGCCAAATGAGGCCAGGGTTATCAATAGTTAACATGCGTTTAAAGGAGAATACATGGGTCTCTATATGTCAGGATAAGCCAAGGGGCATTTAACTCTAACCTAGATTTACATCTGGCAACCACACTATTTACACACTGCTGAGGCATATGCACACTATGCTTTAAAATGTACTATGCTAATAAAGGGTGCCGACAAAAATGTCACAAACAGTCCATGCGTGGAGTAGTAGGCCGCCATAACTTCAGCACTCGGAGCAACGCAGGCTTTGTACTGTAGGGACAGACATTTACAATATGTGTTCAAAGAATGGAAATCTAGCATCAAGCCTAACTGTATTAAATGATTATTATTTTGTTACTTTCAAAAAAGGAGAGGAAAGCAGAAGGTAAAGAAGAGAGGTTTAGAAATTGAAGAATGAAAGCATAGAGAAACAATTGGAAGAGTCTTAGGATCACTAGCTGAGACAACAGAGCTTTGTTTGTCTCGGGGCAAAGTGACTGAGTGGGACACGACCCTGTGAACCAGGAACGGACAATGTCATCAACTCATGCTGCAGTGACACACAGACTGACCTAATTATCCTGGTCAGGGTTGTGGTGGATACTGAGTCTAACCTGAGAACAGTAGCGAACACCTACAGGCAATTTATCAGTCCCCCTAGTCACCAATCATTACCAAGGGCAATGGTGGCTCAATGGTTAAGGCTCTGGTTACTGGTCAGAAGGTTGGGGGTTCCAGCACTGCCAACCTACCACTGTTGGGCCCAAAACCCTTAACCCTCTCTGGTCCAGGGGCATCATATCATGTCTGACCCCAACTTCCTAACAAGCTGGGATATGCTAAGAAAAGAATTTTGCTGTAATGTATATTATTTTACTTTATTTGTATATGTGACAAATAAAGGGTTCTTCTTCAATCACCTAAGTGGACATGCAGAGAACACGCAAAATTCTGCACAGACAGTAACCCGAGCTCAGGATTGAACCCAAGGCCCTGGAGCTGTGGGAGGGTAATGAGGGTGAGGGTAATGTTACCAGCTGTGCAACAGTGTCGCCAACAACATAATACGGTATGACAAAATTGGACAGAAATATTTCACTATTTATTGCATAATAGTGACATTCTTTTATTGGCCCCATATTTCTGTCTACATAATGTATAGAGATATGCTGACTGCTCTATAATAAAGTATATCTCAGATTACATAGAACCGAGGCCTGTAAGAAGGCTGATGTTCAACCTACTGTTTGGAGCATTACATTAATTCAGTTATATTATTAAGGCAAAGCCATAGTGCCACATGGATACAATGCACAGTATTTCATTTGGATGCCCTTAGTGGTGCATGAAGTGCATTATTTTAAACATATTGTCTTAATTTGGTCTCAGTTGGTCTCGCTCTTCATTTGGTCTGGTCCCAGTGTAAAATATTTGAACATCTTTATTATCCACAATAGTCTCTTAACCAGCTCTGTGTTCTTCTTCTGCTTGTCGCATGGATTTGAGAGACCCACAGTGTCTCACATGATGCTTGATTTATGCACTGGTGCAAGGATGTGTGATCAAAATGACAACCATGGTAGCTGTGGATATTGTTTGGCACTGACTTTTAATGCACACAAGAACAGGGAAAAACCAGTATGAAACTTATCTGATCAATGAGTAATTGGTTCGCAATGACAACCATATTACATTTACTGTAGGTTACAATTTAATGCAGTACAAACAATTTCTAAATAGCCATAGTGCCACCTGGATACAAGGCATAGTATTTCATTTGGGCGTCCTTAGTGGTGCATGAAGTGCATTATTTTAAACTTATTATCTTAGTTTGACTTTAGACGCTGATAGCATATCTGTCTACACAATAGGCATACCTTATATCCACCCAAAACTGAAATGTTTAATAGTTTAATCTATGCACAGTTTCTGTCAGTCCAATGCATTTGTAAATATTAATATACTGTATGTCCAGAAATATATTATATAGTTTGTTGAAGAAACATCTAACTCTTCTGGTTTACTAAATCACTTGTTCACCATGGCTTGGGATTAAAAAGTTTCCCACACACGCAAATAGAACCTAGGACACAGTAACATACCAATGGTGTGAGAAGTTACTGAATTATTAGCATACACATGACCATGAAACCAGGACCAGGAAACGTCTTCCTATTTACTCTCTGCATTAAATCTGGGTTTCTCCAAACAATACCTACTCTTGTACTTGTCCTATTGGTCTTTTTAAATGAATGACCACCTCCGCACTTCAGTATTCTAATGTTTGCCTATGAGCCATTAGAAATACATTTCCCATATGACGATTAGTTAGTATTCGACTCTACAACTGCCTGCTCAATCGAAAAAGGTTTCGGGCAATTCAAAATAAATAACAAATAAATCTATATGAGCAGGGTCCGAGTCTGTTTTCTCTGAAGTGACTGGGCTGCTTTTTAAAATCAGAGACTACAGTATAGACACCCATCTGAAACCTTTGTTCAAAGTCAGAACCGCAAACTGTCTTAAGGTGACAATTCAGCTATCTTTTTCCAGCCCACTGGTCATGTGAGTGCAAAGTTTAGGGAACTGCTTTATCATGCGGTAAAATGTAGTATTTTAAAAGGGAGAAGTCCCTGACCCATGACTTGTCTGTCTAAATGCATTCACTGCCCTGATATGTTACGCATTGCAATTAAATGGTTGTGATCTGTGTACCTCTATTTTTACATGTTGTAAGAATGAATGTACATAGATCATAAACTTTGGATGGTAAGTTTTTGAATCTATTGTGACTTACCTAACTTATCTAAAGCAAACAAAATCACCTGAGTCTAAACTGAGTCTAAAATTCAAGAGGTGCTACACAACAAGCTGGTCTGGTCTCGGTGTAAAATATTTGAACATCTTTATTATCCACAATAGTCTCTTAACCAGCTCTGTGTTCTTCTTCTGCTTGTCGCATGGATTTGAGAGACCCACAGTGTCTCACATGATGCTTGATTTATGCACTGGTGCAAGGATGTGTGATCAAAATGACAACCATGGTAGCTGTGGATATTGTTTGGCACTGACTTTTAATGCACACAAGAACAGGGAAAAACCAGTATGAAACTTATCTGATCAATGAGTAACTGGTTCGCAATGACAACCATATTACATTTACTGTAGGTTACAATTTAATGCAGTACAAACAATTTCTAAATACAGAGCTGCACTCAGCCCAAGCCAAAGATATAATGCCACACATATGATTCATGGCCCATGACTGCAGTATCCAACAGCAGTTACCATTCAATGTTTAGCTTTATCATGCATTTAAGAAATAGAAGATCTTAGAGATCTTAGTTTAATATTACAATGTCAGTTGGGTTCTGTTTTCAGTGCAAAAAAGTTCCATTTTGTTTGTGAATGTTGCAGATTTGCTTCCAAAATCTTTTACAGCTTCTGAAATATATTACACCATATTAACGCGTTTGCCAGAGAACCCATTCACATGCTAGATTGAAGAGTGTTCTCCAAATGTCCCATAATTGGGACATCTCAAATATATCTACAGGGATGAACAATTTTTCATTCACAGTTGCCCAGTGAACATGTATAACAGTCACTTCACTTGCCCAACCACCAGATAAAATCTACTGTAAACTGGCTTTTCCAAAGAAAACTTTTCATTTGATGTGTTTGTTAAAATGTAACATGCTCCAATTGGTTCATAATGTTCTTGGTAGCGCAAAGCACCTCAATGCCGTCTCATACACAACTCTTTTCCCAATCTCGCCACCTGCTGCACTACACACACAAACCGAGAATATTGCTTTGCTGTCAGTAGGAACTATTATTACTAACCATTTTAATTACGTTGAACGGATAGTAGACAGTCGTTTCTAGATGATACACAATTTGTTTGTGGAAACAAGTGTTAAGTGTTACGGAACAAAACATGACAGGGAAAATAACGAAAGACGGGGTGGTGTGATACGTTACCACTCAAAAGTTTAATATTTTTCCAGTGACAGCAGGTCTTGAAGTGATTTATTCCTCTTATACCACAGCAATTTGCCAACGAGTAAATGTTTTAAATTATGTAATGAATGAGGTCATGCTTTTTATCCATTTATAGATACATTTAATGTTCCTGTTATCACTTATGTTATAACAGCTATAAATAGTCATTCCTGCACCAGACTCTTATTTTTCTTTCTCTTGAAAAAATGCAGCTTGTCATGTTACCAAGAAAGTGCAAAGTGCTCTGTCCTGAAGACTTTCATGTGAAGGAAAATTTAAAGAAACCGCTTTAAAGGGAGACATCTTCCAAAATGCTAAATAAATATCTACTTTTCCAAAGCTTCACCATATCAACAATTACACACATTTTTAATCCATCCATTATACAAGTCCCTATTATATATTATATAATATAAATCTGTGGTCTGAGCAATGCTGTTATAAAAAATTAATCAACACCTTCTGACCAATCAGAATCAAGAATTCAACAGCGTTGGGTATAATATTGCAGAGTTGATCTATAAAAAATTTTAAAAATAAAAAAAAAGTACACTGAATCTCATGGAACGATGTGAGGAAAACATGCTTAAGCTGAAGCAGGCAATATAAAACTCCATCTATACCTTGTTAAGTGGTGCTTTTGTCCATACTTGTGTTAACGTTTAAGTATACTGTATGCACTAAACTCAGGTGATAGGCGTGCTCAAGATCAAAGAGCTTCTCATGTATAATCACAACCTAGGGACTAGTTTTGGCACAGGTTTTAACACACGGCACTGCTGGGTGGAGACAAAAAGCAGCCTGTGGCCATTGAACCAGTGCCTGTATGAGGACTTGGACTATGCAAACAATCACAGTAAGCCACCATATAAATGCAAACTGACAAATTTAGGGTATAATCATGTAAAAACAGTTAACTACCAAGGGTCCGAAGGTTGACACTTGGAAAAAGCCAGCAGTGTTTTATATTCACAATAGCTGAAAGAGACTTAAAAAAAAAAGAAAAGAAAAGAAAAAAAAAAAGCATGAAACACGAAATGGGGCCTGAATATATTGCCCTTCCTTTGAAGGACATCGGTGCTATTTCACACACCAGAGTTTATTTTACACCTTGTTAGTCAGTCGAACTAATTGAAAACAAAAGCTAACAAACCAGAAAAGCTTTTTCCGTTGTAGCCGGTTTTGGCTGGCAAAGACACCTACAAAAAAAAAAAACCCTCCCAAAACAGAGGGTGTGTTCTCTCATTTGATTTTTCATTTGTATTCGTCTGGTTTTGTGGTAAAACCTACAACAAGGGCAAAGTGTGGTGACAAATGCTACAGATGGCTGGACAGCTGTAAGGGTCCTGTTACATTTTCCAGTGTGCTGTTTTAGGGGAGGGCTTGTCATAATCTAGTGCTGCGGACATCACTAATACACTTGAAAGCTTCTTAGCTATGGCACATGGGGACATTTAGCTGTAATCTTTCAGGCCACAGTTTAGGAATATGCCAGTATATGCTAGGACTCAGTATAAATATATCTTACTTTTTTTTTAGAAACCATGTTGTTACATTTTGTTTTGTTAATTGTTAGGAAAAGACAAAAAAAAAACTCTTTTGAGATTGACATGTCTCTCTTGTAATAACCTCGCTCGTGATCGAGGAGAGCAGAATTATATTTGTATGTTAGCTTACAATCTGATTGTGCAGACTGTGAGACAGAACAAAAAACACATTTTTCAACATCCATTGCCCATGTATAGTGGTTTACAACTCCAGTCCTTGAGGGCAACGAATTAATGTTTTCTATACTCCATTACACATTATTCATTAGGTAATTTTCAAACACATAATGAGTGTGTTACAGTATGAAGAACACTCAGATTGGCCTGATTATTATAGCTGAAATCATATGATACAGTATACATACGATGCAGTTTTACACAACACCCTGTTCAACAATGACGGTTAACAACTCAACGCAACAACTCCAACCACTTTTAAATAGTAGCTCAGAATATTTTGAGAGCGGCCAAGGACACATTCGCTTGAGTGATGACTAATGTCACTCCAAGACTGACAAAACCTGACTTGCTCGAATTAATTTCAGAAAGCAAACACTTTTCTACCATATCTTCACTTACTTGAGTGACAACACATGAGCTTAATAACACAAGAGTATGCAAACAAAGGAGTGCAGACTTACACTCTTATCCATGGGTATGTGAATATAACCACTATCCATATAGAAACAAATGTATGTTGACATGCAGAAGCAGACACGCAGAGGGGCACTTAGCAGAACCAGAAAGTCCTGTTTTGGCAAAAAAAAAAAAAAAAAAAAAAGAAGGTAAAGAACAAACAGGTACTATAGTACAGAGAAAGAGAGTGAGAGAAAGAATGGGCCTGATTAGACAGCTCAGATTCCAAACTAAAGCACTCTTTCTCACGCCTGCCAGAGCAAAGTCTCACAAAGAACGAAGAAAGAGAGAGAGAGAGAAAGAGAGAGAGAGAGAGAGAGAGATGCAAGAAAAGCAGGAAAGATGCAGTAAGCCATTACACACTGCTACACAGACTGCTTCAGAGGCATGTTCTGACTTGAGCTAACAAGAGATGCTAAAAAGTCAGGAAGTTCTGTTATGGATATCTATTTGCTTAATTATATGTCATAATAAACAATCCCCCCCCCCCCTTTCCAGAATACTTTCTTATATCATTGTATATTGTTAGTTTAATAGCTTTCTGCGTGTATATTTTTTAAATATGTCACATACATACAGTATGCATAGTGTATTTGTAACTAACTGATTAAAACATAAGTAAGACCCAGAAAGGTGAGTGAAGGGCAATAAACCTGTCTTCTGCATGCACCATGAATGCTCTGAGCAATGCAGTTCTGTTCAGGCGATTTACTCAGCAGGACCCCACTACGAAAAATGACAGTCTGCTTCATGTCCAGGCTGCTTTAACAACCGTCCTTGACTGTCCTCTGTTTACACTACTTCACGTCACTCCATCTGGAATGACAGAGATGGATCCTGTGTAACTCATCACCATCATAATTTACTCCAACAGCAACCAAAGCAACCCTTTTTGTCAGTGAAGGCATTCCACACAAACGTTTTCAAAAAAAAAAACAAACAAAAAAAAAAAACAGTAAGCTTTAATAATCATTTAAGATAAAGCTCCATAAGATCAGGTTCAATACAAACAAACCGCAACTTCTGTACACTATATCATTACATATAGGTATTTGGGCAGAGGCAAAGGCTTTCACTGCAAATAACAACTCATAATGCATCAAATTTGCATCTTGTCATAAATGGCATAACTATGCTTTGCTTATGTTTTGTTATATGCTGAATTTATGTAAAAATAAGGACATTTTATCTAAGCATTTCAGATGCCAATCCATGTACATTGGGGTTCAAAAATCTGAGACCACATTGAAAATCTTTTTTTTTTTTCCATTTAAAATGGGTTTTTTTAAATATTAAAAAAATATAAATAACATTTAAAAGAAATTAAATGTCCAATATGTTGACTATTTAATATTCAGGATTCTGCACTATTTCTAAGATCCTATTTAAACGTACGCAAATTTGTGATATATAACCATGCCAGCTCGAGTGCACACTGTCATTAAAGCAAAAAAGGGGACATACCAAATACTAAGAAACTCTGAAATCCATGTAAATATTTCAAAGATTCTACTTTTCACTCATGTTATTGTCAGTGATATAATTTGTAATGAAAATTGTTGTATTAAATTAGAAACGAATGTAAAATAGAAGCATTTTCACTAGTGCTCTCAGACTTTTGGACTGTTAAAGTGCATTGAATCCATCTGCAATAGAGCGAGGAGTTTCACTGGGAAACTGTCTCCAGGGCTCTTCTCAAAACACACTGTTTCATATTAACTACCTCTTAAAGCATGATCACAATTTCAATAATCTCAATAACAAAGAGATTATCCTCCATGCTATTGGTTAAGGTTTGGTACTGAACTCTGACTGATTTCTTTATCAAATTATGTTTCGGTGAAATAGAATCCCCCCCCCCAAAATCTGTATTGTACCTAAGCACTCAAGTAACTGTGACTTCTCCCTCAAACTGAAATAAATCAATAATCAGTGCTATAATTTGGGGTTAAAGTCTTAGCATATCTCTTGCTTTGATATTGCGGCTATACTGTATATCAATCTCATTGTTATCTGGCAAACGTTGTAGGTTGGAGATGAGCGTCGGCGGCGTGCAATTTATCTTCCATCCATTTTAATAATCCCGTTTGAAAAACTGAAATGTGCAGAAATTAAAAGCGGTCTTTATATACTATTAGTGTAATCACTCCACCTTTCCCTAATTATTGCAATATACATTAGCAAAACAAATAGGTGATAAGACTGAGGGTTGATTCTGTATATAGTATGTTAGTCATTTAGAAAACTGCTGACTTGCAATTTTCTTGTGCAATCAATAATCTGGCAGTAGTTTGAAAGCTGTTGTGTGTGTGTGTGTGTGTGTGTGTGTGTGTGTGTGTGTGTGTGTGTGTGTGTGTGTGTGTTCTTATACTGTACTTTCTGAAACAGAAAAACATCTGCTTGCCTGTTTGGTTTGTAGGGAGTCTTTTAAAAAGTAACATGCTTGTTTATTTCCACAGTATGGACCATAGCTTCAGGCAGAGAAGCCAAGTAGACGTGAACGTGTGATAAGATAAGTGAAGGAAAGAAGTGCTGGAGCAGCAGTCACAGGAACACTACCTCTGGAGTTATGTAATGAGACTCCAAGAGTGGTCTCAGGTGTTAGTGTGGGATAAACTGGAATAAAAAGAAAACTTTTACAGCCTTTCAGATTATTGCAATGATGAAACCTGGAGAACTGACAAGTTTGTCAGTGACAAAATGACAAAAATGACAAAAAACACATTATGAAGTTTGCTCTGTTGCAGCATAGAGCAGTTTTGTGGAGGAAAAAATAAAGTAGATTTCAACAACAAAATTATGAATGGTATGTATTTTGACATATAATTTGGTAGAGTAGTATAGTATGGTAGAATAGTAGTATGTTAGTACGCAGCTATAGACACTACAGGCCTACTCCTACTACACTACAGCACTGTAAATAAACCACAGAGTGCACAGCTTTAAATTAAAGTCGTATACCTGGAGTTGCGGTGCGTCCATATTGCCAGAGTTCTCGGCAGGCTACAGAAGGACTCGCTCCGTGCGGAGGAACAGAGAACAAGGGAAACGAATGTGTGTCTCCTTCCACGCGTCCTTGTTTGTCCGCCGCTGTCAAACTCTCCACTCCCCGCCGCCTGCCGAGCAGCCCGAACAAACTCCCGGAAGTCGCGTCACGAAAAGGCAGCTCGCGCCGTAGCCGTGGAAACGCTTGAGCACGTCCTCCCCCGACACACCTACGGTCTCAGCCAATGGGAATGCGAGATGAGCCGCGAGCGCGTGATGCCCCCTAAGAAAGACAAACGCCGAGATTGGACTCCATTAGCCGGACACGGAGGATGGAGTGAAGTATAAGTGATAAACAGAAACACGATTCAAAAATGACAAAAACATATTTGTTTTAGGTGAGCAATAGCATAGGAACAGATAAAAGTTAATAACTCTTAATATTTGGTTGCATGTAAGTAAGTGACGTGAAGGCCAATGTATGGTAACCCATACTTCGAATTTGTCATCTGAATTTAACCCATCCAACATTAGGAGTTTTGAGTAGTGAACACACACACACACACACACACTACAAACCGTGAACACACCCGGAGCAGTGGGCAGCCATAGCCATATCCGTAGTTTGCAATAACTGCATCAAGCCTGTGACTCCTCGACATCACCAAACTGTTGCATTCTTCTTTTGTGATGCTTGGTGAAATGCTGCAGGTGAAATGCTGCTCAACTGGGTTAAGGTCTGGTGATTGACTTGGCCAGTCTAAAACCTTCCACTTTTCCCCCTGATAAAGTTCTTTGTTGTGTTGGCAATGTGTTTTGGACCATTGTCTTGCTGCATGAAGTTCCTCCCAATTAGATTGGATGCATTTCTCTGTAAATTAGCTGAAAAATAGACTGAATGTTCCTGGAAACTTATGAATTCATTCTGCTGATAACATCATGAGTTACATCCTTAATAAAGATTAGTGAGCCTGTTCCAGAAGCAGCCATGCAAGCCCAAACCATGATCCTAACTCTACCGTGCTTGACCGAAGGGCTTGTATGTTTCGGATCATGAGAAGATCCTTTCTTTTTTCACACTTTGGCTTTTCCATCACTTTGGTCGAGGTTAATCTTGGTTCCAGAAATTTTGTGGCTCATCTCTGTATTTCTTTGCAAATTCCAGTCTGGCTTTCTGATTCTTACTGCTGAATGGTTTGCATCTTGTCTTATGGCCTCTATATTTCTGCTCTCGAAGTCTTCTTCAAACGGTGGATTGTGATACCATCACCCCTGCTCTGTGGAGGTTGTTGGTGATGTCACTGACTGTGGTTTTTGGATTTTTCTTCACAGCTCTCACAAAGTTTTTGTCTGTTGCTTTCCTTGGCTGGCCTGCTCGATGTCTGGTTGTTAGTACACCAGTGGTTTCTTTCTTTTTCAGGACATTCAAAGTTGTTGTATTGGCTATGCCCAATGCTTGTGCAATGGTTCTGATCAACTTCCTCTCTTTTCTCACCTTCAAAATGGCTTGCTTTTCTCCCATAGACAGCTCTCTCGTCTTCATGTTGGTGTATCCTTTTTTTTTTTTTCTTTTTTTTTAACAACAAATGCATTCTGAGCTATTAATTGAATAAACAATCAATCTAACAGGGCACACCTGGACAACAAGAAACACCTGTCAGTCACATGTTCCAATGTTTTTGATCACTTGAAAAATGGGTAGGTTCAAACAAAAGGTGCCATGTTCTAAGTTGTTTAACACATCTAGATGTAAATATCAGGAAATGAAAGCTGAAATTGTAATCTAGCCACAGGAGGTCACAAGCCAGTGTACTTTTTGTGCCGGTCCCAAGCCTGGATAAATAGAGAGGGTTGTGTCAGGAAGGGCATCACTAACATGACTTCCATACCGGATCGGTCGGGGCCCGGGTTAACAACGACTGCCATCGGTGCCGTTGACCTACAGGGCACTGGTGGAAATTGGGCTACTGTTGGTCAAAGAAGGAGAGGAGGAAGGTGTGTTAGAGGAGGAAGGCGTGTATGTAGGCAGAGAGAGAAGAGGAAAGGCAGGAGTTTAGGACTGAAAGTAGGGACTTTGAATGTTGGTACAATGACAGGTAAAGGCAGAGAGCTGGTAGATATGATGCAGAGGAGGAAAGTCGACATTCTGTGTGTCCAGGAGACCAGGTGGAAAGGGAGCAAGGCTAGAAGCATTGGAGCAGGAGTTTAAACCTGAGAGTGGTGATAGGGGCAGACTTTAATGGACATGTTGGTGAAGGGAATAGTGGGGATGAGGAAGTGATGCGCAGGTTTGGTCTTCAGGTAAGGAACCCAGAAGGACAGAGGTTGGTAGCTTTGCTAAAAGTATGGAGATGGCTGTGGTGAACACGTACTTTCAGAAGAGGCAGGAACACAGGGTGACATATAAGAGTGGTGGCAGGAGCACACAGGTGGACTATATCTTATGTAGACACTGTAATCTGATGGAGATTAGCGATTGCAAAGTAGTGGTAGGAGAGAGTGTAGCTAGACAGCATAGGATGGTGGTGTGTAAGATGACTCTGGTGGTGAGGAAGATGAAGAGAGCAAAGGCAGAGCAGAAGACAAAGTGGTGGAAGTTGGAAAAGGAAGAGTGCTGTGCAGTTTTCAGGGAGGAGTTGAGACAGGCTTTAGGTGGTCAGGAGGCGCTTCCAGATGACTGGACTACTACAGCCAAAGTGATCAGGGAGACAGGTAGGAAGGTGCTAGGTGTGTCATCTGGAAGGAGGAACGAAGACAAGGAGACTTGGTGGTGGAATGAGGAAGTTCAGGAGAGTATCCAGAAGAAGAGGTTAGCTAGGAAGAAGTGGGACAGTGAGAGGACGGAGGAAAGTAGACAGGAATATAGGGAGATGCAGCATGAGGTTAAGATAGAGGTGGCAAAGGCCAAACAGAAAGCTTATGAGGACATGTATGCAAGGTTAGATAGTAAGGAAGGTGAGAGGGGTTTGTATCGGTTGGCGAGGCAGAGGGATAGAGATGGTAAGGATGTGCAGCAGGTTAGAGTGATTAAAGATAGAGATGGAAATGTGTTGACAGGTGACAGAAGGGTGAGGGAAACATGGAAGGAATACTTTGAGGAACTGATGAATGAGGAAAATGACAGAGAGAGAAGAGTAGTAGAGGCAAATATTGTTGAGCAGGAAGTAGAAAGGATTAGCAAGGGTGAAGTTAGGAGAGCTTTGAAGAGGATGCAGAGAGGAAAGGCAGTTGGTCCTGATGACATACCAGTGGAGGTATGGAAGTGTCTAGGAGAGATGGCAGTAGAGTTTTTAACTAGGTTGTTCAACGAGGTCTTAGAGAGTGAGAGGATGCCTGAGGAATGGAGGAGAAGTGTTTTGGTGCCGATTTTTAAGAACAAGGGAGATGTGCAGAGTTGTGGAAACTACAGAGATATTAAGCTGATGAGCCATACAATAAAGTTGTGGGAAAGAGTAGTGGAAGCAAGGCTAAGGGGAGAAGTGATCATTTGTGAGCAGCAGTATGGTTTCATGCCAAGAAAGAGCACTACAGATGCAATATTTGCTTTGAGAATGTTGATGGAGAAGTACAGAGAGGGTCAGAAAGAGCTGCATTGTGTCTTTGTAGATTTAGAGAAAGCGTATGACAGGGTGCCAAGAGAGGAGCTGTGGTATTGTATGAGGAGGTCTGGAGTGGCAGAGAAGTATGTTAGAGTGGTGCAGGATATGTATGAGAGCAGTAGGACAATGGTAAGGTGTGCGGTAGGTGTGACAGAGGAGTTCACTGTGAAGGTGGGACTGCATCAAGGATCGGCTCTGAGCCCCTTCTTGTTTGCGGTGGTGATGGACAGGCTGACAAATGAGGCCAGACAGGAATCTCCATGGACTATGATGTTTGCGGATGACATTGTGATCTGTAGTGAAAGCAGGGAGCAGGTGGACGAAACTCTAGAGAGGTGGAGATTTGCTCTGGAGAGAAGAGAATGAAGGTTAGTCGCAGCAAGACAGAATACATGTGTGTGAATGAGAGGGATCCAAGTGGAACAGTGAGGTTACAGGAAGAAGAGATAAAGAAGGTGCAGGATTTTAAGTACTTAGGGTCAACAGTCCAGAGCAACGGGGAGTGTGGAAAAGAGGTGAAGAAGTGTGTGCAGGCAGGTTGGAATGGTTGGAGAAAAGTGTCAGGTCTGTTGTGTGATAAAAGTGTACCAGCAAGAATGAAAGGAAAGGTGTACAGGACAGTAGTGAGACCAGCGATGTTGTATGGTTTGGAGACAGTTGCACTGAGGAAAAGACAGGAGGAAGAGTTAGAGGTAGCAGAGCTAAAGATGTTGAGGTTCTCTTTGGGAGTGACGAGGATGGATAGGATCAGGAATGAGTACATCAGGGGGACAGCACATGTGAGATGTTTTGGAGACAAAGTTAGAGAGGCCAGGTTGAGATGGTTTGGACATGTTCAGAGGAGGGAGAGTGAATATATCAGTAAAAGGATGCTGAGGTTAGAGCTGCCAGGCAGGAGGCCGAGAGGAAGACCAAAGAGGAGGTTTATGGATGTAGTGAAGGAGGACATGAAAGTAGTCGGTCTGAGAGAAGAGGATGCAGGGGATAGGGCTAGATGGAGGCAGATGATTCGCTGTGGCGACCCCTGAAGGGAACAGGAAAAGAAAGGAAAAGAAAGGAAGAAGAAAGCTGAAATTCTGATCTGTCATCTCATATTCATTTTTTGAGCTCAAACCCAAACATCTTCAGTGTATAGCAAAAAAAAAAATAATAATAATAATTGAGTCGCGTAATATCATGTAAGGGGTTGTGGTCAACAACAAACAGGAAGTTGACTCCAAAAATCTTGGGGTATATGCTTTAGGTAGTTTTACTGTGTTGTTGTTGTTCATAAAATTGTCATGACTAATGTATTACATATATGTATGATGCATATAGAGTATGTATAAATGTAACAGAATGTAACTACTGTAACAGAATACTGTAACAAAATAAGCATAAAGTTAGTTTGAATCATGTACAGACATTGAATCATTTTCAAAACAATTTGTTAAATTGGGAAATTGTCTTAAAATAGAGTAGCGATAGGAAAAGTGAAGGGATATAACGGATGCATAAATGGATGCATGAAACACCCTAAGATTATGGTTAAATGATGCACTGATGGATTCTATGTGCATTAAATGGTGTTTTTATAAAACACACGTCTTACTAAGAAGATTAATAAGGTAGACTATTACTAAGTGGTTACTGCTTAGTATGCAGAGATTACACTTAGTGTCATGTGTTTATATCATTTCATAGAGATTGATGCTGATGTTTATTTTGTTTTTAATTCTGTCTTATGCTGCAACTGCAAAAAATAAATTATAAAATGTTACTTACCTTTAGTGGTTTTTTATGTGATTTCTACTCCATGTGTTCATATTGGATTTTAGAAGAAAAAAAAGAAAATTGGTTATGGAACCAGGGTTATAAAGAATTATTATTTGAGTTACTATATCCTTCCTGGAAGCTCAAACCAATGTGGCCATTTTCCTTTTACCTCTCTTATCAACAAGGCATTTTGACCCACAGAACTGTCACACACTAATGCACCCTACAGTATTTTTTCCCTCTTAGCCTGTGTCCTTTTGTAAAATCCTCTTGAAGATTTTAATGCATACAGTCTATTACGTAGGTGTGTGGTTATAAACAAAATTCACTGAATTGACAGGTGAAATTGTGTTTCAATATAATTAAGTTACTGCACTAATAAATGCATATGGATGTGCTTGTTGGCCATCAGTGAATTGGTTTAGGCCTACTACTTTTAATTGCAAGTTTATTTATGTGACAATATAGACTTTGTGATAACATACTGTAATAACATTTTAAGACCTTTATGTTTAGGAAAATTGCATGATTTTTTTCTTTAGTTTAATTTTCGGTTTGTGTGGAAATTGACTGTATTGACCACCTCCTACTGTACAACATCTCTATATAATCATGCACCCACGATTGTATAGATATAAAAAACAGTTTGTTAACTGTTTCTCTTTTCAATGTCTTCGAAGCTATGCTTTGCTTTTTTCTATTTCAAACCTGCTAGATATTTTATATAAGACAGATGTCCTTCTCCAGACAGAAATCCATGTAAGATCCCTAATGAGCAAGCCAGGGTAGGGAGTGGCAAGGGAAAACTCCCTAATATGCTATTATTAAGAAACCTTGAGAGGAACCAGGCTCAAAAGGAAACCCATGCTCACCCCAGATGGTGAGATTTTGCTAATTGCAGTATACAGAGCTGATGCAACAAATATGAAATGAGTTGAAAATACACTGGATGTTGGTTATGACTTTTGGAAATATGAACAACCAGAATGAGATTTACTGTGTGGGCATGTGTCAGTGGATGTACCAACAGGTGGCGCTGTTTCGTACTCGCAGCTGAAGTATATCTACAGAAAACATTTGTTTCCCCCCCCCTGCTGTAAATCATACAAGTCTTGAAAGCAATGCCAAAGGGACTAAACAAGCATATTTAATGAATGTGTAGGAGACATGTTTTTTTTTTTTTTTTTTACATCATAAAATAAGTAAAAAGCTGTTGCATGCTTTGTGCTGGCAAAGATAATTCGATGAGTACATGGACAATGGGGTAGACATGTTTGTTCTCCATATCCTGGGTGGAGTACAGGGCTCTAGGGGCCATAAGCAGCTGGTTTGTTCCTGGCCCTGTTCTTCTCAGCACATGATGGGTTGAAGTCCTTTGGCTCGCTGCCTCTGCTTGAGCTACTCCCGACTTGAAGTAAAGCAGAGCCTTCGCCAATTTCCCTGGGGGTACTGAACATGAGGACACCAGCACTGTGTTGCAATACACCAAGAAATCTGTTCTCTTCCTCACTGCCTGTGTCTGTCGGCCCATCTCTCCAGAGAAGTGAGAATGCATGGTTTAAAAAGTCTGGATGATTTCATGACATCAAGTGTGAACCTCATGTGCTTCTGCATTTGGCTTTTGCAATAAAAAGAGCTTTCAGTAACTATTTCAAAAGAGATAGTCCATTACTGCTTACTCAACTGTAAGATTTCCAATTTATAATGCTTGATGTCGCCATTAATAAATTACGAAGGAGAAGAAGGAATAAAATAGTGCGCAAAGCGTACATATTTAAAAGCATACCATACAGCATACTGAAAAATTAATTGTAGGGACTAATTTTTATTTTTACTGAAAAGGATATTTGACATGGCTCTAAATGTATGAAAAACAGTTGTGTGAACATTAAATAATAAACTGTGACTAACCATATGTATGTATATGTATAGATATACAGTGTATACAGTAAATACACTCACCAGATACTTTAATAGGAACACCTACAGTAGCTCAAATAACCACTCTTTACAACCATGTCAAAACACACAGCTTGCCAAACCATGAGGGGGATTGGCTACAACAGCAGAACACCTCACTGGGTTTCACTCCTGTTAGCCAAAACAGCAATCTGATGCTACATTGGGCATAAGTTTACCTAAACTGGACAGTTTAAGATTGCCTGGTCTTGGCTGTCTGGCAGCCCTGTCATTGAAACTGTTAACCGTCTTTCCACTTCTGAACTTAAACAAATATGCTACACAATTTTTTTTGCCCCATTTGACTCATTGACAACGTTTTGCACTGACCACACAAATGCAGTAATACAGGAAACCCTGTGTACTTCACAGAAACACTACTTTCCCAGGACTATGCAGAATCCCCTTGTACTGTCTTGGTTGCACAAGTTGCTGTATGGTACCAAACAGCAGGTGGCACCATTTCTCATTCACTGTAGTGATCAGGCCAAGAGCTTTACATTCTCTGTGGGACTCTTGTTCTGAATATTACAGGTTGTGTTTGGACCTCACAGCTCCCAAATCAAACACTAACAACACACATGATAATACTTTCAATGACAGCCTTGTAGAACTTAAATAGAATAATAAATATACCATGTGCTTATCAACAGTGTGTATAAACGAGGTATAGTTCAACTCATGGCCGTCTTCTGTGGCACCTTTTACCTGGCTCTTGAGAAAGATGATATTCCCTAGGCTATTACATGCTACTGTAAAAATGTATTATTTTCTTGATATAAAATTTTATGATGGTAATAACAGACTTTAACAAGAGAACACACACTATAATAAGTTCTATTGCTCTATTTGTCATTTTGTATATGTGGAACAAATCTACAGGGTGTCCCAAAAGTCTCCATACACAGGGGACTGTGTTTGCCAGCACCACGTCAGTTGTGCCTTCGTCAGTGGATGTTTGTGGACATCCATCTCTTGGTTGGTTTTCAAAACTTCCAGTCTTTTTGAATATGTTAATAATTTTGGCAACAGTGTCGTGTGATGTGTTTGCCATGTTTCCTGTTAAAGTCCATCACAACCTTGCGACAGCTTCCCTATCCGGCCATGAGAATGATTTCAGTACGTTCTTCTTTTGTCAAAGGCATTCTTTTTCTATCTGAAAAAGGCTATATAATATAAACTAAGTATGAAAAAGTTTGGAAGACATGATGGTATGACATGGAAGTATGATTATTAAACTATATGATATTAAACATCGCAAAATATCTATCTTCTTTTTCCCTATAGTTTATCTTAGTCTGGTGGATAGCCCATTAAATAAAATTTAAAAATTAGCACCAAGTAGTAAAGTGTAACAAGAGCCATCCTTTAGCAGTATGAACATGGCTGCTGTTCCTCAACTGGTGTTTTGGTGATAGTGGTGTCTAATACGTCAGTCCAAAACCTCCAATAGGTGTTCAACTGGGTTGAGATCTGGTGATTGTTATGGCCATAGTATAAGACTTATATAATTTACATACTCATCAAACCAGTTATCCTTCATGCCCTGTCTTTGAGTGCATTCCATTTCATACTCCTGGAAGAGAGCACTTGCATCAGGAAAATGTTTCATCACAGGAAAAAGATGATCAGTCAGAATAACTGTATTGATTTGCAGTGACCCAGGGGGCAAGTGGACCCAAACCATACTAGCAAAACTTCCTCCACAACATATAACGGAGCCTCTGGACCCAGTCAATTCTTCAGGATTGTAATGTTCACTTTGTGTACGCTACATATCACTTTTTTTCCGCATCGCTGTAAACCAGTTCAAAACTGTGGTTTTTTGCAAGTGAACTCTAAAATGTGCACTCCCCTTTGTAACTAGGGAGTGCATCCCTACTATAATATCCCTCGCTATGTAGTTGTGGTTCTTGCTACCAGTCTAATCTCACTGAGTTGACATTCTCAGGCACCTGAAGAACAGTTGCTCTTCTGTTTTTCCTTACATATCTCACAAATGCATGGGCATCACAAGCATTTAATGTGCGTTTTTATCGTCAAATTTACAACCTTGTTTGCTATCTTTCCCAGAGATCTGAATTCTGATGTCACGTTAATCACTGTTGCTATTGAAACACAGCCAGCTGAGCAGACTTTGTGACTGAAGCTCCTGCTATCCGTGGGCCACAATAATGGACACTCTTTCAAAGTCACTTAGATCTTTCCTTCTTGTCATCTTGATCCAAAACTGTGGTCTACTGGGTCTGCTCAGAGCATGGTAGGATGTTAATGGTTTAATTGCATAATGCAGTACACCTTTCTGGAAGCATTTGGCACTTATGTTTCTCCACTCATTTATTTAGGTTTTTCCTAATATGATAATTCTGCCACACTTAAAAGAAACACCAAAAGACAAAATCATTCACTTTTGCATGACATTATGCATATGGTATATAAACAACAACACACTATAAAGTGCTACACATACACGTCACAACGTTGATGGAAACAGTGATGAAGGGTGAGTGCTGCCCCCTGCTGGTGATCAAGTGTTGAATCGCTGCCCTCCAGGGAAGGCAGTAGGTTGTATAGTTATCTCCTGATGGGGCAAAATAACTACCCAGAAACCACACAACCTACTACCTCATCCTGTACGAACACCAGAAACCCCCCACCCCCCCCCGCACAGGGCAAACAGGAAGAAGACTGGATAATTCGATAGCCTTTATGTTATTCACTTGCTGGCTTCTTAACCTTGTGTGATTTCATATTTATAGAGGATGGAAAGCATAATCATGAAACATCTATGTTAGCATGGACTGCACAGTAATTATCAGAACATCACTATTTATTGGCACTGTGTATACAAAATAAAAATGACATCAGTACAGTGAAAGCATTGTCCAACCCAAAACCCAAGCAGGTATAGATGAATATCACTGCAGCTGCACATCTGGACATTGCAGATTCACTACTTGGAACTAGGTAAGCATATATTTGTCAGGCAAGATGATTATTGTCCAGTAAATTCATACATTGGTAATGAATAAGTCACGTTTGCAGTCTGCAGCTGCAGGGAAAGAAATACATGAAGACATATAATGAGTGTTTTGCATGAATTCATGAAATTGACATACTTAACACTAAACAGATCAGAGGAAAGACGCCAAATGTAGCCGTAAGCAGCATGCAGTCGCTTCACATCATAACGATGATATTATAGCCACTTCAGGAAAGACAGTAAGTTGTATAGTTATCTCACAGCAAGGGTATGACCCTAAAACTATACAACCTACTACCTCACCCCAAAGGACAGTGTAATGCACTGCAGAGTGGTCAGCTGGTCCGGCTCAGGCTGGAAACAGGGTTTCGTAGAGTGTACAGAATCACAACAAGAGCAATAACAAAATGAATATTTTTGTTGTGAATATATAGTTATGAATAAAACGATAATATTGCCCAGGATGAATTTTACTCACGTAAACATACGATACCTAGACATAAAAAAAAAATTCTGTTAGGGGTTCCAGTTTGTCCGTCGGTGCATCTTTCCAGTGTGCCTCAACATTTCTCACCTCCAACTGTTAAAAAAAAAAAAAAAAAAAAGACTCATCAAATCCATTAGTTGATCTAGGCCCATGTTCATAAAGTTAATGAAACGCTTCTTATTGGAAGAATTGCAGTCTCTTCTGTTGCTATGCACTGCACCAACCAATCGCAAATCTGCTTGGTCACATGACAGACTGACTGTTCACAACAATAGAACTGCAGTCTTGTAAACTGGAAGCACATTCTTATATTTTTGTTTCTCTAAAATCAGCCAATGTAAAAAAAAAAAAAAAAAAAAAATCTTGTTTAGAAATATGAAAAATAACTTTTTTCATATCCAGCGATAAATTCCACATATTAGGTCTGAATTTGACAGCGGACCAGGTTTGACTGGTGCACCACGAACTATGACAGGAGTAAGGTCATTCTTTGTCATTGAAATTCTAGGAACAAAGAATTTAATCATGCTTCAGAAACATGTGTGAATTCTCACTGGTATTACATTATTGAATTTGTGTCATTACTTGCCTCCTACACTGTGGAAACAAGTGTGGCAATAGCACAAGAAAATACCACGTGTCCCAACTTGGGTGCCACAGTTTTGCTGTACGGGATTGTAAAAAAAGAAATCATTCCTTAAAAGGGCTAACCGCAGCATTTTTTCATTGTTGTTGTTAGTTCAACCTATTTTATTCAGTATACTTCAGAGAGTTTGTAGTATTTATCAAACCGATGTGTAGAAAAACATGCTTGGTATATTGGCATACAAATAAAGTCAAGTTCAAACAGCTAGAATTTTAACGAACCAGCAATACCATTTATTCACTGCGCTGCTGTGAATATGGCTATTGTGTGAATCATAACTCCGCAGGCATCTTTTCATGTCATCAGCGTCCACTAAAGGGCTCTGGGTGCCAACAGGAGAAATCCGTGCAGTCATGTGAGCAGAGCTAAGGCTAAATAAGGAGCCTAAGGTTCCTATGGCCACAGGTTAATAGGCACAGGCTTGAAACAACTATTTATACATGCTAGAAGCTCCTATTACACAAGTGTGTAGCCAGCCTGGATGAGTAGACGTTGTGGTGGTCTGAGACAGACACCATGACCTCCCGATCACCTCTGCAGTTGATACAGCACATTTAATGTAACTAATGACTCTAACATACCTAAACAGAGACACACTGTAACACATATGCTTGAGTACACAAGCAGGAAGAGATTGACGCATACATAAAAATGTACATGTAATCCTATCATTATTTTAAAGGTGACTGGATGGTAAATGGATGACGTTACATATTTATTGTCAGCTCCATAATTATTGCCCGAGATGGGTAAAAAAGGTTATGAAAAAGGTTATGGTTAATTAGTTTAATCTCACAAAAGATACCTAATCATCAATTTAAACAAAAATATTCCAAGAAAAAAGAACAAAGCCTACATTATTAGTACCCTTAGAAATTTTTATGAACAAAATGTGTAGTTTACATGTTTTCTAAGTTCACTCGAGTGTTTAGAGTCTCTTCAGCGGTCATCCATGACTTCCTGTTTCACTGGGGTATACATATGAGATGACACAGAGAGCTGAATTCCTAAGTCGTTCGTCAACAGGGGAAAAGTTCAACAATGCACAAATGAGGAAAGTATGTTGGCCTTCATAATTCTGGCTTTGGCTATAAGAAAACTACATGCCTTAAAGGCATAATTAAGATAACTAAGAAATTTAAAACAACCTTAGCTGTAATAATCTACCTGGAAGAGTACACAGACACATTTTGCCCCCAAGCACAGTGAGAATGGGGCAACCATTTCTCCAAGTATCACAGCTTCGGACATCGCTTTAAAATATATGTCCAACTCAACACAGAAATACCTAAATGATCAAAGAATCAAGGTTTTGATGTGGCCATCCCAGTGCCCTGGCCTAAATCCCAGTGAAAACTTGAGTGGTGAGCTTCCACAAGAGATGACCTAGGACTCTGAAGGATTTGGAGAGATTCTGTATTGGGAACTGCTCTCTCCAATCTAATCAAGGATTATAAAGTACAAAATGCAGGGTTGCCAAGAACTGTGACACGTTTTGTTAAAAATCCAATTTTTTGATAAGGACTTTTTATTTTCTTGGAATATGTTTACATCCATTAATTTAGAAACATTAATTTTTGGTGTGAGATTAAGCAAATTAATTTCAAAGGACACCCCCCCCCCTTTTTTTTTTTTTTACTCATCTTTACCAAAGGTACCAGTTTACTTGATAAAAATATGACCTAATGTTTCACTGTCATACTTGCTGACCACTGGGGGAAGGAGTGACTGTCAAGAAATGAAATGATAGGCAGGATTACATTTTTTTTTTTTTTTTTTTTTTAAGAATAGACCACAGCCCTTGCATTCTCTCGGCTCAGTAATTCCAAGCACTGAGAATTCACAAGGATAATGTTCACACAGATAAACCTAGCACAAAAAAATAAATCCTGCCAAAGGTGAATTACTTTTTTGTGTTACGGTGTCCTTTCCTTTTCAAATGAACTGGCCTTTTAATTAGGCAAAAGTTATTCACATTTACATCCTAAAAGCAAGATCAATTGATTTGTTTTTGTTTTTTTTGTTTTCATTGAAAAGAAAACATGTTTAAATTACAGAATTGTTTATCATTTGTGGTACTTGGACCAACTGGACCAATACTGCATTTGAGTACGACCAGAAATGACTGAGTGATGAGGTGGGAGAGATCAGAGCATAGTCCTCAGCATACTTCATGCGGAGACAAAGTTCGCCAGGCTTCCACAAATTTGCACTATTAAATCACAAGTAACAGGGCCAAACAGATTTATTGTGGAGACTGTGAAATTAAATGAATAATGCTGCAGGGACAGACACAGGTGATGGTCTGCTGGGAGGAACTTCAGCCATCAATGAGGGCTCTGGATGAGACTACCTCAGTTCAGTCACAAAACATTCAGTAGCAGAAAGAATATGCTACCACAATATGGACTGTTTAGAGCCAATACAAATCACCAACAGTATATATCATCTACAAGACAAAACTGGGCTTAGTGCCACAATGATCTGTCATGAGTTAGGACCCATTGTTCCCCACAGCTGAAATTTCCGTGGCTGGATCTGAACATCCAACCCGGCTTTCTGCTTTCACTTGCCAAATTCAGCTATAATTTCAATAGCAGACATTTGGTAACATAATATAAAAAATGCACCTTAGTGACAGGTCAAAATAAAGTTATCAGGCGTTCTTCCACTAATCGTTTCTGACGCAGTCTCCTCCATTCACACAGGAGACCAGCTGCATCCTGTTTTGAGTTAAGTTAAGACTTGCCAACGTCCAAGGACCAAATTCTAATTTCTAAAGTTTAGCCACAAATTTAAATTTCAATCCAGGAAAAGCGATGATGCACTGTCACTTGAATTTAAAATGTTTGGTTACATACTACTTTTAGATACTTTTTATTTTTAATTTTTATAATTAGTGAATAAAAATGCTCTAGGACCTGTCCTATTTTGAATGGACTTGTGGAGCAAAGTGTGCTGAAGCAGCAATGGGCACGCTCTGATACAGACGAGCTACAGTGACTTACTGAGATGATCTGTCAGGCTGACACATTCTCAAACCACATGCCTTAACTATGCCCCTCTGCCATTGGAAGACAGAAATGCATCTGTTGCTAGGCTATTAATAGAGCACTATTCAAATACTTTTGACTGTTTAAAGCTCCACAGCAAAACCTGAGGATTTCTAACCTTATGCAGTACACTAGTGACTGAGACTATTTCTAGCTAACCAGGTCTACTCTTCTCCACTGAGAAGAAAGAAAAATTATGCTGAAAAAATGCAGAATTTCACCAAAACATAGTAAGCTTGAACACTGAATCCTGTTTTGCATTTAAGGTTTGCTTGGACAGTTTTACCTATATATTCAGATGCATCACGTTATGACATCCCATGCCATGCAGAGATGCCATCTGTTCCTCGGAACTCTACCCGGGCACAGGCCCATGGCAGAAGGACACTCTAGAGGTCCTGTGAGCTCGCTTCGGTAGTATAGGAGGTGGTGGGGAAATGTGTGTGTGTAGTGGGCACTTATGTAATGCGGTTTATAATTCATAAACACAATATGGGTGGTTATATGTGCCAAGCGGAAATAGGCTGCTGCCCAAAGAAAACAACGTAGAGAATGAGCTTAAAGTTTTTTTCTTTAAGTGGTTTATTTGTACTTTTCAACTTGTGAAACCCATTTGGTTGCAAATGGCCCTATACTGAAATAGAGCTTCCAGTACACCTTTAGGTAAAACAAACAAACAAAAAAAAAACAATAACTGCTAAAATATTAAGTAAAATGTGTATATTCATCCTTGAAAATATTTCCATGAACCATACATCTTTAGATGCATTTCTCTAGACGCGTGACCAGATATTAGAGGTGTCTTTAAGATGTTTCCACCATCTGGCTGAGTAACCGAATGCCTGGCATGCGCAGAATTCCAGAGGAGATATCATACAGCAGTGATGGGGTAGCAGAGCCACAGCCTTATGCACAAGCAGGTTGTATTTCTAGCCAAAGCATCAGGGGGGGACAAAGGGCAGGGTAGACAAGTATTGAAGGTTTCAGAAGTACCGCATTCCCTTGCCAGTACTTCGACACAAGTGGAAAACAACAGTTTATGGCACTGATCCAAGGTCAAGGAGCGGAGGGTGGAGCCAAAAAGAGTCCAGGACACTGCAAAGCTGCTTGTTCACATGCAAGTCAGTCAACTAAAAATGAAGCTGCCTAATAAGAAAATGCTAATTCGTCTCCCAAACTGCAGCACGCTTATATTCATCTGTACAACGCTGGCTAATGTTCTCAATGTTCACTGAGACTCTCCAGAAGGCCAGTCACTTTTCCAATGCTTTAGGCATAGAAATGGACGTGAGAGGAAGGAATATGTTTGTATTCTTTTAAACAAGGACAGTATGTATTGTAGTGAAGGTTTAGTGAACATTCTTTAAAAATAAATAAATAAATAAATAAATAACTGCACTATTTTAAAAATGCTTTCAAGTTTTTGAAAAATCAACCACTTGTCTGTGGGGGTGAATACAATGACTAAGAAAAAAGACAAGGCCAGTTCATCATTATAACAGAAATCTGCCAAAAATTGGTTACAGAAGAACAGTGATAAGCTTTTCATCATGATCAAACACCTATTCTGTACTCTGGTATTGTTACGTAAGTTTATTAACAGTAACTGTTTTTTGTTTTTGTTTTTTATTGAGAGCATTTAGTAGATAACTTCCTATGCACCAGCTTGTGTCTTGTAAAGCTCCACTATGAGAAAAATGTACAATTTTGGTCGTTTTTTCATTCATTTAATGAGTGTTTTTGTGGCTCTTCAACTATAAAAAAATAAATAAATAAATAAAAATAAAATAAAAAACCTAGCACCAATTAAACTTTTTCAAAAAAAAAAAAAAAAAGACCTTTAATTGTGTGTCATCTTTTCATGCTCATTATTTACATACATCATTTAAGCGTGTAAGTGTTTGGGAAGCGATATTAATATACTGCCTATACTCAATATTTAGCTTATTTACCATGAAGAAATTTAAACCTATGCTTATGGACCTGTGTCACAATTGTCTGCAGGATTTCAAGCTGGCATCATGGTGTTGCTAGTAGCCTTCGGGAATGAAAAACATCACGAAGGAACAATGCAAAAAAAAAAAAAAAAAAAAAAAAAAAAAAGGGGTGGATGACAAGAAACTTACAGCGCAATTAACAACTGATCAAAATGATTTTTATGGAAGCATACAGATCTGTGTAGTCGTTATGTGTATATAATTGCCACCTCTCCTGATATGAGAATATACATATGAGAATAATTCTCTCCATATTCGTTACTATCACGGTTTTGTGTTTCAGTGTTGCATTTAAAAGTTCCTTTTCCCATATTTTGTCACGAAAATTTTGTTAAAGAATGATTTCTTAACAAACTATTAATAGATTTAATAATTCCAGCCATAATGTGCTGTACAAAAATGAATGCGTTTTGTACTGTTTTTCTGTGGAGTCAAATACAGAGACTCTAATTGGTTGTAAAAGCCACATGCAGAAAAAACACATTCGAAAGGAGCAAATACCACTTTTTTCCCACATCTTTCTGTTTATTTCATAATAAGTTGTGCTTAAAACTTGCTGTGGATAAAAGCAGGCTGAAAGTTGTATTTCTATCACAGTTTGTTGATTTCGCTGCCCAAACAAACCTGATTCTTTGGTTCATTACCAGATTTAGTAGGAAAATCACTAAAGTGTGCTGGATCGCACCCAAAGCTGAAACTGTCCAAAATGGCAAACGGACAACTCGGTGTATGAGTAGGTCAGGAAATAAATAACCATATTTTTCCAAGGAATTTTACTTTAGTATTTAGAGTCCCCTTAAATATGGCAAAAAAGCGGTATGGCGAAAAAGTAAATGAGGACCAAACATTTCTTTCTGCAAACATTTTAACTTTTTCTGCTGTAAAAATATTCGTTGTTTATTTACAAGTAAAGTAGCGCGCACGTGCCACTCACCTGTGTAGAAAGCCTTGTCAGAGTGTGTAGGACAGGATCAAGCTTCAGAAAACACTGAAAACCACAAAGCAAAAGGTCTCACTTAGTCTCAGAAATTGCTTGTAATTTAAAATAAACAGCTGTAAGAGACGATTTATTATATATACTATAATATACTATATATTACATAAAGTCACTGACATGATTTTAAAGATTTTGCTTTTATAATATTATCCTTGATTGAAACTGGTTGGACGTCGCTCATATTTAGGCGGTTAGATTACTGTGGAATTGAAACCGACTGATTAGTCAGAAAATTCATTGTAGTTTAATATTATTCACTATTGTCGGTCTCAAAACAAATCATGTGTGTGTACTTTGATTTCTCGTTAATCTAATACACACCTGCGTATACACACAAATACGTCTGAAATCAAATCTCTGCAATTAAACCTGCAAACTTTGCACAGGACGTGGGACGTGGGCTTCAAAACAGATTTCACTGAATATATTATGCAAAATGTGTGAAACTGACCTACAACCAGATACACATGCACGTGGTGTTTTCTGCGCTGAAGTATTAAAAATAATTTGCTTTACATTATTGATGTAAATCTCTTTCTGTGTAAAAGAAAGAGCGACTGAGTGAGAGAGAATGAGTGTGATACTGAGAGAAAACGAGAAATACACTGATCCTGTATTGCACACAGTGCGGAAATACAGATATTTTGTTTATTGATCTCAGAGCAACACCTAATAATGTTACCCTAAAATTTTTAAATCGGCGGCTTTATGAAGTACTTAAATATAAATAACAAGCATTAACAAACATCTCGCGTGTCTTATGTTTTTTCAGAAGTATGGTTTTGCAAATCAAATAGACTACATTTTTAAATGAAATGTCATATCTTTAAGGAAAATGTTTTTATTAAAATAAATAAATAAATAATATGGGTGCGCATTTGGGAAACTGCCTGCGTGCGTTTGCAATAAACACGACAATATTTGCCTCATCAGCAAAAATATGCAAACGAATAGGATGCGAGGTATAAAAGCTTGAACTGACGTTTGTACTTCTATAAAATGAAATCAAAATGGCGGAGCTAGTTTTCACTAAGGCTCTAGCCTTGTCTCCTCAGGAATAAGACCGTGTTACTGCAGTTTGCTTAGCATCCAGGATATACATTGGTAATGTTATATTATGTTATATTAACAGCACTGTAAACGATCGTAAATGATGTGTGGGTTTGTGTGACTATTGGTGACACTGCACAAATTTGGAATAAAATAGTTGAAGCCAAGTTTTAGGGTCGCTTCCCTTTTCTCTCCTCTATCTCTCTGTCTCCCTCAAACACACACACACACACACACACACATATACTGTACACACACACACCTCAAATATTTAACAAGATAAAGAGACTGAGGGGATGTAATCAAAATAATCCTGTCTGTTACTGCCTTGGCTATCAATAATATATCTCTCTGTTAGTACATTCCAGCAGGAAATGAAAGTAAGCAAGAGCAAAGACTCATACTCAAAGACATGCTCACACATTTTGTGTATACAGTGATGTAAATAACATTATTTAACTATATGTATATATGTTTGTTTACAATAGATTTTTTCCCCAAGTCAAACTCCTTAAATTGCGCGTCTGCATACAATTTATAAACAAACACAAAACATGCACAAATTGAAAAAATGCTGATATACATATAAGCTTAAAAATATGTTTTAAAAATGCAAAATAAATTCCTTTTTAAAATAGCAATTAAATTATATTAGTATACAAGGTAATGGTCGCTAGGTTGCTAAGTACTATGAGTTTGATTATGCTACACTATAGGCTAATTCAGAATTCTCCTGAAGAAAATATTTGTGGGTAGCAGAATCCATTTTAAATCAATTATGCCGCCATTTTGGAAAATAATGCTGCAAATAATCACTAGTTTGCTGAACAACAATATCTGAATATTTACCTCAATGCACAGCACGACTGAACAGAAGTCTCTCGTGTGAAATGTCTGATAAAACAGAGAAATGGGGGGGGGGGGAAACATTATCAAACTTTCAATATCGCACATGCTAAATTATTCCTGAAAAATATAAAACCTAATTACGCTGATAGAATTCTAAGTATTATGGCCGCAACAATGATAATATGATAATGTTCATATTATGTACACCTGTCATACTGTGGGGAGGAACAAATATTGCTGGATCTGTCTGAAAATTCTGTAAAATTATAAAAGCACAGAAAAACAGAACAGAAAAATTCACACACACACACACACACGCACACACACGTATAAACTAATCACAAACCAAAAAAAAAAAATCTCAATGGAACTTACAGAAATCTAACCCTCAAGGCTCTAAAAGTGTATCGGATACTCAGGTTCGACTTCCTACAGGCCTCTTTCCTTCTCAGAAAGGTCACTTTCCTGCAATATCGTCTTCATTGTGGAGGGACAGAGATGATAGAGGCTCTCCGAATCTGAGAAGGGAGCTTTAGCTAAGTGTTTCCCCGTTCTCTCCTCTCTCCACAGCAGCCTAGAGATCCAGGCTACCCCCCTGCTCTGCATTGTGCCTCAGCCCGGGCCTGGAGCTCTTCGGCTCGGTTAAGCGGCCTCAGCAACAATAGGAGGCCACGCGGGTGTCTGGGAGGCGTGTATGAAACCCGTCTGTAGACTAGAGCCTCGTCCGAATGAATGGAGTATGTTAGAAAACACACAATTAGCATGTCCGCTGAATGCAAATAAGCATGCAGTGCCTGCCTTCGCCTTGGCTGGGCCTGGGGAACATTTAACAGGCTGGAAAAGGTCCTCCCCTCCTCCTCCTTCCGTTTTCCTTCTTTCCTCCTTTCCCTCCCCTCTTGGCGTCTCTCAGTTGTGCCTTTCTCTCTCCCCTCTTGGGCTTCTGAACCATCAGCACGACCAGCTTCTGGAAGTACAGTACTCCCTCCAAAGCATGTGTTCCAGAGAGCAGGATTTCGGTTTTAGTTCTGGGAGAGATTGTGCATGAAGAATCCGCCACAGAAGGGGAGCCACGTTCCTCTCCGCACTCCCTCTCACGTGTCTGTGTAACATTTTCACAGCAAAAATCTCTGCTCTGCTTTTGGTCCAGTGGCCCGATTTTTTATTTTTTTTTCAATCTTTTGTGAGCGATTGGCATCTGTCCCAGACACAGCTCCCGTACACCACTACCCCTGTCAGAATTGAGAAAGAGAAGCAGAGAGGGAGGGAAAGGGAATGAAAGAATGAGACAGAGGAAGTTGGCACTGAGGCAGGACCAAAATGTGTACCTGGCAAAGCAGAGCAGGCCTCATGGAGCCCAGCCCTGTACATAAAAATGGTGGAAGACTAGATACAGACCTACCTACTGTATAGATCTCTATGTCCAAAGAGATCCCATGCTCCAAATCACTCTCAAAAAATCTACAACTGATACTCATCGCGAGGCATAAACGAAGAACTCAAAACCAAACCGAAACAAAGTAATCGCCGAAAACTGGCGCATGAAACCTCAAGCAATGCGCTGGAAAGTGTGACTTGTTGGCAGGGTTTGGTTCGGCTGCAGTGCAGCGGCTGTAGACAGAGGGTTAAATCCTATTAGGAGAGCAGAAGCCCTCCCTTTCTGGCTAGGCCCGCTGGTGGGGAGGCCCTTGCAGCAGAAAAAGCAGCTTTTTTTACCTCCTTTTTCCTTCCCTTCTTCCCTGCCACGCTTTTTCAGTTTAGCTCCAGCAATCTCCCCCATGTCTTAAAGAGAGGAGTGAGAGGAGGAAATGAGGGGAGCATAGGAGAGAGAGCCAAAGAAAGAGTGGACGGAAGAGTGAGAGAGAGAGAGAGAGAGAGAGAGAGAGAGCTGACTAATGTTGAAATATGAGACTCAGTGGGGTGAGCCTCTTTCTCATCATACGCCCCACATGGTCTTGCACTTGAGAGGGAGGGAGAGAGAGGGAGAGCAAGAGTGGGAGGGAAGAAAAGCAGCAAATCCAGGGTGGTAGGAGTAAAAGAGATAGAGAAAGCGGGAGAGAGGGAGGGAGTGAGTGTGACATACAATCCACTCCTCCCCCAGTGTACAGACCCTGCATGCACTCGTGCACCATTCTGGATTTCTGAGATCGCATAATCCCGACGAGATAAAACTATTCAACAAAAAGAAGTCCGTGCTCCCATGATGCCTGCAATTAAATACGGTCACTAAATTTACTTTGCTCTATTCTGACGATGTTTTTGAACTCTCGACTCTCCTTTGAGACCATCAGCAAAGTACCTTGAATGTCCTGGGAATTGGCAGAAATTGAACTGGAGACAGAAAAGCTAGTCTCCGCCTCTGCAACACTGATTTCCTCATATGCCCTCCCTCACAATATTTTTTTTTTCTTGTTTAGTCCCCTATGCCTCCATCTATGTACCCCACCCACTCAAATCCCACCCTGATCCAATCATAGAGAAAATGAGCCAAGAAAATGAGAAAAAAGAAAGAACTAGAACCACACCTTATGAGAGGAACAGTCTTGTATATTTATGCTTTATCGGCACATTTCCTCATATTTCATCTATTTCAATTGTGCTACAACAATATTTTTCTGCCTTTCTGCCCCTCCCTCTTTCACCATAACTGCCAATTACCATTTTACATTCGTGTTACATTACTGTAATGGTATTGTTAAAAATAAATACATAAATAAATTGTTTAAAAAAGCAGCAGGATGAAAAAACTAAACTTCCTGCCTCTTTATACGTCTCACACCAAAACCTGGGCTGGACTTAGTGCTCGAAGTCCCCCCCCCACCGCATCTTACTAGCTCTCGTTGTCTTGAGGAAAGACAGTGAACGGTAAAACACTTGATCTGCTTTTAATGGATTAATTTAATATGTTGTTTCACATGCTTTTTTTTCCCTGATCGAGATCAGGAATCTGAATTGGATAGAGACTAATGAAAAGGTGGGGGAAACCTTCGCTCTCTTTCCCGAAAGTAGCTTGGTGCCTGTTTAGATGCATTCTAAAATGGCTGCTTCTTTAATTTTATGTGGTACAGTTTAAGACCTGGCTCACCCTTTGCCTTTTCGACTGACTTTGTTTCAAAGGGCTGCTTCGTGTCTGTCCACACACACACACACACACACACACACACACACACACACACACACACACACACACACACACACACAGACTCCCAATTCAACACTGCCACATACTCGAAAAGCAGTGTCTGAGGACCTGATTTAGCCAGAACAGAACAGTTCAAGTGAGCAGGTTATAGCCTTCTGCAGATAATTGTGCGTCCTAGAGTATGAGAACCGTAATATTCTATAACAGCCTGTGCTTTAGACAGAAGAAGAAATTCAGCCTCTTTAGGGGTACTCCCTACGTCACATCTTGCCACAGCCTCGAACCAATCCACAGCCTTATTTTTAGGGGGCAGATAAAACATACATAGATATATTTAATTGGATAATTTAACTACATACAAAGAGGATTGCGTAAGCGTCACCCGAAAGACATGTTTACAGATCACATGCCTGACACTAAGCTTTAAGCTTCCTGAGTTTCAACATTGTCTGACACATCTAAAAACTAACTGCATTAACTCTACTGACTTACATTTGTTACATTTCAGACCTAATGTGAAACTGTGAGTGTACAGTACGACAGTTATGGATATCATAAAGAAGAGCCAAAAGAAGTTCAGAAGAGCTGATACACTTCATCATCAGCAGTGGGTTATTATAAAATAATCTTATAATAGGCAGTATGGCTAATGAAACCTAATGAGAAACAATGCAAATATGCTGACTTCAACATGCAGCAATGTACTGTTATGTGTTCGTATAATAATACATGGTATTCTATTTACTGTAGTAAAGCAAGCTGCAATGGACAAGGACTGCATGTGGTGACTCACAACCAATCCATTCTCCCACTCTCAGGGACTATATAACACAAGATAGCTGCTATGCCATGTTTTAAGCACTTGGCTAATCCATTACGGCCTTAACGAAAACAGTGACACCATTTTCTTCAAGTTTGAAACAAAAATTTTTTAATTTGTGTCTCATGTGTATTCTTTCCCTATACACTCATATTATTAAGGTATGTCTCTCTCTCGCTCTCTCTCTCTCTCTCACACACACACACACACACACACACACACACACACACACATATATATATATATATATATATATACAAACTTTTTCAATCCAATTGTCACATCATTGCTCCTCTAGCTGTCTCCATGACAAACACCCACCCACTGCTTTTGAAGTAGTCTGACCTTTGGCCATTACATGTGCCTAAAGGACTGCTCTATTACAAACCACTGGTTGGGAATGAAAGGTCATGACCTCTAGGGTGAAAGTGTGACTCAGGGGGCCGTTCAGAGCCCATTGAAACTCGGTGGTGCTTGTTTGATTTGACAAGGTAAAGACTGTGCACACATTAAGTGTCTCTAACAAGAGGGTCAGCCCCTAAGGGACGACCTTTGGGACCCTAGACAGCACTTCTTATTAACTAGCGTTGACCTAAGACCCCTGGAATCAACCGAGCGTGACCAGGTTCTCACACACTCCCGCCCACACGCACACAGACACACTTGCGCACTACGCTCACCATCTCCACCACAAACACACCACATGCCGGGGTGGCACTGATTCATATCATTCGAATATTTTTAATAAGGCTACCTTTCTTTTTTTTTTTTTTTTAAAAGAAATTTAGTATTAAAAAAAAAAAAAATGGGAAAACACTGGTTTAAATAAGTGATATACTGTATTTAGGTTATTAAGTGCATTATAAATAGTAAAATTACATTTAGTATTTGTGTAAAAATGCCTAATCTTAATGTAAATCTTTAGATCTTTACCAGAAAAAAGAAACAAATAAACATATATCATTCACTTTATCTAATATATCTTATATGTTTCCCAGAGTATCATATGAAGTGGAACAGATAGATTAACTATATCTATATATATATATTTTTTTTTTATTACATTTATAAATATATGAAGGCATATTTTTATTAAGACACTATTAAAATGGTACAGTTAAGAGTCAAGTATGTTTATAGGGAATCTTGTTGATATATATATATATATATATATATATATATATATATATATATATATATATATATATATATATATATATAATTACATATAATAAATAATGGAAAAAATCCTACGCACAAATTACTCCACAAATAATATAATACAAATGTATATGGCTGTATATGTATATATGTATATACATTATGCATGTACTATGCTTTTTCAAGAAATATGCTTCTCTAAGAGCATAATCATTTTCACACTAATAATTAAAGTGGGCTATTTCGTAGTTTTATAGATTCATCACTTAATTTAAATTCATCGTTGAAATAATTTGTCCCATCAAATGACATAGCTATACATTTTGGTACATAAGTCTTTTTCTGCCTCAAATTGTCATTCATTAAATAAAAAACCTTACATACAATTCTAAATTCATAAATTCTACAAAACATGAAGCTTTGAGCCATAATTTTAAAAAATGATAAATGAATTCAGTATATACTAAAATGCAGAGAGTTGTGGTGCAACACCTTAAAATGTCATATATTAGAATGCAATGCAACTGCATTTTTTTCCTCCTTTAAGTATTTTTGTAATTATTCATAAACTCATAAATTCCTAAATATTTACAGACATAAAATACTATTTTATTTTATACTATACTATTCATATAATTATTGTATGTGTAGTTTTCTTTTTGCTCGACATATTATCCTTTACTCATTAGTGTATGTCAGTACAAAACATAACTTTCAGTAACAAAACCTCCAAATATTTACTTCCAAATATTTTCCTAATAAAAAAGATTTTTATGAACATGTACCCTGTAAAATAGCTCAGTGTAAAATATTTGATCAAACCAACACATGCAACAATTCTAAACATGAGGACTTACTGTTATTTATTTATTTATTTTATTTTACACCGCAGTGACATTAAATTTATTTCCAGGAAAATCATGTTAATAAACAACTCTTACTTTAGTAATGTGTTAGATCCACAAACTTTGTTAAGGTGTGTTATGATATCTACCTTCTATGTTGAAGAGAAGGACACTGGTCCCCTTTTTGTTTTATGACATCTGCTAAAATGAGAGCTCAATAAAATGCAGTAGAGATATTAAAGTAACCGAAAAATTTGAGCAATTTACACTGCCCAGCGTTCCATCAAGAAAACCAAACACCCCTCAAGAAGTGAAGGCAAATGAGGCATTAGTCTGTAGCAGTGTGCTGGTGCCTGGAAGTGCACTCCTGCCATGTCGACCTGCATGAAACTCCTTGCTGAAGCTGGTGTCTCACTCATAAATTCATACATAGGCAAAAAATTAGGAATGAAAAAAGTTTTTTTTTTTTAATGGCAAGTCTTTCAAGCATATATTTTAATTCTTTGCAGAAAAATCAATGGAAAAAAAGTCATGAAAATGAATAATCACTATAAGATACAATAAAGGAGAATCAAAATTTCACTAAACATAACACGCCTCAGTTTGGATGAAAGACTGCTGCCTGTAGTATTGATATAGTATTTAATGATTAGGTCACATTTGTGAAAACTCTGGAAATTTCCTTTCCTCTACAATTAAATGTCAGACCCAGAGGTTCCAGGCAGCTTAATGTAAAGAATCACATTCGTGATTAAGGTCACATTCTCTTAGAAATTCTCTTGAGTCCACTGAAGGCTTTTGTATGGAGTTTGAGCTCTGTCTTGCATCCATTTTAGCTGCCCTGTAACTGAACACAGAGTCACTAGTCAAAGCCCTACACACTCGATCTCTTTGCAGAAGTCCTCACTACCTCGTCCTGCACTTACAACCGTTCTAAGAGCCTCAATATCATCACCCTTTATACATGTATATTGATTTAAGTTATACTGAGCATACTAATGTTTGCTTCAACAAGGATTTAATGGTCTTATCCATCAGTGGATAAGATGTTAAAATTTGTATTGGTTATCGGGATTAAATGGCCACAATTGGTTAAAAAAAAACAAAAAACAACAACAACAACAAAAAAAACAGCTAACAATCTGCTAAATTAATAAGTAAATAAATATGTATTTTTATAATGAACCATTATTTATATGATAACAAAAAATAAATTTTAGTGCCATTCGTACATATAAATCAATAAAAAGTCATTATACTCTTTATGGAATATTTTTTCATTTAATTAATTATATAATCATTCACATTTCTAGTTTGTTATGGATTATAACAATCACTAAAACTGTCTCAAAGTCATTTAAAGAGATTTACAATGTTCTGTTTTGACACACCTGGTCCTAGAAGGGTCTTCCTCATTTTTACTACTTCCTTTTATTTTAGAATAATAATAAGTACATTAACACTATGAAATAACACATATCGAATTACTGAGTGACCAAAAAAAGTGTTCAATTGAAGCTATTTTATCTTTTCAGTTCTTAACATTATTCTTGATGAAGCTTTGCACACTACTGGCATCTTCTCAACCACATTCATAACTACTAAGTGAAAACTACTTATTAAATACAGTAAATGCATTAATAAAATATATTCATGGCCAATCATTTTTACTATTTATATTTGTCTCACACTCTAAAAGGTTCTGGGGTCTTTGGCAACCCAGTGTTAGGTAAATATTTTACAGAACACATGCTGTGATATTTTAACACAGATGACTGGGTTATACAATTTAATCATTCTGCTTATCATGTGGGGGTTCTATTTTACACAGTGCTGGGTTAAATTAAATATTCTGTTTATTTCTTCTGATGTTTGATAATAATAATAATAATAATAATAATAATAATAATAATAATAATAATAATGCAGATCGTCGGTTAGTCCCAGACTAATGAAGAATACATTATAAATATAATAAGTTGTATTTGTAGTTACAATTTAGCTACAATTCTCAATATCATTTAGATTATTTTTAAAGTCATTACATCATCATATTTTGAAAATAATCATATTCTCCCCTGTTTCCTGAGGTGCTAGAAAAAGCCTGCAGTCATTTTCATTGTCAGTTATATGGCCTCACCTTGTGAAAGTAGCCGTTCTAAGCCACGTTTAGTAATAAGTTCAGCTTATCCCAGCGAAAACACTCAATGGGCTCAATTCAGTGACTGGATAGAAAAAATAAATAAACCAACATAATGTAGAAACAAATTTCAACCATAAGCCTGGACAATATATATTCAATCTAGTGTGTCCAAACTTTTGACTGGTAGTGTATTTTCATTGTAACAACTTGGCACCTGTTGGGATAATGTCAAAAGAATCCCAGGTGGACTTTTAAACTAATATCTACTTTCACAAAAGTGTTCACAAAAACCATTATAACTGTGTTGCATGCAGTACTTCGGAAACAGTGAAAATGACACGAACACATAAAGACTGCTGCTATCTAAAATATGTATGCCATAGGCTGCCACATTCAGGCCACCTTAATGCCATTCCATTGTTAAAATGTTGCATTTGATTGAAAGAGGATTATCTACTCATACGCTCATATTTACCAGGTGCACCAGTGGCTTAGCATGTTAACCCCTTAACCCAACCATTTAATATTTAGTTATTTAGACTCTGGGGCAAAAGTTTTTTTTCTCTGGGCCAAGTTTTATGTTTTATTTATTTATTTATTTATTTATTTGTTAAAAAAAAAAAAAAGGTGCAGTTAGGGCCCATTTCATGTTAATATACTTAACACAGCTGCTTGACAGCCTGTCTATCATCTGTGGCAGGCCATTAAAACTGAATGGAACAACAGTGACACATCCATATGTAAAAGCTGTCTGTAAGTTTACCCCGGGTTCAGTTATTTCATATTAAATTATGTTGCAGGTTGCTTCAGTCTTTACTTGTTTGCTAATCTGTAATGATTCATTGCTAAACTAACAATGTTCAATTTCATGCACTATTTTGCTTGAACCACTCTGGTGCAAAAAGTCAAAAAAAAAAAAAAAATGGGCCAAGCAAAAAAAAAGCATTTAGTATTTTATTATTTCATGCACTTAAAATCATGTAGCAGTGGTTCATCTTTCAGAGCTTACCAACATAGATGCACAAATATTTTGTCTAACTCTGGTACAAGTATTATATATAACGAGAGTTAACTGAAGCATGAATGCTTTACCAGCAGTCACATTTATGCGCCCATACCAAGCACATAAAGTACATCATGCCAGACCCCCATTTCCCTTTTTTCTAAATAGTGGCGAAATTGGGGTACTCTTTCACCTTCTCTCTCTCTCTCTCTCTCTCTCTCTCTCTCTCTCTCTCTCTCTTCTTCGGTCTAGACTGAGGGGGTTAGGGGTGAACTCTGGACACTAATGTGTGCCAAACCCATGACAAAAGAGTTCTTTATGCACAGCGTATGCAGATAGATCTGCTCCTTTTGTGCATAGACAGGGAGCCTAAGCCTGGATAGAGATAGGAGGAGGGAGAGAGTAGGAAAAATTGGGAGAAAAGGGGGATGCAAGCAGACCTTTAGACTGGGATATAAAAAGCATCTGAGATCAAGAATTTGGGATATGGATAGGTGTATATATTGTTCGTACTATATTTTTCCAATAGCTTAATTAAGCAATAATTTTATTAAAAATGTTCAAAATATTTTTGACCAATATTAACAGGACAAACAACACTGAGAATATTTCAGTATACATGCATAACAATTTTTTGCTCCAGTGATACTTTTAGAGCCAAACGTGAGTACTTACATATACACAAACGTATGCACGCTTACACCTAATTAAACACAAAGAGCTTGGCTGATGGTGGTGATTGCGGGTGATTGTCTGAGTCTCTGCATGTTCTGTGCCAGTGAGAGAGAAAGGAGTTGGCACAAGCCTCTCTCCACCATCTCATGCGCAGCTGGCATTGCCCTGACAAAAACAACCCAAGGCCTCGGTGTCATGCATTTACTTCCATAATTGATGTGCCTGCCTGTCTATGGTGTACGTGCATGTTTGGAAAAAGAAACGCACAGAATATAGTGACAGTCATTTCACATGGAGTGAGAAGGATCATTTTAAGAAACAAAAAGAAAGGCGAGATAAGGAGAAGTAAGATACACTTTCCCAGGTTGTCTGGATTGACCTCTGGACCTTTCTGGTTGGATTCAGTTGAAATAGCACTGACTTACGCCCACTAAATCATTCTGGAGATTCAAATGAGGCTGTGCTGACAAAAGCACCCAGGCAGAGGCCATATGCACATATTGGTGCTATTGGAAAGTGATGTCTGAACTGATGTTCTCACACTGCAAAACACTGACTTCATCTTCACATAAACTCACAGAAGCATTATTTACTCTTTTCATCATTTCATCATTTAGTCAACTTAAACTATATTGACATGTAATTAATAAAAATTTAATGAGAAGCTATAGCAGAAATGGAAGATGTGTATATTGGTGTGTTATTTGTTGTAATCACTAATTATGTGTTAATCTAATTGTAAAACATATATTCTCATAGGTTGCAGATATTTTACTATACCTGTGTATTACACAGTACAGTGACCCTTTTATTTAATGTTTGCCTAAAATTAAATTGGTGATTAATCTAGTTAAGCTGTTGCATTCTTGCAACTTAATGTTGCGAAATTTAATAAAGAACAGTTAAAACATTGCTTTACAAAACCATTAGATGTGTAAAAAATAATAATAAATCAATTGCACTGATTAATAGATTATTTCAGGGTGTCTGGCAGGCAGTTTGTCAGAGAGCAAAATGTCCCAGAATGCCTTGCGAAAGCCCGGCTGTACAAGTTAACTCTTGAGAGGCAGAATCTCCTGTCTCTGAGAGTTCGAGCTCCACAGAAATACACAGAGAGTGCAGACATTTCTGGTGTTGTCTTGTCACCAGTCTCTCTGCTCCCCCTGGCTTGAACTGGAGTGGACTCATCCACATTCCATATTTAGTCATAGTTCAAGTTCAAGTTTATGGCTCACTCTAAATGATTATCACATTCATGTATTTATAGTTTCTGTGTATGAACATAGCAGTTTCAGTCATGTTCTTTGTCATATCTTGTTTTTTTTTTTGTTGCTTTTTTTAATTACAGTCACAGTCTGAGTCTTATATTTCCTTCCGGTTTGTCTCATTTTGTATCCTCCCTTCTGTTTTTTATTTATTTATTTTGGAACTGTGTATTGGATTTGTCATTAAATTTTGATAATTAAAATTTGATCAATAAACTTACATTTACTTTTTATGGATTTAAAAATTAAATAAAAAATGTATTAATACAAAGATGTACATGTAGTATGATCTGTGATCTACACTCACAGCTAATACTTGGTTTTGGAAACATTCCTTTTGAGATTATGGTCCATGTTGACGATTGCATCACACATTTGCTGCACATATGTCAGCTACACATTCATGCAGCAAATCTCCCATTCTACCACATCGCAAAGGTGGTCTACTATAGGAGTGGAACCCGATGTGGTCTTCTGCTGTTGTAGCCCACCTGCCTCAAGGTTCGACACGTTGTGCATCCTGAGACAATTATAAAGCATAATTATTTGACTTACTGAAGCATTTCTGTCAGCTTGAACCAGTGTGATCGTTTTCCTCTGACCTCTCTCATCAATAAGGCGTTCCTGCCCACAGAACTGCCACTCACTTGATGTTTTTTTGGTTTCTGTACAATTCTCTATAAACTCTAGAGACTGTTGTGTGGAAATCCCAGATCAGTCCTTACAGGATATTGCAGTTTTATGTGATTATTGCAGCCAAAAATGCTTGATTTTGCGATGCAACTTGTTTAGTCTTTGTGCTTTTTTGCAGAAAACTACTTGAATTGGCAAAATTCAAACAGTGATGTTTGTTGGTAAATGAGACCTTTTAGCTGTACTCATGTTCAACCCATGTGAATCAAAGACTGCTTTGGCTCAATGTGCACTGCGATGATTTTAGGAATTTATGACAAAGAGTGGTCATTGTGTACATGTGACAACAATATCACAAATTCTCCACAAATGTGGCTTGTATGGGAGTGTTGCAAGAAAAAAGCCACTTCTCAAGAAAGGCCACATGAACGCACCTTGAAGATTCTTTTCCCACATGGGAAAAGGTGTTATGGTCAGATGAGACTAAAATTGAATTATTTGGCCTCAACACCAAACGATATGTCTGGTGGAAATCCAATACAGCTCACCATCCAAATAACACCATTCCTACAGTAAAGCATGGAGGTGGTAATGTTCTGTTATGGGGGTGTTTCTCTGCAGCAGGGACTGGAGCACTTGTCAGGATAGAAGGAAAATGGATGGGGCAAAATACCGTCAAATTCTTGAGGAAAATCTGCTGCCCTCTGCCAGAAAGTTGTCAATGGGAAGAAGGTTTACCTTCCAACATGACAATGACCCAAAGTACACAGCAAAACTGACCACACAGTGGGTGAAGGAGAAAAAGGTGAATGTCCTTGCATGGCCTAGCCAGAGCTAAGACTTAAACCCCATTGAAAATCTGTGGAATGACTTGAAGACTGTAGTCCACAAATGGTCACCATCAAATTTAACTGAACTTGAGCAGTTCTGCAAAGAAGAGTGGATGTTTAGATGTGCAAAGTTAGTAGAGACATATCCCAACAGACTAAAGGCTGTAATTAAAAAATTAAGGCAAATTAAAGCAAGGGGGTGATCTTTTTTCCAACTCAGTGATTCTGGTTTTAATTAAAAAAAAAAAATTCTGACATGTTGGTGTTATACCTTTCACTTGGATGTTATAAATTTCACTGAGTAAATACAGCTGGATAAAACAAAAACTGTGTCCGTCTTCATTTCAGGATGAAAAGCAACAAAATGTGATTATTTTAAATGGGGGTGATTCTTTTCTGTACCCACTGTATGTATGTATGTATGTATGTATATATCTATCATTATTTATTTATTATGGGGTGGAGTTTTCATGAGATGTGGCAGATAAGCCAAACCTTCAGACATCCTTAAGCCAAGCATTTTTCATGAGCAAAATCTTCTAATTATTTCGACATTTAAAGGAATTTCGTTGTTTTTTTTGTTTTGTTTTTTTAAATAACGTTGCTATGTTGTCCAGTGTCCCTTTACATGAGCTAATGTGGGAGCCATATGTTAAAGAGGTTTTGACTTTAACCCACCTGCTTCATATTTCTAACCTCTTAGTTTTGCACTGACGCTCTTTCTCTCTTGATCTCTAATCTGGTGCAACTGCCAACACATGCATGCAGTGACACTATTTACTCACACATCTGGTAGACACCTTTACTAGTAAGGCTGCATTTTACCAGAATGGAAAAGAAAAAGACACAAGGAAATAAACAAAAAGACAGTGATAAGACTGGTGAGAGACAGGAGGGTATATATATATTCAGTATACATATATACTCTGCTATTCAGTATTATTCGTAATGTGCTCAATGCCTGCCAGAGAAGAGGCACTGGTGCCACCTCATGGCCTAACAAATCCACTGGAGATGCCTTTGGTCATACATTACTACGTGCAACAATCTACAGTTAAATCCCAAATTTTGTCATTTAAAGACATCACAAATATAAACAAATACAGCTCTCAAACTGACATGAACAGACAGGACAGTGCATCAACAATCAAGCCTTCCACCAAGTTGGGTCAACTGGTAATGTTTGCATAATTGTGTTCCTGGCACGGACTACGGGTCCTCCCTGATCCTGACAAGGATATAAAGCAGTTACTGAACATGAAATGTAAAAAGTTGATCTAATTGGGATGATTATTATTAATCGTTAGATTACACATACAGTATGTTTCCATAAAAATATAAACAGTTAGTTAAACGCAACATGCATTCTCAATTACTTTATTTAGTATATTATCAAATCACTGTGCCGGACTGTTTATCTGTATTCTTGGTCAGAGTCTTTGAACTATTTCTAACTGTAATTTGTTGTGGAACACAGTAATATTTAGAGACATTACAACTCAGTCGATCACACTTAAATGTGTTGTAGATGACAAGATTTACTAATTATTTGTACAGTTTGCTAAAAAGCTTTCATATATTTTAGGCTATTGTGTATAGCATGTCTTCCCTTTTTGTGATTTTCTTTACATTCCTAAAGGCAAATATATTTTCAGTGTTAAAAAATTTCTACCTGCATTATTTACACAATCATCTGCAAATAAATAAATTAATTAATTAATTAATTAAAAAATAAATAAATAAATTTGACCTGGATTGAAGCAAGGCACACTAATTCTGATCTGATTGTTCAGATTGAAATTGTGTTCCCACATATCAGACTTGTATCTGGTTTCCCATTTTACATTTACACAAAAAATTGTACAAAATGTGCAAACAAAATTGTGTGGCCCAAATCAGAATGACAAAACATTGGATTCAATGTGATATTTTCTGTGCACACTGCAGTGAAAAAGACTGTGATCTGGGTCACATATGAGGGACATCAGATTTGGGCTATTTTTGGCTGCAGTGTGAACATTGCCTTAACCTACCTATACTTGACACATATGCTATAATGTACATATACTTGACTCTAAAACTATTTTGGCACGATAATATGGTTTTGCACTTAGAGATCGTAATTCTGGACAATTTCCTGTAACTGAAACGCAATGTCAATTAAATATGACATGGGGAATAAAAAGCAACTGTTCTTAAAAGCATGAAAATGATTCTTAAGCATAACTGCTTTAAACCAAGAACTTCGTATTGCATTGACAGCCAGGAACTTTAATCGTTCACTGATAAGGCTGGGACTGGCTGCACAGTATGCCATTAAAGAAGTGAGAGCTATGCCAGGCAGGCCGTGCTGCAGACCTGCCCGTATCCATGGCAGCCGACAGGTGCCGTCTGGGTCACAGGATAAATAAATGCAGGCCTCTTTGGCCAGCAGGGAATTTAATAAATACACATGCAATGGCACTGATGAACCCTTTAACACACACACACACTCTCACACACATATGCAAACAGTAGCCAATAATAAACCCATTGTGACTTTGATGATCCCAGTGACTCTCACAGATGCTCTATGTATGCACTCAGGTTACTGCTGTAGGTCAGACAGGTCAAAGCCAGTCTTTGTTTGGCAGGTCATTAATAACAATTCACAATATAGCTTTACTGTGTATGACCTTCTGACCTCCGGTCATATATAAATGTATGTAAACTAAAAGTACAGTCCTGTCTCGATTGATTTATTTTCACACAAACAGCACTGCTGAAGCATCTCCAAAAAAAGACACATTTCTATTTTTATCAATTTTATTAATAAACATTATAATATAATATCAATATGATATTGTATGAAAATTGCATAATATAAAAATTGTATATAACAACTATTTAAAAAAGTATATTGTGTAATTGTATAAATATAACTTATATAACTATGAAAATGTCACCATGTACAAGGCATTTGAAAGGAGCGTATTTGATGGGATATTGGAGCAGCATGCCAAACCACACAACTTATTTTTACAACTGTGCTCTATGCTACATTACCACCTGAGACATTAGTTACGAAAATGGCAAAAATATGCTACACTATGGTCTCATGCCATATTTATCTTAAGCATGGCTCTAATATACAGTATCTCACAAAAGTGAGTACACCCCTCACATTTTTGTAAATATTTTATTATATCTTTTCATGGGACAACACTGAAGAAATGACACTTTGCTACAATGTAAAGTAGTGAGTGTACAGCTTGTATAACAGTGTAAATTTGCTGTCCCCTCAAAAAAAACTCAACACACAGCCATTAATGTCTAAACCTCTGGCAACAAAAGTGAGTACACCCCTAAGTGAAAATGTCCAAATTGGGCCCAAAGTGTCAATATTTTGTGTGGCCACCATTATTTTCCAGCACTGCCTTAACCCTGTTGGACATGGAGTTCACCAGAGCTTCACAGGTTGCCACTGGAGTCCTCTTCCACTCCTCCATGACGACATCACAGAGCTGGTGGATGTTAGAGACCTTGCGCTCCTCTACCTTCCGTTTGAGGATGCCCCACAGATGCTCAATAGGGTTTAGGTCTGGAGACATGCTTGGCCAGTCCATCAACTTTACCCTCAGCTTCTTTAGCAAGGCAGTGGTCGTCTTGGAGGTGTGTTTGGGGTCGTTATCATGTTGGAATACTGCCCTGAGGCCCAGTTTCCAAAGGGAGAGGATCATGCTCTGCTTCAGTATGTCACAGCACATGTTGGCATTCATGGTCCCCTCAATAAACTGTAGCTCCCCAATGCCAGCAGCACTCATGCAGCCCCAGACCATGACACTCCCACCACCATGCTTGACTGTAGGCAAGACACATAAGTTTATCTTGGTCTCATCAGACCACAGGAGAGCAACAATTCTTTTTTTCAGATCCTCAGAGAGTTCTTTGCCATGAGGTGCCATGTTGAACTTCCAGTGACCAGTATGAAGAGTGTGAGAGCGATAACACCAAACTTAACACACCTGCTCCCCATTCATACTTGAGACCTTGTAACACTAACGAGTCACATGACACCGGGGAGGGAAAATGGCTAATTGGGCCCAATTTGGAAATTTTCACTTAGGGGTGCACTCACTTTTGTTGCCAGCAGTTTAGACATTAATGGCTGTGTGTTGAGTTATTTTGAGGGGACAGCAAATTTACACTGTTATACAAGCTGTACACTCACTACATTACATTGTAGCAAAGTGTCATTTCTTCAGTGTTGTCCCATGAAATGTGAGGGGTGTACTCACTTTTGTGAGATACTGTAATACATGGAATTGTAGTAATCAATTATAATCAATAATAATAATAATAATAATAATTATTATTATTATTATTATTATTATTTTTATTTATTTATTTTTTTTAAAGAGTTCCACAAAACCAGTTCTGATTTTAATCCATAGTCTCTTTTAGTAGACTATAGTGGTGTTTCTTCTGGCCTGTTGAAAACATGAATACAAAATACACTAGCATATGTTTTTGACATTAGCTGTTACCTTAGAAATTAAAGCCAAACCTTTGGCAAGCTGAGATGGCTTGAAGATTCAGGAGTGAAGCTGCCACTAATAGCATGGAGTTATGTATAGCATATGAGTTATTATTAAGCCTATTTCCTGATCATTCTAACAAAAGAAAATGTTCTAGTGATTAAAATGATATAAAACAGAAAGGCAAAGATAAACTATACTAGGCAGTAAGAGCGTTAAGGCTGGCCACACACTTGAACATTCTAAGCCTGATTTGTACCCTACCCAACGATTGGGGGGGCGTGGCCCGATTCAAGGCTTGTTGCTACCGACTTTTGTCCGAAAAATCCTCAATTGTGTGGTGTCATTACAATTATTTCACTATACAAGCTTATTTAACTTCATGTACTTACTACACCCTTGCAGACCTACTTTCTAAAGCTTTAGAGGTAAAATAAGTGTCTAATTGATATTATAGAAAATGCGACTGTACCATCTTTCATGGTGATCCAAGTAAACCCGACACACAATTACTCCAAGAGGGGAAAATCACCTTCTTGCCTGGTCATTCACTAATCCTCTTTCTGGCCAAATGCTAGGACGAGCAGTACAGTACAGTTTCTTTCTCAAACAATCAGAACCTTGGTTTGTAGCTGTACCCATTCCAAGATTAGGCTTTCTTCCTATTCGTGTACTATCATTTGGTGCTGAAAGATCTAAAAATGCCTCAAAGGATGCAACTATTCATCACAAATATGCTGTCATAATAGACATAATAATAGACAGCTGGTTCTCTTGCCTGTTACGGTTGCCCATAAGGGGAGAGTGGGGAAAAAATAAAAAATAAATAAACAATAAACAATAAACACCAACAAAAAAACCAATCAAATACTCTCAACACAGCCCAGGCCTAATGGTTATGCATACACATGGTTTTCATATATTGTATATTGGACTTTTTAATCAGGTAAAGATTTTATCAGGAAATATGCTATAACTTAAAGCACATATTACCTACACATTGCAAATACAATTGATTTAGGAATGATTTTGAGCTAAATAATATAGCATAAAGTATATCACCACACAAAATCATAAAATAATCTCCATCTTCTATCTTACACTGCTGATAAGAAGATGACAACTGTTTGGTGAAAACCTTCCATATCCTGGAAAATCTCAGTGTTATATACAGTACTGTGCAAAAGTTTTATGCACATGCAAAGAAATGCTGTAGAGCAAAGATGCCTTCAAAATAATTAAATTAAATGTTTCTAAATTTAAAAGATACCATAAAGAGAAATAAACAGTAGTAAATGAAACAAAGTCAATATTTGGTGTGAATAAAAATTAAAATTAAAATAGTAGTCTCAGATACAATGTGTGCAGTTTTATAAGGAAATGAGCTGGTAAGTTTTATTGAGCATCTTGCAGAACCAGCCACAGTTCTTCTGGACACTTTCGCACTCGCTTCTTATTTTTGCAGCAAAACCCAGCAGCCTTCATTGTGTTTTTTGTCTGAAAAGTGTCTCTTATGTAACATGCTGCTTTCTTTAATGACATACAAACATTTTTTCTGTAACATTTGGGCTAGAAAACTAATGTTTGTGCTAAAAAACTAATGTTTTTTGTACTGACTTGATAATGTAGAAGTCATAAAATAAAAACTCTATAACAAAGTTTGTACTAAAATATAAAAAATAGGGTGCCTAAAACTTTTGCACAGTACTGTATATTGACCAGCTCGGCTACTGTTAAACAAATTGCTGAGAATATGAAAATAATGCAGTTATCAACAAGAGAAATATGAGAATGCAAACAGAGAGTCTACACTGAAATACCAGTAGACCTCTTTCTTTCTTTCATTCTTTTTTTCTAGTTTCTTGATCATTTTATAGTTTCTAGATCATTTGATATAAAATGATGTGTTTAGGCATAATGCAGTGCAAAGTGGAAAGAAGAGCTACAGGTTCTTATGCAGGTGCTAGAACAGAAGGCAATGTGGTTGCCTCCAGAAGCTCTTAGTCATACAGCCTACACCAATCTGGCAACTATTTTCATATGATGCCACCTAAAGTTTCTTACGGCCATGTACATAAACCAAACTATAATATTACCGTTTCAACATACAAAAGGAGCTGTGGTTGGTATTGTCCTACCAGCTACACGTTGCTTTACTGTCTATTAACGGATTGAGAGAATGTGTGATTTAGTTTACACTAAAAAAAAAAAAAAAAAAAAAAGCATACAAATGTCTACTGATTTACTGTAATATTCAGTATGCACAGTAAACTATGCCAAAACCACTCCACTGGTTCACCACTGGTCTTGACTTTCATGTGTCACGCCACAAGACAATAAATTTGATCATGATACATAATGCATATCCTGATATTTAACTTAGGTCAAGATAAGGTCAAACTAAGAACACAAAACAAAACACCAACTAAACTGCAGTGCTATAATAGGAAAATTTCAAAAACAAATCTTTTTCATATTTTTTTTTTAATATTAATAAATTAACAAAAGGGACCATTTGATGCCTAGTCAGTTATTTGGTATTCAAATTAAGATATTTATCAAAACAATATTATGGTCAAATGTTATTATGGTAAATGAACATCAACCAATTCTTGACCCAAGATAAAATGCGAAAGTACAAATCTAACCCACAGCCAATGTGTTATTTAGTAATCAAAAACTCTAAACCCTAAAGCTAATTTACGACAGCTATATCCCTAATCCGCATCGTTCCCACCCATACTTCAGGACCAAGGTCGAGAACCTGTGCCCTAATCCATCGACTGTTAGCTAGTGATGATAAAAACAAGCACACATGCTAGTGAGTAACCAATAGGTAGCTATAAGTATTACATCACTTGTATTTAGGTGTTCTTTGGTTTTTCTTAGATTGAAGGGTTGTTTTTTCTTTTAACATCAAAAAACTTGTCTTATTCCTTCCTTTTTGGTGTAACAAAAAAGGAAGTACAGACACCTACAGCTATCTTCTCAGAGTAACTTAGTGTTGGTAATATACTGTAGAAAACCAATTCCTATTGACCTGTTGTTTGGATCAGCTTGTCATTCACCAACCATGAGGTCCCTCGTGCAGATTCATTTTGTGAACTCACAAAGCTGTCCGTCTCCATAAGCACTAGCGATATACAGAGCGTCTGTCCTTCTCCCAACAGAATATTCAAACAAACAGGAAGAAATGGCTGAGTCCTAGCGAAATTTATTTTTAATTGCTTTCAGGACATAGTTGAATTCAGGAACTGGCTTTTGCCTGCTGTATCTTTAAAGTACCTGAAGTTTTCTTGGCAGTGAAATGAAGAAATGCAAGTTCAGCCGAAATAGACAGTAGAGCAGAGGAGAGAAACATGCCAAAATGCAGGGGCAACTCAGTCCAGGGGCTCATTTTTCCTAAGTGATTCACGCTGGAAAGAAAAGCATTCCCCTGTCCTCAGATGAACTCTTCCCTCCCTCCACTAGCTCTTACAAGGAAACCATGGGGGAGGGGAAAGAGAGCCACTCTGCCACACCCCCTCCCTCCTGTTTTGCACACACACATAATATACAGGGGAAAGAAGAAAAAAAACCTACAATGCATGCTCTTTGCCAAAATGCTGAAAAAAGATGGCATATTAACTACCGGTTTCAGAGGCAGACAGAACGGCAAGCTAATAAACACAACAATTTATCATTATCTTTGCAGACCGACCCTTAGCCTTACTACCAAGATCAGAAAATAATGCTTGCTGTGCATTGAGCCATTTTATTGCTTTTAAAAAAATAATAATAATAAAAACAATGTGTTATTTTGGTAAAGGAAATTTACACTTATGGACTGAATTTCCATTAAATTCCATGAGTTCGTGAGACCGTAAAGACTAAACAATATCGATTCCTGTCGTGTGTGTGTGTTTGTGTGTGTGTGTGTGTGTGTGTGTGAGAGTGACATTTTTTTTTTCATTCTTCTTTATTCTTCAGCTTACTCAATAATTAAGTATAGGTAATCTAACATTGCCATAAGTATGTCTGTGACACTATATTAGCATTGCATCAGACCTGTTCTTTGGTGAATTATTGAACCAAAGATGTCATCATTTCAATACCACACTTCAAAAATAGCACTATTTTCCACTGATTATCTAGAATAACTGTAATACTGAGACATAAATATAGACTGAGATGACTCAGTGATAGATCGTTTAAATCTGGGGGACATCCACAGCTAAAATCTTGTGACAAAAAAAAAAAACAACAACAACAAACGAAAAAAAAAAAAAAACCACAAATCTTCCAATACCCGAAAAGATAAGAGGACGATTTTCATGACCGTTGAAGCTCCATGCATGTGTAATATTATGAGGATAACAGTAAGTGTTAATAATGGCTATTATGTGTTAATAATGTGTTAATAAACCAGAAGACATTTCTTCTCATGAATTATTTTTGTTCATACACAGCAACCATACAGTACAGCTTCAATATGATTTTGTTGAATCTCAGCTTCATAGTTCGCCACCTGATTATCAAAACAAGCTGAATTAAATTACAAAAAAACCCCACCTATAATAACTAACCTACTAATATTAAAGCAGATGTTCTTCTTACTACTCAACTGTACGCATACTCTGCATGTAATGTTTTCATTTATTTATTATTTCCTTTATCTAATGATATATTTAAAACAGAAGATAAAAACATAAAGGTTTTATATACAGTGCATTCTCCACCACAACATAATTCCTTCCTTTCATTGTTAGTAGATTAAAATGTTTATCATGTGACAAATAATTTAACTGCTTTGGCTAAATGTGGCATTTACTGGTTGAAGGTTGAGGCTGCTTTTAAAAGGGATTTCTTTTTTTTTGCTTTATTATAAAAATTGACAAAGGATACATCAGGGTAGTGTAGTATTTTCTACATAGTATTTAGTAGCCTACAATAGAAGGCCCTCCATATTTACACCTATATATTTTTCTACACACACACACACGTTTTTATGGACGTTAAAATGAGGTCATTTTACACACCTATTAAACAAATTATTTGGCAAACAATGCTTTTCTGCAGCAAAACAAATACTGACTAATAATTCCTCTACTTAAGTGAAGATAGATATTTCTACTTGCAATGCTAATATCAAACTCCATGTTGCCTATTTGCTCATGCCTTATCCCCAGCAGTGAACCTGTGGTGAAGGTTGCAGTGTTTGGAAAAAGGTACTTCTACACATGCGACCCCTGAGCAGAAAGAAACAAGGTATGATGACAGTAGTGGCACAAACCTATACAGCTGGTCAGAGACAGACTTTCTCCGACATTTTGCGGGTCCTTGGTCAATTCTGTTGCGTTGGTCAAAAAAGTTGCGACCTCGAACAGCAAAGCCATGCAGTTCACGCTGTCATTTGGGCTTTCTTAGCTCCATGAAAACGCACTGTGTGTGGAGGTCAGAGCAGATGGGGATAAGCCGGGCTGTTAATGCACAAGCCTCCGCGCGCTGGTTTTGTGTGCGAGAGATTAGAGAGTTCAGCGGGTTCTTACGTCTGCGCGTGCAGCAGGGCGACCGTTACAAATTCAAATTCGGCTCGTTTTGTCTTTTTTTTTTTTTTTGCTAACGGCAAAGCTAACGGCAAAGTCGGCTGTTGCAAATATTGGACGTCTGTGTTTGTGTGTATCTATCTAATGTGTGTATCTCTATCTGTGTATCTTTCTATCTGTCTAATGTGTGTATATCTATAGCTATCTATCTATCTATCTATCTATCTATCTATCTATATATATATATATATATATATATATATATATATATATATATATATATATATATATATATATATATATATATATATAAGCCAATTATATCCCTGTTGAAAAGAAAAAAACAATAGAAACCCCCATAGAATTTATATTTGTTATAATGGTTATAATGGGAATTGTATTGGTTTTAAAGGAAACTGTAATGGTCCCTGTGCATCTCTAATGGTAGTTTGTTGCCTTCTGTTGGCAGCATGTTGTTGGTGGGTCTAGTGGATACAATTAAGGACTAATAATGGTAATGGATTTAATGGTTAGCTGATGGTTTGCAATGGTGTTTATAGTGGAAGCCATTAGAATTTCTGTTTTTTTCAGCAGGGACGGCAGGAGGACAGTGCATAAAATCATGTAGATACATAGCAAGAGCTTCCATTAATGTTCACATCAAACACCAGTGGCATTTTTTAAGTGGTGGTTTAAGTATTTCAGAAACAACATGTCAAACCTTGAGGCTTATTGGCAACAACTGCAGAAGACCACACTGGGTTCCACTTCTGTTTGCCAAGAACAGGAATCTGAGGCTACAGTAAGCTACACCCAAACTGGACAGTTGAAGACTGAAACAAACAACAACAACAGCAAAAAATGTCACCTAGTCTGATGAATCTGTGATATGCAGATTTTACGGTCAGAATTTGGTATACACTGGAGTGAATCCATGGTCAACAGTTGTGGTGTGGGGAATGTTTTCTTGGCACACACTGGCAAGTTATTTCAGTAGCAAGGTAGCTTTGTTCAAATGGCACAGCCTATGTGGGTATTGTTGCTGACCATGTTCGTCCATTTTTGGCCACAATTTATCTATCTTGTAATAGCTACTTGCAGCATGATAATGTGCCATATACTATAACAAAGCAGAAAGTCATCTAAAACTGATTCCATGATAATGAGTTTATTGTACTTCGATGGCCTCCCTAGTCACCAGATCTGAATCTAGTAGAGGATCTTTGGAATGTGGTAGAATGGGAGATGTCGCTTACAAATCTGCAGCAAATATGTGATGCAATCACGTCAGCTTGGGCCAGAATCTCAAATGGAATGTTTCCAACACCTTGTGGAATCCATGGCACAAAGAATTGTGGTTGTTCTGAGGGCAAAGGTGGGGTTCTACCCAGTATTAATACTCTGTTTTCCATATTAAAAAATTCCAGGAAACCAGCAGTTTCTAAATTTGCTCAATCCAGCCCATTCTTTCCCAGGTCTGATGTTTGACATAAACATTGACGTGTTGCTACATGATTTTATGTATTTGTTGCTGCCACAGGAGTGATTGGATAATTGCATGAATGAACAGGTGTACAGTGTTCCTTTTAAAATGATTGTGTGTATGCGTGTACATAGAATTCTCTTATGTTTGGTTTAGTTTTATGTATATGTATGTATGTATGTATGTATGTATGTATGTATGTGTGTATATGTGTGCATATACAGCCATTACCTGTATTTGTATCTGTTTAGTATTTAAACTATTCATATCAGTTTTTGTATATGGATTTAAACCACAAGTGGATGTGGTCTGTACCAGATTTTATTATTTTATTTTTTTATGTTAATTAAAAAATGTTAATGCCAATCCTACAACTTTGGCCTAGAAAGACTGGAAAACATTGAAAAATCAGGGCTACAAGAAAAAATAAGTCATTTTCATTAACAAATTTTAACAAAACGCCACTTGCACAACATAACTCCTGAACCAGATGCCCTGTGGAAGTTTCTGGAAAGCTTTCTATTTTCTGTCAGTGTAACTATGTAAGCAAGCAAAACAACAATGTCTTTATCAAATTAAGCAACTGTTATTTACTAACCCCATTTCCATAAATGTTGGGATTTTTTCTAAATGCAATATAAACAAAAATCTGTGATTTGTCAAGTCTCTTGAAACTTTAATTAACTGACAAAAGTACAAATAAAACACACTCAAAAAAATTTGGGACAGAGGCAAAATAAGACTGAAAAGTTTATTGAATATTCAAGTAACACCATTTTGGAGGATCAGGTTAATTGGTAACAGGGGAGGGTATCAGGATTGAGCATAAAAGGAGCATCCACCAAAAGCTCAGTGTTTGCAAGCAAGAATGGGTCGTGGCCCACCACTTTGTGCCAAACTTCGTGAGAGAATTGTCAGTCAGTTCAAAAAGAACATTGCTCAATGCAAGATTGCAAAGAATTTAGGTCTTTCACCATCCTCAGTGCATAATGTTGTGAAAAGATTCAGGGAATCCAGAGAAATCTCATTGCATAAAAGGTAAGTCCGGAAACCACTGTTGAATGTGCGTGACCTTCGAGGTCTCCGGTGGCATTGCCTGAGAAATCATCATGCTACTGTGATAAATATAACCACATGTGTTCGGGAGTACTTTGGAAAACCATTGTCACTGAACACAGTCCGCCGCTGCATCCAGAAATGCAACCTGAAACTCTATTACGCAAGGAGGAAGCCACACACCAACTCTATGCAGAGACGCCACCGAGTTCTCTGGGCCTGAGCTCATCTCAGATGGACTGAAAGGCAGTGGAAACGTGTGCTGTGGTCAGACAAGTCCACGTTTCAGCATGTTTTTGGGAAAAACAGACATTGAGTTCTCCATGCCAAAGATGAAAAAGAACAACCAGACTATTATAAGCGAATAGCATTTGTGAAGCCAGCATCTGTGATGGTATGGGGGTGCATCAATGCCCATGGCATAGGTGACTTGCATATGTGTGAAGATACCATTGACGCAGGGCATATATTGGGATTTTCGAGAGACATATGCTGCCATCATGGCAACGTCTTTTCCCAGGAAGTCCATGGATATTTCAGCAGGACAATGCCAGGCCTCATTCTGCACAAATCACAAATTTTTGTTTTTATTGCATTTTAGAAAAAATCCCAACTTTTATGGAAATGGGGTTAGTAGATTACAATAGCCAACTAATATTTTATCAGATTTACTACAGTTTTTGGGCTTTATAGTTGCTGGACTTTATAACGTAAGAAACTGTTATAAAACTGGGATGCACTCACAGTGCTCCTGTGAGTCAAAATGGTTTCCTTTCAGTGGCATTTCATGCCCATATGACTTTCTGAGAACATTTTCTTTAATATTGTGGGGGGAAAGATCATTTAAGAATGACCAAAACACACATGCAATGAACATACAAGTTTTGCAATATTTTTTAAATTAACAAAATAATTTTTTTCATAGAAACAAACAATGATATGTCTGCCCTGTGCACAGCACGCCTTCTGCATGAGCTACATGGAGTGACATCTCAATATACAAGTGTATTTTTTTTGCTTTACAGAAATATGGTAGAAACATGGTTTTATTTTGGATCTCAGTAGGGCAGTCGGGCTAAAACAGAATTGTATCTCCCATAAGTATCATGTATTTATCATGCATCACTTGGTATTTATTGAAGTTTATTTTTTTAGTTCAGCAGACAGGGTTGTCAGGTCATGTATTGCAGATATATACTGTAAATCAGAAATGTGCACAACAGTGCACCTCAGGGACTCTGCACAAGATCCCAGTCCCTGAAGCTGGCAAGCTCTCTTAAAAAAAATTATTATTATTTTTTTTAAAACACAAATACTCTGTCTATCTGTATTCATATGCATTTAGGATGCATTATCTGTTCAATCCAAATTATGTAATTGTATTTGGTCACAGCCATAGTATATACAGTGCCCTCCACTAATATTGGCACTCTTGGTAAATATGAGCAAAGAAGTGAAAAATTGTCTTTATTGTTTAACCTTTTGATCTTTTGTTAAAAAAAAAATCACAAAAATACTCTGCTCTTATGGATATCAAACAATTGCAAACACAAGAAGGTTTATTTAAAGAAAAAAATCTTTGTTAAATATAGGTGTGCAACAATTATTGGCACCCCTATGAATTTGTATGAGAAAAATATATTTGAAGTATATTCCCAGTGATATTTTAAAGTACACCTTGGTGACTAGGAACAGGAAATTGTTCAACCATGACTTCCTGTTTCACAGGGTTATAAATATGAGGTAACACAATGGCCAGATTCCCTTAGTTATGTATAACAATGGGTTAGACCAAGGGATATAGCTGTGATATGTGGCAAAAGGTTGTTGAGCTTCACAAAATGGGAAGTGGCTATAAGAAAATAGCACAAGCATTGAAAATGCCACTTTCCACCATCAGGGCAATAATTAAGAAGTTCCAGTCAACTAGAAATATTGTGAATCAACCTGGAGTTGGACATGTCTATATTGTCTCAGTGCACTGTGAAGAGGATAGTTCAAGTGGCAAAAAATATCCAAGGATCAAAACTACAAAACTACAATCTGAAGTCACCTATATCATCACCAGTTGTTTGAAAGGGTTTCAAGAAAAAAGCCTCTACTCTCATCCAAAAACAAACTCAAGAGTCTTCAGTTTGCCAGACACTACTGGAACTTCAAATGGGATCGGGTTCTATGGTCAGACGAAACCAAAATAGAGCTTTTTGGCAATGAACACCAGAGGTGGTTTTGGCGCACACAGAGAGGTAGCTATATGGAAAAGTACCTCATGCCCACGGTTAAATATGGTGGTGGCTCTTTAATGTTTTGGGGCTGTTTTTCTGTCAGAGGACCTGGACATTTTGTTAGGATACATGGCATCAAACCCCCAAATCACCCAGTCTCGGCTCCAAATTCTGGCCACCCTACACCACAAGCAAGACTCCATCCCCTTGCTGGCCCTGATCGACTCTGGCACAGAGGACAGCTTCCTCGATCAGGAGCTAGCTTCCCAGGCTGGCCTCCCCCTACTACTCGAACTACTGGAACTGCCCGTGACAGTCAATGCGCTGGACGGTAGACTACTGGCCCGGATCACCCATTGCACCGCCCCGCTGCTCCTGGTCATGTCTGGCAACCACCATGAGAAGTTCGGACTTAACATCATCTCCTCTCCAGGTACCCCACTGGTGTTGGGCTACTCCTGGCTGAGATGTCACAACCCCCAGATTGACTGGGAGGCCGGGAGGGTCGTTAACTGGAGCCCCTTCTGTCATCCCTCATGCCTGAAGTCGGCTCTTCCCCCCGCTACTGCCGCTACAACTCCTTCAACCTTTGAACCGCCCGACCTCTTGTCTGTGCCCCTCAAGTACCATGACCTGGGAGAGGACTTTAGCAAGGACCGGCCCTCTCACTACCTCCTCACCGGCCCTACAACTGCGCCATTGACCTTCTTGCTGGAGCCACTCTGCCATCCAGTCAACTATACAACCTGTCTATACACCCGGTGCTACCATCTTCACCAAATTGGACCTGCGGAACACATACCATCTGGTCAGGATCAGAGAGGGGGATGAATGGAAGATGCCGTTTAATACCCTGCTGGGCCACTTTGAGTACCTGGTCATGCCGTTTGGCCTTACTAATGCTCCAGCTGTCTTCCAGGCCCTAGTCAATGATGTACTCCGGGACTTCCAGAACCGCTTTGTATTTGTGTACCTGGATGACAAACTCCTCCCAAGACCCCTCCGAGCACACCCACCATGTCCGGGATCTCCTAGAAAACCGCCTGTTTGTGAAAGCAGAGAAATGTGAGTTCCATGACCAATCAGTCACCTTTCTGGGGTACATCATTGAGAGCGGGTGAGTTAAGGGCGATCCTGAGAAGATCTGAGCCATTGTCGAGTGGCCCAGACCTACCACCCAAAAACAGCTCCAGAGGTTCCTTGGGTTTTATCCGGCGCTTTATCCGGGACTAGACACTGGCTTGAGGGGGCTGAGCAGCTGTTCATCATCTGGACCGACCATAAAAACCTGGCGTACCTCCAGACCGCCAAGCACCTTAACTCCCGCCAAGCTCGCTGGGCCCTATTCTTTGGGTAGTTTAATTTCACAATCACCTATCGTCCTGGCTCTAAGAACGGTAAGCCCGATGCCCTCTCCCACCAGTTCTCCCAAGAAGATGATACTTCGGGGCCCGACACCATTCTCCATGCCATCTGTGCTCAACGCACCAAACCTGACATGTTCAACACCATGTTCAACACCATGTTCAACACCATGTTCAACAAATGAGATAAGGTTCTAATGCTGGAATGCAGTGGTTTGCTTGTCTCATCTATCCACAAAACATTTTTCCAATAGCCTTCTGGCTTGTCCATGTGATCTTTAGCAAACTGCAGATGGGCACCAATGTTCTTTTTGGAAATCAGTGGTTTTCTCCTTGCAGCCCTGACATGCACACCATTGTTGTTCAGTGTTCTCCTGATGGTGGACTCATGAACAATAACATTAGCGAATGTGAGAAATGCCTTTAGTTGCTTAGAAATTACCCTGGGTTCCTTTGTGACCTCGCAGACTATTACATGTCTTGCTCTTGGAGTGATCTTTCTTGGTCAAGCACTCCTGGGAAGGATAACAATGGTCTTGAATTTCCTCTATTTGTACACAGTCTGTCTGATTGTGGATTGGTGGAGTCCAAACTCTTTAGAGATGGTTTTGTAATCTTTTCCAGCCTGATGAGCATCAACAACTCTTTTTCTGAGGTCCCCAGTAATCTTTGTTCATGCCTTGAACAAACTTCCACTTTCACAAATATGTGTTGTGAAGATCACACTTTGATAGATCCATGTTCTTTAAACAAAACAGGGTGCTCACTCACACCTGATTGCCATCCCATTGATTGAAACACCTGACTCTAATTTCACTTTCAAATTAACTGCTAATCCAAGAGGTTCACATACTTTTGCCACTCACAATTATGTAATATTGGATCATTCTCCTCAATAAATAAATGACCAAGTATACTCATTTGTTTAATTGGGTTCTTTTTGTCTACTTTTAGGACTTGTGTCCTAATGATGTTTTCGGGCCTATTTAAGCAGATATATAGAACATTCTAAAGGGTTCACAAACTTTACTCAAAGTATTTTTTTGGAATTGTTATTTACTTTCTCGTGTTATGTACTCTCCAAGGGTATTTATATGTGGTATTTCCTTCATTATGTGTACCAGCCCAATAGTTACATAGTGTAAAGCAAATTTTTATATGCATAAAACATCAAAACAGTTTTGATGGGACTTGGTTTCTAAGGGTGTTTTCACACTTGAGTCCTTTTTAAAAGAACCGAACTCAGACCCCTTGAAGTAGACCAAGAGGAGAACCAAGTGAAAAGGACCCAATTCGCTTTACATTCATTTACAAACCTCTTTGTGTTCATACTGTTGCTTTTTGGGTCCTAGTCCTCTTGCAATGCTGTGCATTGTGGGTACAGCAATATTGCGCAGCTAAATAGGTAGAGCAAGTTTGCAATGAACATACCATTATCATCCTCACTGATGTCAACACTTCCTCCCTCTATGACATCAATTGGGTTCGAGCAGGGGCTTGTACCAAGAATTTCGTCTAATAAATCGTAGCGAGACCACTTGACATTGGCTAACTGTCCACTAGATCGCAGTTTATCTCATGTGGCCATATATTTCTGGTGTAATATTTTCACTTTAACCTGGCACTGCAAGTCAGCCTGCTTAAATTCTGTCTTTCAGTTTTGCTGAAAATTGAAGAAACATTTTTGAATTTCTGTGGGTGGTTGATAGTTCCAAATTTGGAGAAGTGCAGCCATTTCCTCTTCTGTCCATAACATCCCCCTTCCAGCAGAAGCAGCCATGTTGAATAGTGCGATTTGTATGGAGGCCTGTATGAGAATTCTCGAATGGAAAATTCAAGTGAGCCCAGAGCGATTTGTGTTCACAATGAACATTTTTGCCTACTGTAAGCTGAAAGCGAACCATACTCAGAGCACCTCCCAAGATGGTCTTGGTTCGATATGCTTTAAAATGGTCTGAGATTGTTTGGGGTGTTCACACATGGGCCAAAAAATCCAGCAAACTGTGCTCAGACCCCTGAAAAGGACCAAGTGTGAAAACACTCTAACACTATGGTGCACAATCACACTAAAATAGTAATCATGTTTTACTTAAAACACCCTATATGTTTTACTTAAAACCTAAAACCAGAAAGGGAACCAGCCGAAAGTGACCTCAGTCCTTTTGGTGTTCACAATATAGTGGACTCAAAAGAGAACCCGGTTCTTTTTTTGGTCCTCTTCAGCTTAGAATTGATCTCAGACCCTTTCTTGTTCACACCACAACTTCATTAGAACTCAGACCCCAGCTTTCTGTGCAGCAGTGGATTTAGGGTATTCAAGGCAATCCTCCAGGAACACATGTTGAAACAAAATGCAAAGCGGACCGGGACCTCATTGCTTTCACATATCACAAAGAAATGGAACCACAACCAGAGGTGACCTGAATATGGTTCGCTTTTGGGTCCTTTTAGGGGGGTCTGAGATCACTTGGTTTGTTCACATATACACGCTGAACTGCTCCGAGAGTGTTTGAAGGGCTCAAATGAACTAGGTGTGAAAACACCCATAGGTACACTTCTGCATACGCCTACTCTCATCAAATGAACCAGTTTAAGATGACAGTGTAGAAAAAGCCCAGTCAGTGTGTACAGAGTGATGTGGAATCTTATTGAATAGTGCCCTCTAGTGGTTAATGGTGCCCATGAGCTCGCTTCTCTCCTCGAGTCAAATGAAATTGAAAATTTGTAATGAATATACAATAAAGTGCATTGATTAATAACTATCTCTTTATCAAGTCTCTCTCTCTCTCTCTCTCTCTCTCTCGTTAAATTTCACTGGAAAAAGAATGTTTCACTATCATGATTGTGCTAAAATATTTCCTTTTTGACCACTATGTTTAGATGTTGATAAATTGTCCATTTGGGAAATGTAATAGTAGGCCTTATTATTTAAAAAAAAGAAAAAAAAAAAGTTGAATTTATTGCCTTGTGCAATTGTCTGTATATGTATTTTTGGTTTTTCTTTCATTGGCAGTTTTCAAGTAAGAGTATATCAATATTCTGTCATGTTTCTGTAAGCAGAGATGAAGGTTTTATTTGATTTATGGGAAAATAGAAAATTCAGGACCAGAATTTGGTCAATGAAAAAGGTTTAATCCTTTCCTGTTCTGCCACTCCCAAGTGCCCAATTGGACCTGACCAAGGCCAAAGAGTCCATTTTGACCAAAAGCAAATAAATCCTGTGAAAGGAATGAGGACATCTGACCAGAATATAGCATGTCTTAAACTCTATTCTCATTCTTTTTATTTATTTATTTATTTATTTTTACTTGGATTAAGAATAGTCCAGACTGAATTTGAATCTAACACTTTAGGAAGACTCATAAGGTATATAGCCTACATATTCATATAAACTGTGAAAAAAAGTAATCCCGGACAAAGATCTGTAAATGTGAATATACAGTATAGTGTCCATTGTTATATAAAGTAACAGAGACTTTTAACACACATTAGATAAAATATCAAGGCTCACCAAGAATTTGTGAAAATTATACAAGGTAAGACTGATTTAATAAAATTTTGTATGATTGGTATTGTAAGAAAAGATGCAACTAAACTAAACTGAACTAAACTAAATCCTAGTGCAAATATTGACCATTCGCAGGTATTCATGCAAGTTGGCTTGTGTAAACTGCTCTAAATTTGCAATCATGCTGCAAGTATGTGGTACAATTTTAGGTGCAGTGTGATCATCTGTTAATCCAACAAATGACCAAAGAGAAAAAAAAAAAAAACCTGGTTGCTCAACAGAGTCAAATGTAACTCTGTGGCTAAGAAGTCTGAGCTTATGCAGCACTTAATGACTTTCACACATGAATGTGGTCTAATTGTTTATAAATCCTCTACAACGTCATGCAAACTGAAACAGATTGGTGAAATCATCATGCATATGGTGAGTTGAAAACCAAGTCAAAGCCTCAAAGCACTTGTGTTTGAAAAATAGCATTTTACTGACAGGTCTGAAAATGTCATTGTCATCCATGTTGACAATGAAGTCATGGTCTCATCTAGTCTGATTAAACACCTCAAACACCCCCCCCCGCAAACTCTGCAAAAACACTTTTAAAACTGTGCCTGTGCAGTTGTTCATGGTGGCATGTCAGCAGACTGCCCAAAAGAGACACATAGACAGGGAAACATTACCATCAAAATGAGAATACTGCCCTTTCCATCACATCAGAATAAGAACACAAATACAAGACCGTAAGCACTGGTTTTACTGCCTCGGGTTGAGACACCTTCTGAGTTGGTTCCATGAGCCATAAGACCATAAGACATAAGCTGTTTTGGTTCTGGGTTTGCTCTTGGCCTTATTTTTTATATAACATTGGCATTTAAGGAACCTAATTCCAGGCTAATTCTTAGAGCCTCCTCTGCCACCCTGTGATCTGCTCTTCTTGAAAAAAGTCAGACGTAAACAGAAAGCCCACATGCACCTAAAATTTCCTATGCCCTATTTCCTTTGCCCACCAATTAAGTTTTCAAGGCAAGTAAACCTCTCTGTGACGCCCCATTACTGAAGCATGGTAGTGTGTTACTTTCATGCAGGCACAATAAATGCTGGTGACCTTTCACATTATAGGCAGGTACAGAATGGCTCAGATGATGATAATAGGCTGCACTTAAATTCATGTCACTTGTATATTTAAAAATCTGCTAAACAAAACTCAAATGTCTGCACCTTGTCTGTGTATGCAGGCTTGTTTTAACAATGCTTTCCTCAAATTGCTACTTTGTGTGAGGTTACATTTTATAAAAAACATTGTAAGTGCCTAAGTTTAGCTGACAGAGCCTGCAAGGGACAGCGTACAGAATATTGTGCTTCAGAGTATCCACTTTGTGGCCTGATAGAGGCAATATAATGATGCAGAGGATTCAACAAGCCATGTACAGACTAGAGTCCTCAAATGCCATGCTGTTGAAATGTGCTGACCTAGGAGTTAGTCCTATATGAAAGACAGAAAAATATTAAATTAAATCAGAACTCTATACACTTTAAGAAAAAAAAAAAAGACCACTGGACTGAGTTACAAAACCACACTATATGCTGGGTAGATTTGACATATATTTTGATGGTTTACCCATAAAGTGGACCCGCTATAACAGTGAAAACATTGAACTGCACTTGTAGATAACGATTCAGTGTGTATTGAGCTCTGAGTAATAGTGTGACTAAACCCTAGCAGTACTGAATAGCTTTAGACATTTGTATGGCAACAAACGCTATAACACATTTTACTGTAATGCCTTATATTAATCTTTAAATATATTGCATACACCAGAAGGCTTGCAAAACCAAAGGTTGACTGATAAGGTCATGGAAAAGCAGATTAATGCTGATTTTTCTTTGCTGTTTTGGTTTTGTCTGATAAGCAATATATCTGGGAGAGCATAGGACATTAAGGACAATAACATAAATTTGGCATTGTCATAAATTCAGTCAAAATTAACAATATACAAGAGATCCACTTCTACTTGTGAACCTTCTCTTGCTGATCTCTGCTGCCTTGTGTTAGATCTTAAACAAAATACAGGATTTTATCATACCTGTGGAGTCAACTCCAGAATTACTGGAACCCTTCATGAAAATGAGCAAAATTGAATATATGCTCACCAGCCTCTTTATAATCACCGAAACTGGACAGCTGAAGATGGGAAAAAGACCAGGTAACATTTTTCCAATCTTCACCTGGCCTGTTTCTGTGAGCATGTGCCCACTGTAGGCTCAGATTCCTGTTCTTTGCTAACAGGAGTGGAATGTGATCTTCTGCTGTTGTAACCCATCTGCCTGAATGAATAAAAGTCTGGTTTATTTAAAGGGAGTATCTGATTTGAAACAGGTGTGTTGTATTAGTAATCAGTGACTGTGATTTGGGAAATTAATCATGTGGCTGGTCATGTGGTAGAGTTCATAGTCTGTTTTGATCTTGGGAAATTGAGTTCAATGCAGATGTTTTTAGCTGTGGCATGGAATTCTGAGAATTGGAGTTTGTTACAAAAGTGGGTGGTGACATAACAAAACACCCCCCACCAACTTCTGGTTGTACATTAGCATAGAACTGCAACAAACACTTGGCTTGGATTAACTGCAAAGTTTTATGTAATCCAAGATGACCATTAGCTAGTGAAGAATTAGCACAAGTGATTAATTTCTCAAGGGACTGGGGAGGCATGTAATCACATAATGGCACCAACAAAACAAGACTCTGGAATGATGGGTTCTCTGGTCTCCTCTCTGGGACATACTGTGTGAATGTGAGAAAGGGCACCTTCCTTGCTGTTTTTTGATCCAGGATGATAAGAGATAGTGAATTGAAATCATGAAAAGAACAGCCCATCTAGATTGTTGAGTGGTTAATTGTTTGGCAGTTTTAAGATACTGTAGGTTCTTGTGATCCATGTAGATGACAAACGGGTGTTCTGCTCCTTCCAGCCAATGACACCACTCCTCTGAACCAAACTTTACTGCCTCTTTCCAATATCATAGTTATGATATGTTGGGGAAATTTTTCTGGGAAAAGATGGCTATGGGGTGAAGGGTATGCCCCCTCTCTCTGAGAAAGTATGGCTCCCACTCTGGTTTCTGAAGCATCAGCCTCTTTATCCTGGAAGAAGGCTCTGGATTTTTTAAAATAGGAGCCATGGTGAAAGCCTCCTTGAGCTTTTAAAAGGCTTGGTCTGCTTGAGTAGTTGAGAAGTGAGGGGTGTTGTAATGGAGCTAAACCTTTGAATGAATTCAAAGAGAATCTTTGGAGGTCTTTCATGGTTTTTGGGACTGGCACTGACAGCACTGATTTTAGATTGGTCCAAAATCATCCATGTTAAGGACATAAGCCAGGAGCATGATTTTGGGCATGTGGAACTCAACATTTTTTCTCCTTTTACATACAGCTGCTGTTCCAATAGTCTAGCCAGCACTCATTTAACATGGTTCACTTGATTTAGCATTGAATGGGGAATAGACCAGAATATCATCAGTGTAGGTTATGATGAACTTTCCTAGCATGTCACAAAGAACGTTATTAATGAATGCCTGCAATGCAGAGGGGGCATTAGCAAGTCCATATGGTACCACACAGTACTCGTAATGGCCAAACTCCATCTTACACTAATTTCCTTGATTAGATGTGGATAACATTATAGGTACTTCTGAGATTGAGCTTAGCGAAAATACAAGCATCTCCGAGTTGTTCTAGAGTGTCAGTGGATAACAATATTTGATTGTCACCTGATTCAAACCTTGATATCAATACAAGAGCAGAGTCCTCCTCCTTTTTTGCACAAAGTAGAATCCAACTGAGGCAGGATAGCTAGATGGATAGATGTACCCTTGTTTGAGGGCTACAGTGCTATACTCCTCCTTGGCTTTGTTCTCGGCAGCCAATAGGGGATAGACCCATGATTGGGGCATAGTAGAATCTGAGAGAAGATCACGGCAAAGTCATATAGTGTGTGAAGGGGAGGCCATAAGCTTTGGTTTTGCTAAACACTTTAACATCTTCCTTAACTTCCCATATCTGAAGGTAACATCTAAAAATGTTTTCATTGTGACACAAAGGTTAGATGCATAAGTATTCAAACTCTGGATCAACAGTTGGTAGAACTACCTGCAACTACAGCCTTCTTGGATGTATCAGCTTTGCACATCTGGACCTGATATTTTTGCCCATTCCTCATGGCAGAATTACTCAAGCTCTGTTAGATTGGATGGAGACCATTATTGAACAGATTTTTAATCCAAACGACGACTGGGCTATTTTTAACACATTCAGGTTCTTGATTTTGAACCACTCTAGTATAGCTTTGGCAGTATGCATAGGATCGTTGTCATGTTGGAAGGAGAACTTCCAAATGAGTCTCCTGTCTTGTGCAGACTGAAACTGGTTTTCCTCTATGAATTCCCTTTATTTGGCTCAATCTAATTTGCCCTCAACCCTGACCAATTTCTCAATCCCTGCTGATGAAAAGCATCTCCACAATTTGAGGCTACCACCACCATGCTAAACTGTGGTGCTGGTGTTCTCAGGGTAATGAACAGTGAGCACAATGTGTTGAGCCAAATTAAGTGCATTATAACGAGGCAAAATTTTGGTCAGATTTTTTATTTTTTTTTTATCAGACCAGAGGACCATTTTCCACATGTTTGCTAAGGCTCGAACTTGAGATTTCATATGACTTTTTTTTTTTTTTTTTTCAATAATGGCTGTTCTGAGTTTTGGTTGTCCTGTGAACAGCTTTTTCCATTTGAGATGTAGATCTCTCCAGCATCTTCAGGGTTACCCTTGGACTCTTGCTTCTCTGACTAATGCCATACTTTTGGTCACTGACTTTTGGTGGACAGCCTCTTCTAGGCAGAGTTGTGCATTGCGCACAATTGTGCATTGTGAAATGATATTCTTTCCATTTTTAACAATGGATTTAATGGTGCCTTGCTAGATATTCAACGTTTGGGATATTATTTTATAACCATACCCTGACTGATATTTTTTCAGAACTTTTTCCTGGAATTGTTTTGATAGCTCCATGGCCTTCAAAATGCTATTTATTTAGGTACAGTATATTTTCAAACAGACTCAGAGCCTTCCAGGAGTAGGTGTATTTATATTGAGATCTCATGACACTTTAATTGCACACAAGTGTACTCCATGAAACTAATTATGCAACTTCTGATGGCAACTGATTGCACTAAATCAGTTGGGGTTTCACAGCAGCGGGGTCAATACTTATGTAATATATTTTTATTTCTAAATAATTTTGCAAATTATACTGATTTCAACTCAATATTATGGGCTATTTTGAGTAGATTTATGACATATAATCAAGTCACAATTAAGTCAAGTCACTATAAGCCAATATACAATGGAATGAGCTAATTTTCATAAGGGGGTCAGTAATTCTGGCACTGACTATACAAACAAACAGCAAAATATTAGAAACATTTCTTAAGATAATGTGGTCATGTTCCCACTATCCCACGGGGATTTTCAATATATTCAGTGTCACAGTGGGCTAAAAGAGAGTTTGTGTTTGCATAAGACCAAGTTCAAACAGCCACAGATGTGCGCTAGTAGGTGTGTGAATGAGTTTGTGAGTGATTGTGGTAGAGAGAGAGAGAGAGAGAGAGAGAGAGAGAGAGAGAGAGAGAGAGAGAGAGAGAGAGTCCTGTAAGCAGGCCCCTCCTTCGATAAATGCGCACTTTAGTCACTGCACTCATGTGCCAACTTTGTGAACTCCACATGGCAAACTGCATGTTCCTGTATATAAAGAAAATATGAATACAGAGGGTGGGAAATAGTTACCAAAAATCAATATTTACTCTTCTCTTTTTGCTGTCACATGTGGGTGCCTCACACTTGCTAATTTTACTTCCATCTTGAGTTGCTTAGTTACAGTCAACTCCAGAATAATTATACTTTTCTACACAAAGAAAAGAGGAGAAACTATTTACCTTTCTTCTAACAAAAACATTCTTGTAAAAAACCTCTATTAAATAATATTTTTTGTCTGTAAGAAACATGGCAAGTATTGACACCCTTAAAGATTTTTTAAAATAAGTATAAAGTAAGCGTCATTTTTGGAAAAAAAAAAACAAAAAAAAACAGACAGATGGTTGTTGGCATGCACATGTAATGGATTAAAAAAAACCATTAAAATGACATCTGTGCAATAAAAAAGTTTCAAAAGTCCGGAACTGGTAAAAACATACAGAAGTACCTAAAATATCACAATTTCAGAATTGCACAGTTTAGCTGATTCTTGAGTTTGTCAAGTTTCTGAATCACCACCCTCATAATGAAAAAAAGAAGCCCTTCCTGTGAGCAACCCACAAAATACAGGACCTGAACTTTCCCAACTGCATTTGGCACCACAATTGTGTTGTGGTCAAGTGAAACCAAAATTAAGGTTTTTTTTTTTGATGAAACCTATCAGCAAATATTGGGGGTTGTATACAAAGACAGAGCACTTGATACCCACTGTGAAATTGTTTGGTGAATCATTGATGCTTTGGGGCATTTTTTGTGGTTCGTGGTGCAGGGGCTTATGGATTCGGCTACAGTTCCAATCAAAATTATTTAACCCCCATTGCAAATCAGGTTTATTGTCAAAATTTGACAAAAAAACAGCAAAAGCTGTTTGCAATGAACAAATCAAACAAAAGCAATTGAAATAGTTCAACACAATGAATGCTTCAAGTGTTTCCCCCAAATTCAACTGAAAATGCAACTTATAATGACTTCTCCAGTCTCAAAATTATTCAACCCCCTTAATAGAATCCCTCACAACAGCACAAATATGCAGAACAGGAGTTGTCTCAAGCACACCTGATGCAACTAATCAAGGGCTTCATTAGTTGCACCAGGTGTGCTTGAGCTGGAACACATGAAATAACTGAACTGGCTAGGGGCAGAAAATACATGAAATACCTGGACGGGGCAGAAAAAGGAAGCTACCAATGGCTGCAACCAGATTTCTGAGAAGGCAGGTTGTGAAAAACCCTCAAGTGACTGCAAAAGACCTGCAGCAAGACTTGGTGGCAACAGGCACTGAGGTTTCAGTGAGCACTGTAAGGTGTATACTAAATGCAGAAGGTTTCCATGCCAGACCTCCAAGATGTACACCACTACTGACCCAAAAGCACAAGAAAATTTGGCTCAAAATCATATAAATAAGCCACAGAAGTTTTGGGATTCTGTTCTGTGGAGCGATGAAACAAAACTGGAACTTTTCGGCATGATGGATCAGCGGTATGTTCGGAGAAAGAAGAATGAAGAAAGAACACTCTGTCCACAGTCAAGCATGGTGGTGTCTCGGTGATGGAAATCCTAGGAGAACACGTCATGCCGTCTGTGAGGAAGCTGAAGCTTGGGTGTCATTGGACCTTCGAACAGGACAATGATCCCAAGCATACCTCAAATTCCACCAAGACTTGGTTGCAGAAGAAGTCCTGGAAGATTCTACAGAGCCATCACAGTCATCTGACTTGAACCCCATAGAAAATCTCTGGTGGGATTTGAAGAAGGCGGTTGCAGCACGCAAACCCACGAATATTACTGAACTGGAGGCCATTGCCATGGAGGCCATGCTCTTTTTCATTCTCCCAAAAGGTTTGAGGATCATCAAAGTGTGTTTTGGCAAAATTCAGATGAGCCTTAATGTTCTTCTGGGTTAGCAGTGGTTTTCACCTCGCCACTCTTCCATGGATCCATTTTTGCCCAGTGTCTTTCTGATAGTGGAGTCCTGAACTTTATTGATGCAAGAGAGGCCTGCATGAGTAGTTGCTGTGCTCTTCGAGGAATTTTGGAAGGTTGGCTACTTCTGGGAAGGTTCACTACTGTGTTTTTCCATTGGGTTCTTTGGAGTCCAAGAGACTTTGAAATAACTTTGTACGCCTTCCCAGATGATGTATTTCAATCACCTTCTTCCTCATCAGAGCTTTTAACCAACTTCATGCTGTTGAAAAAGTGCTGTTTAAGTGTTGATTTGATTGAACAGGGCTGGCAATAATCAAGCCTGGTTGCGTCTAGTCTAGCTGAACCCCATTATGAATGCAGTTTCATAGATTTGGGGAATTAGTAACTACAAGGGCAAATACTATTTCACACAGGCCCAGTTGGAATTGGATAACTTTTTTTTGATAACATTATCAAAAAAATAACATTATCATTTAAAAAAATATATTTTGTGTTTACTCAGGTTGCCTTTGTTTTATCTTAGATTTTGTTTTAATTTGTGAAACAATTTAGTATGAGATATACACAAAAACAGAAGAAATCAAGATGGGGCAAATACTTTTTCACAGCGCTGTAGGTGACCATAGATGGAACAACATAATTACCCCAAATAGATACAAATTATCAAAGGAATTTTGATGGGAATACAATACAATCTTTTGCATTGGCCATGGATTTGAACCCTATTGAAAACCTATGATCTGAATAGAAAAGGACATCCACATGTGCAAATGTAAGAATATAAATTAACTTGAAGTGCTTTGTGTGGAGGGGTCATCCAAGATCCCTTTACAAGTATTGTTATATATTACAGGAAGACAGTGCTGTTATTCTTTCCAGGGGAAGCTTTATCAAATATTAATAATTATACTTTGTCTCCATAGGCTTAATCACAAAATATCACTCATTGCATATGTTGTTTATTTTCTATATGTACATTTTTGCTCATTTATATGAAGGGTGAAAATAATTTGGTAGACTGTATTGACATAAACCCCTGCAAAATCAACAAAGAAATTATGTGAGTCAGCCGTATACATACAGCGTTCAGTAATTCATGAGTCAGTTGTGAGCCTGCAAGATATTGTTGTTTATTTTGTTAAAACCTTTTCCTTCTAATTGTTTTGCAGTTAGATTTGTTGTATTTTTACTTTTGTGTTATTGGAGTAACTGGGATGTATTAGCTCAAACCAGGAATAGACTCTGTCTGGTATATATATAATTGCTTTATCCTGCTCATTGTTACAGTGGATACACACTGGATAGGAGTTATTTGCAGGGCATCACACACACACACACACACACACACACACACACACACACACACACACACACACACACATTTGCAAACTGATTCACACCTAGGGTCAATTTAGTCACAAATTTAGATATTATTGTCCAGAGATAGCAAATTCGAATCCCGACAATGCCACAGCTAGGTGGCTGGGAGCCAAGGAAGCCCAACTGGCCATGCTGTCTAGGAGTGAGGGATGGCATACTACCTCTTCCCTGTCAATCCCTAACCAATAGTGGGTGCCTGTGAGCTCAAGTATGTTGAAGAGGGAAGGTAGAGCTTTCTTACAAGTATGTTACACTCCCTTGTGATGCAGCATGAGCAGCAGTTTGAAGAGATGTATTTGGCTGGCTACTTGGTTAAAGGACTGTTGAGCATGATGCATGTGATTTTTTTTTTTTTTTTGCAAGGTGGGGCCAAATATTTATGCAGTATATTATAAGTATAGTAATAGTACAGATAATATTGGTTGTATTAATTTGATTTCTTTCTTTCTCTAGCCTCCATTAATATGTGTGTATGTTTAGCAACAGCTGGTTTTTATGTAGTGAGTCTGCTAAAAGGACAGGTCGCTAGTTTACAGGCTTGAAACTCAATCCAGCCATTGGGCTCTTATCTCCAATACCCTAGCATTCTCATGGTCCATGGCCCCTCATTGTGAATCACATAGAGTACCGGGATCTTTCATAAACAGCAGTTTTGCAGTACTGTCACCATGTCACTGGCACAGGAACAGGTCAGGAGGAAAATTAAATCCCTTTACTCAGAGATAAAGAGGTACAGTGGAGTTTAACTTTGAAGCCACAGAACTGTTCTAATCAATCTTAGTGGTTTTGGCAAAGCATCACAAGCTGTGTTTGAGAAGGGTAAATCGATGCAGACATCCTGATCCATGTCTGGGGCTGCTTGGGAAGTTAAAAAGCACATATATGACATGTTAGCTCTTTGCTCAAAGGAAAGTGAGCCACATCTGAAATGGCAAATGCAAATTAGCATTTATTTTTATGTACATTTTTATGTGAGTAAACAAAAAAAAAGTATTTTCTGACTTTTTGTTTATCTAAGCTCATGTATTCATGATGTGTCACTGACTTTCTGCTGGAAAGACCAGATGTGCCATTTACATCTGGATCAGCCAGATGAGGAGGAATAGCAGATACAGCTAGATGCATTTGCTTATGCAGCTGTATCAAAGCCACAGTAATGCATGGCAATAAACAATGGGACATGACTGTCCAAAAATCACATCTGCAGTGTTAGCTTTAAAACTCTTTGTTGCAGCCTGAGCACTGCCTTCTATTTCTAAATTCCATTTTCATCTAGTCTGTGAGGGAAAACAAATAAACAAGCAAGTAAACAAAAAAAGCTGAGAGGCATGCTGGAGCATATTTCAGAGACCAATATGACACCAATTGCCTTTCTTCTTGAGCAGATATGTCTCTTGTATAATATTAACTGAGAATACATTAATTAAGGAGTAATTTATATTTCTAAAATATACTGCAATCAAAATCACTAAATTATTTTAGGTGAAAACAGAGAGAGGTATTCACTGACAGATGTGGGAAAGAGTGAATGGTTCTTGGGCTGAAATGGCAAATCTCTAGCCTTGAGGCTTCCTATATCATGATGTAGGAGGCTTGGAGGTAGGGACCTCTAGGCCCTGTAGCATGTGTGGCAGACCCAGATGCCTCTTTTTGGTTTGGCATGCTTAATAAATTCATTCCCCTTGCCTGGTGTGGCTGCCATTGCAGTTGAACTAGCTCCCACACAAACAGCTATCCCAGTGGCTTCTCTTATCTACCTGTTGGTCATGGCTACTTATTAAGATCTGAAGTGAAGACATATCTACTGTAAATCAACCAATGAAGACTGGTTATTTGTAAGTCCAAATAATTCCAGTGACTACATGTATCATGTTATCATGTTCATAATATACAGTGTGTCCCAAAAGTCTCCATACATAGGGGAAATTAGCACTTTTTAGCAAAATGTCTTCCAAAATTTTTCTTACTTAGTTTATACAACCCCAATTCCAAATAAGTTGGGACAGTATAGAAAATGATAATAAAAACAAAGAGGAGTGATTTGTAAATGTACTTTGACTTTGACTTACACAAAAAACGTATAAAGACAAGGTATTTAATGTTTTACCTAATCAACTGTTTATTTTGAAAGGCAAGGCTGAAAACCACTTCTGAATGCGCGTGATCGCCGATCCCTCAGACGTCACTGTCTTAATAACCGTCATGAGTCTGTAATGGATATTCTGACATGGGCTCTGGAATACTTTGGTAAACCTTAGTCAGTCAACACCATTCGCCTCCGCATCCACATATGCAAGTTAAGACTTTACTATGCAAAGCAGAAGCCATACATCAACACTGTCTAGAAGCGCTGCCGACTTCTCTGGGCTCGGTCTCATCTGAGATGGACAGTAGCACAGTGGAATCGTGTTTTGTGGTCCAACGAGTCAACATTTCAAATAGTTTTCGGGCAAAAAAGCCGTCGTGTTCTCCGGGCCGAAGAGGAAAAGGACCATCCAAGCTGTTATCAGCGTCAGTAACTTGCACATCTGTGAGGGCACCATTAATGCAGAAAGATATGTACACATTTTGGAGCAACATATGCTGCCATCCAGAGCAGGACAACGCCAAACCACATTCTGCCCGGATTACAAGCGCATGTTTGTGTAAGCAGAGAGTGCGGGTGTTAGCATAGCATGGAAATGCATAATGGATGAATGGGGGAAAACTCTGCAGTGCCCAAACGCTTAATAAGTGTTATCAAAAGAAAAGGTGATGTTACACAGTGGTAAACATTCGACTGTCCCAACTTTTTTGGAGTGTGTTGCAGTCATCAGATTTGAAATGAGTGTATATTTTCAAAAATAAATTAAATTCATAAAGTAAAACATCAATAATATGTTAATAATGTGTTTTCAATATAGTACAGGGTGAATTGAATTTTCAAATGACTTTTTCTGTTTGTTTTTTTGCATTTTCCATACTGTCTCAACTTTTTCAGAATTGGGGTTGTATTACATATATATTTTTTTCAGATAGCCTTTAAGAATGCCTTTGACAAAAGAAGAACGTATTGAAATCATCCTCATGGCTAGATCAGGAAGCTTTCTCAAGGTTGCAGTGGACTTTAAAAGGAAACATGGCGAGCACATCACACGACACATTTGCCAAACTTATTAACAAATTCAAAAAGACTGGAATTGTTGCAAACCAACCAAGAAGTGGACATCCACGAACATCCAATGACCAAGACACAACCAACATGGTACTGGAAAACATAGTCCCGTATGTATGGAGACTTTGGGGACACCCTGTATTATACAACCCCCCCGTTGAAAGGTTACGCACATTCAAACAGTGTTTTCCGGCCTTGCCCTTTATGCAAAGAGATGTCTCCGGATTCCCTGAATCCTTTCACAGTATTTTGCACTATAGGTAGTGAAAGACCTAAATTCTTTGCAATCTTGCATTGAGCAATGTTCTTTTTGAACTGACTGAGAATTCTCTTACGGAGTTTAGAAGTAGTGAGCCATGACCCATCCTTGCTTGGAAAGACTGAGCTTTTGGTGGATGCTCCTTTTATGCCCAATCCTGATACCCTCCCCTGTTACCAGTTAATCTGACCCTCCAACTTTTCAGTCTTATTTTGCCTCTGTCCAAACTTTTTTTGAGTCTGTTGAAGGCATCAAATTCAAATTTTACAAAAAAAATTTGCAAATTCAAATTTTACAAAAAAAAAAAAAAAAATTAAGTTGGTCAGTGAAAACTTTGAATATCTTTTCTTTGTACTTTTGTCAGTTAATTAAAGTTTCAAGAGACTTGACAAATCACAGATTTTTGTTTTTATAGCATTTTAGAAAAAATCCCAACTTTTCTTTTTTCTGGGTTGTAGTATGCAAGAGCAGAAGCACCCACAGTAGTTATAAACTATGAGTTGGGTTGTGTATTTGTATTTGTGTTTCAGTGCCAAATACACAAATTTGTGTTTGTATCTGGTGAAGGTTGAATTGTTGAAAATATCAGGTGTCCATACAGATCATGTTCACAGAAATTAGACTCAGTGTGGCCTGTCAGTTGCCATCTCTTCATCTTTAAGGAAATGTTTGTCTTTTTTTCATATTAACAGGATTAGTCTTGAAAAGGCATCCAGTCTGAAAAAAAAAAAAAAAAAAAAAAAAAAAAAAAACCATTTGAAGACTATCTGCAAACATGTATTCACAAGTATGACGTGATCTGGTATGGTATAATAGTACACAAAACTAACACATGTCCTGACAGTAGTACTCTATAAAAAAGTGGCTCGTGTTTGAAGAGTTTAATTAAAGCAAATGAGAAAATCCCCACCCTTTGTCCACAGGGACAAACAATACCATCTTTTTACAGGAACACTTCAAAAAATGTGTCTGTTTAAGTCCCTTGTGGAGTTTTATACTGACATTTAGTCATACCAACAACCATCTGGTATTAGTGGCCTTATTTGGAATTTTTTGTTTCAAAGAATTGTAAAGTATGGGATTTAGAACAAAGGCCCTTTGTTCTTCAGTTTATTTACATCAACAGTGTCTCATTGACTGAGATGAGTGACATGCACCAAATAAATAGAAGACACAGAAGAAGACATTGCATTTTAATTTTGAGCATCCATGTGTTTATAATTGTGTATGTACCTGATGACTTGTTTATCAGGAAGAAAGACTCCTTGTGATTATCATTAGCAGGAATGAGCATTGACATGTACTCATAAAATAAATAAAAATAAATGTTCACAAGGTATATTCAATGGTGACCATGTTTATTCTATGGTATAGCAATAGTTGGTTACAGTAAGTGCAGCTATAGCTATTTTTTAGCTGGTTGAGTTGATGAAGTAATAGTGTGGTGTATTCAATTAGAGAAATACAGACAGAGAGAGAGTAACTGCTTCTTTAATACAGGTTGCTGTGGTTTAAAGTCAGTCACGCACAGCAGATTGTCTTTAAAGAGACAAATGAATGGAAAACATTCATGAAGCCATCTCACACACTCCCTTACTATAGGCGCATATGGGCATGTCTTTCTTCTCACAACAAATTCACAATATGGAGTGATGACATGTTCACGGGCATCTTAACAGGCTTTCATACAGTAATATTCATACATTTAACCCATTTATGTGATTTCACTGCTTTGCATAGCAGTGAATATCAGATATGGACAGGCATCACCACTTTTGTAGTAAGAAATGTTTGAAAACCGAACATGCTATGCCAAGCATGAAGAAACGTATATTTCCTATGCTGCCTATAACATAAAACTTGAGAAATACCAAGTACAGTAATAATATAATTTTAGTAGTATTCGCATCGAAATAGACCTTTGTAATTCTGTGAGATTATACTTTATGTAACTATTAGTATGAAAACTTAATTGTTATTTATTGGGTAACTGTTACTGATCATTGATCATATTATTAAGAGTAGGTGCTACTCTGTGCCACCCATCTTATTATTCAGTTATTACTATGAACATATCTGTAACTTCAATGAAACTAACAGAAAATGTGTGACTTTAGAGTTTGAGTGATGAATGTATCTGGATCCACACACAGGTCCTGAAAGTTTATTTTCGAAAGATGGAACTCTGTTATGATGTCAATCCAGTGACAGTCATTTAAAGAGCATAATATGGATAATCACAGTATTATAGCCAGAGCCATATCACCCTGCAGTTCTCACCCAGGTTCCCACTGAATCTAAGCAGGGTTGAGCCTGGTCAGTACCTGGATGCAGGATCTCCTGGGGATAAGTAAGGTTGCTGCTGGAAGTGGTATTAGGGAGGCTAGTAGGTAGTGCTCTCCCTGTGGTCTGTGTGGGTCCTAATGCCCTAGTATAGTGATGGGGACACTATACTGTAAAAAGAGCACCGTCTTTCGGATGAGACGTTAAACTGAGCTCCTGACTCTCTGTGGTCATTAAAAATCCCAGTTCACTTCTCGTAAAGAGTAGGGGTATCACCCCAGTGTCCTGGTGAAATTGCCCCATTGGCTCTTGTCTATCATGGCCCCCTAATAATCTCCATCCCTGAATTGGCTACATCACTCTCCTCTCCACCAATAGCTGGTGTGTGGTGGGCACTCTGGCTGCTGTTGCGTCATCCAGGTGGATGCTACACACTGGTGGCGGTTGAGGAGTTTTCTCCCCATACTATGTAAAGCTCTTTGACTGTCTAGAAAAGTGCTATATAAATGTAACAATCTCTATTGTAAATGATTTGCATTGCACAAAGCTTTAACAGCCTTCATAAACCTAGACTTTTACTTAAAAAAAGAAATGCAAGCGATTACTTCATTAAAGAGGCTAACCCAGGCCTAGCATTGTGAGCATGGAAGTGGTGCCACTAGTCCTGCTCTCACACCTTATGTAAACTCATACAATTTTTGACAGTTTATCCTTCAGAGCAATACATACAACCACAGAGCACATAGAATACATTTGCTCTGAAACAGTTTGTTTATTCGCTTCAAGAAACTAGGCTTATATAATTCTAGAAAAACTAGAATTAGTTTAAATAGAAAGGCTTAAACCTAAAATGAATCTGTTATGTAAAGAATAAAACACGACAGGGCATGTATTAAAAAAAAACTAATGGTTGGTATGTTACCACTTCCCAGGTTGATTATTATCCTATAAAAGCACATCTTGATGTATTTTTTATTCCTCTTATACCACAGCAATTTGCCAATGTTTACAGTTTTGTGTTTATTAAAGAACAGCAACTTTTTTTATATACTATTTATAGTTACATGTTTGAGGGCATGGTGGCTTAGTGGTTAGCACGTTTGCCTCGCACATCCAGGGTTTGGGGTTTGATTCCCACTTCTGTGTGCATGGAGTTTGTGTGTTTTCCCTGGGGGTTTCCTCTGGGTACTCCAGTTTCCTCCTCCAGTCCAAAGACATGTGTTGTAGGCTGATTGTCATCTCTTAATTAATAGTATGTGAATGGGGGTGTGTGTGCAATTGTGCCCTGCGATAGATTGGCACCAATCCAGGGTGTCCCCCGCATTGTGCCCCGAGTCTCCTGGGATAGGCTGCAGGCCCCCCACAATGGATGGATTGATATTTACATGTTAATGTAGTACAATGCCAGTAAAAGAAGATAGTTCCTTATATTTACAGCAGCTATTAACAGTCATTCCCTAACATTCTTTTGAAGTTACTGAAGACTAATAATGCAGCTTGTTACAGAGAAACTGCACAAATTCACCCTTAGACTTTCTCATGGTGAAAAACTTAAAGGAACAGTTTTACTTCTCACATTTACTGTCATGGTGGCCCCCTTTTGTTTTGCTGTTCTCATCGTGATGAACACCATGTGCTTCTGTTTCCATTTGCAGTCTTGTCTTGTCTCCACACCGTCTTTCATTGGTTTGTTACCGGATTGTGTTCACCTCTTCTGTGTTATTCCTTGATTAGCTTGTCTATATACCCTATTGTGTATGCATTGTTGCAAAGTCTTTTGTGCTTTTGTACTGTTAAATCCAAGCCTTGTTTCCTATGTTACATTGTACTTCCTAGTTTTGACTCCTGGTCCCATTCCTCATTACATTATGGATTGCCCTGTATTAAGCCGGCTTGCCTGCATTCTGACCATTGCTATGCACTCTGAATTTGATTATTTGATTTGCTTAAATAAAAGCACTACAGTGTATGAACATGTGTAATCCATTTATTATTACTCTTTATTTATGTGGTGTATATGCCTTCCTAGTACAAATTTAATTAGCTGTTAATATCAAAATGTAACAAATGAATGCTTTACTATAGTGATTTGCCTTGCAGCTGGCATCAATGCCAGAGCTGCCTTTACAGGAAATTAATCAACACCTTCTGACAAATCAGATTAGAGAATTTAAGAACTGGTATAAAGTACATTAAGTATGCTGTAGAAGTTATTATTTCATAACATATGCAGTCAACTTTACACTGTAAAACATTTTGAGTAATTTACTAGCAGCAGAATTGAGAATAAAGTACTTTAAATTTGCAGCAAATAACTGTAAAACATATTTACAGTAAAGTACTGTAATATCTTACATAGTATAAAATAATACATAATCCTGTCCATTTGCGCTTGCTTTTTTAAGTGACTTAAAATTGAGGCAGCTTTTATTGATTCACCCACCTCCACCACAACTAGCTAAACTAGCTTTCACTGATTCAACCACCTCCACCACTACTAGCTAAACTAGCTTTTATTGAGTCAACTACCTCCACCACAATTAACTAAACTATTGAGTCAACCACCTCCATCACAACTACAGTGCTGATTTCTTTTTTTTTTTTTTTCCACAGAAACTTCTGTTTTTGTGTATATCTCATACTAAATTAGATCTTCAAATGAAATGCAACATAAAACAAAGGCAACCTGAGTAAACACACAATACAGTTTTTATTTATTTATTTTTTATTGTTGCAAAAAAAAAAAAAAAAAAAAAAAGTTATCCAACACCTATCACCCATGTGAAAAACTAATTGCCCCCTTAAACTTAAAATCTAGTTGTGCCACATTTAGCAGCAATAACTGTAACCAAATGCTTCTGATAACTGGAGATCAGTCTTTCACAGCACCGTGGTGGAATTTTGGCCCACTCTTCTTTGCAGAACTGCTTTAGTTCAGCCACATTGGAGTGTTGTTGAGCATGAACTACCCATTTAAGGTCCTGCCACAGCATCTCAATTGGTTCAAGTCAGGACTTTGACTAGGCCACACCAAAACTTTAATTTTGCTTTTTTGAACCATTCAGAGGTTGACTTACCCTATGCTTTGGATCATTGTCTTGCTGCATAATCCAGTTGCGCTTGAGTTTCAACTTACGGACTGAAGACTGGACATTCTCCTTTAGGATTTTCTGGTAGAGAGCAGAATTCATGTTTCCCTCAATTATTGCAAGTTGCCCAGGCCCTGAAGCAGCAAAGCATCCCAACACCATCACACCTCCACCACCATGCTTGACCGTAGGTATGATGTTTTTTATGGAATTTGGTGTTTGGTTTACACCAGATGTAACAGGACCCAAACAGTTCCACTTTCAACTCATCAGTCCACAGAACATTCTCCCAAAAGGTTTGAGGATCATCAAGGTGTGTTTTGGCAAAATTCAGATGAGCCTTAATGTTCTTCTGAGTCAGCAGTGGTTTTCACCTCGACACTCTTCCATGGATGCCATTTTTGCCCAGTGTCTCTCTGATAGTGGAGTCATGAACACTGACCTTTATTGATGCAAGAGAGGCCTGTAGTTCCTTTGATGTTGTCCTTGGCTCTTTTGTGACTTCCTGGATGTGCGATTGCTGTGCTCTTGGAGGAAGTTTGGAAGGTTGGCCACTTCTGTGAAGGTTCACTACTGTGAAGATACAGTTCACTACTATTTGGAGATAATGGCTCTCACTGTAGTTCTTTGGAGTCCCAGAGCCTTTGAAATAGCTTCGTAACCCTTCCCGGACTGAAGTATTTCAATCACCTTCCTCATCATTTCTGGAATTTCTTTCAATTTTGGCAGAGTGTGTTACTGGGTAAGACCTTCTAACCAACTTCATGCTGTTGAAAAAGTTCTATTTAAGTGTTGATTTGACTGAACAGGTTTGCAGTAATCAGGCCTGGTTGCGTCTAGTCAAGCTGAACCCTACTATGAATGCAGTTTCAGGAATTAGTAACAACGGGGGCAAATACATTTTCAATCAGGCCCAGTTGGTATTGGATAACTTTTTTGCTTCAATAAATAACATTATAATTCAAAAACTGTATTTTGTGTTTTACTCAGGTTGCCTTTGTTTGATCTGAGAGTTTGTTTTAATTTGTGAAAGAATTTAGTATGAGATATACACAAAAACAGAAGAAATCAGGATGTGGCAAATACTTTTTCACAGCACTGTACCCAAACTAGCTTTTATTGATTCAACCACCTCTACCACTGAGTTAACTCACACTACAGTGCCCTCCACTAATTTTGGCACCCTTGGTAAATATGAGCAAAGAAAGCTGCTAAAAATTGTCTTTATTGTTTAACCTTTTGATATTTTGTTTAAAAAAATTCACAAAAATACTCTGGTCTCATGGATATCAAACAATTGCAAACACAATACAGGTTTATCACAAAAAAAACTTTGTTAAATATATGTGTGCCACAATTATCGACACCCCTATGAATTCATATGAGAAAAATATATTTGAAGTATATTCCCACTGATACTTTACATTTTTTTAGTACACCTGGGTGACTAGGAACAGGAAATTGTTCAACCATGACTTCCTGTTTCACAGGGGTGTAAATATGAGGTAATACATAGGCCAAATTCCCTTAGTCATTCATCACAATGGGTAAGACCAAGGAATATAGCTGTGATGTGCGGCAAAAGGTTGTTGAGCTTCACAAAATGGGAAGTGGCTATAGAAAAATAGCACAAGCATTGAAAATGCCCATTTCCACCATCAGGGCAATAATTAAGAAGTTCCAGTCAATGTTATGAATCAAACCTGGAATTGGATGTGTGTATATATTGTCTCAACGTACTGTGAAGAAGATGGTTCAAGTGGCCAAAAAATCCCCAAGGATTACAGCTGGAGAATTGCAGAAGTTAGTTGTGTCTTGGGGTCATAAAGTCTCCAGAACTATGATCCGAAGTCACCTACATCACCGCAAGTTGTTTAGAAGGGTTTCAAGAAAAAAGCTTGTACTCTCATCCAAAAACAAACTCAAGTGTCTTCAGTTTGCCAGACACTACTGGAACTTCAAATGGGATCGGGTTCTATGGTCAGATGAAACCAAAATAGAGCTTTTTGGCAATAAACACCAGAGGTGGTTTTGGCGCACACAGAGAAGTAGCCATATGGAAAAGTACCTCATGCCCATTGTTAAATATGGTGGTGGCTCTTTAATGTTTTGGGGCTGTTTTTCTGCCAGAGGACCTGGACATTTTGTTAGGATACATGGCATCATTGAGTCAAATATCAAATATCAACAGATATTAAATGAAAACCTGATTAATTGACTTATTAAATGACATATTAAATGACTGCCTCTGCCAGAAAGCTTAAAATGGGCCATGGTCGGATCTTCCAGCAGGACAATGATCCAAAACATACATCAAAATCAACACAATTCCGCCATCGTGGACCTTGAAATTTGAAGGATCTGGAGAGATTCTGTATGGAGGAATGATCTCAGATCCCTTGCCATGTATTCTCCAACCTCATCAGGCATTATAGGATTATTAGATAAGACTCAGAGCTGTTATCTTGGCAAAGGGAGGTAGCACAAAGTATTGACTAAAAGGTTGCCAATAATTGTTGTACACCTACATTTAAGAAAGATTTTTTTATAAACCTGTGTTGTGTTTGCTGTTGTTTGATATCCATGAGTATTTTTGTGAATGTTTTTAACAAAAGATCAAAAGGTTAAACAGTAAAGGCAATTTTTCACAGCCTTCTTTGCTCATATTTACCAAGGGTGCCAATATTATTGCAGGGCACTGTAATTGATGAATTTCAGTTCTTTAATAAACCAAAGTTGTTGCTTTTTTTGTTTACTAGCATATAAAGTTAAACTCAAACAGGGTTTGTATTCGCCTAAAATAGTCACTATCGTTTACAGTATCCTGCAAAATGAACAAAACAGTATTTTGCTGTAAAAATAAATACTATTTTACAGCAGTGAAAGCTACTAAATGTGTAGTCACGAGCCGCAAAATCTCTGCAGCCGCAGCAGCAACAACACGTGCAGCTGATGAAGAAGTTTGTGCAGCGGAGCAGCAGGCGATCATATTGTGGGCGTGGCTTAAAACACCTGTCTTCGCCTACCTGCCGACAGGCGGAAAGAACGTAAGGACACCGAGAGCAACAGCAGTCGATGCGCTTTGGAACCTGATAGCCTCCACCTTCGGCATTCCGCCGGGAGGGAGAAGAGGAGGAGAGAAAGTGCCGAAGAGGGAACTTGAGAAGCAGGTTCACCTGACGAGGAGAGTAGAAACACAAATCTGGTCCGCTTTTGAAACAAAGAGCGCGACGGAGGGAGCGTATATAGCTTTGACCACGACAAGAGCTCGCGCTTCTCAATTTGCCCTTGTGTGTGTATGTGTGCGTGCGCGCTTGCGCGCGCGTGTGTGAGTGTTCTACTCCAAACAAAAGACTGCATAGCATCTATTAGCTTTATTTTATCTTTGACTATGGATGTCGGATTCCCGAAGCCTTTAAAGGAACTCGGAGCACATTGTCTGCCAGACAGATACAGTTGCTGCCTCACCTGTAGCTACACGCTGAAGTGAAGTGCCAATGTGAGTGGAGTTTGTTGAGTTAATGGCCCGGGCACAGCGCTTTTTAACACCATGCCCAGATCCCTAACACAGTGGATGATTAAAGTGCTGCTTTGTTTCGCCATCGTTTATTTGCGACTCGGGTGAGTTCCGCCTTTATACAGTGATCTGACGCCACATATTTGGATCATATTTAGGTTGTTTATTAGGAAGTGGGCACAGGCATACCGATACAACATAACCTAAACGCCTTATAATGCACCTGTACATTACTCTGTTGACATTGTGGCTAAAATACAGGTTGTTTCAGTGACTCTAAGAACAATTTAACACGGTACTAAGCACCTGTAACCGGTATTAGTACATTTCTGAACTGCTTTGCATAGTTGTCAGAAGCATGTTTAGACTAACATGTTATGTGGATGATTTCCCTGCTGAAAATAAAGAAATCTTCATAGAATGTGTTATCGTTTTAATGGTTTTATTGGGAATTGTACTGGTTTTAATGGAAACTATAATAGTCCCTGTGGGTCTCTACTGGTAATTTGTTGCCTTCTATTGATAGCATGTTATGTCTAGTGCAGTGGTCACCAACCCTGTTCCTTGATATCTACCTTCCTGCAGGTTTAATCTCCAACCAAAATCTAACACACCTGTTTTAGTTGATCAAGAACTTCTTAAGGCAGTGATTAGATGGTCAGGTGGGCACGATTATGGTTAGAGCTAAAGTCTTCAGGAAGGTAGATCTCCAGGAACAGGGCTGGTGACCATTGCTCTAGTAGATACCACTAAGGACCAATGGTAATGGTTTTAATGGTTATAATGGGAATTGTATTGTGTAATGGAAACTGTAATGGTCCCTGTGGGTCTCTACTGGTAATTGTTGCCCTCTATTGGTGGCATGTTATGTCTAGTGGATACCATTAAGGACCATGAATGGTTTTAATGGTTAGCTGATGGTTTGTAATGGTGTTTGTAGTAGAAACCCTTAGAATTTCTGTGATGGTTTTTATTGTTTTGTTTTTTCAGCAGGGCTGTACATGCTCTCTCTCTCTCTCTCTCTCTCTCTCTCTCTCTCTCTCACACACACACACATTTTTCCTAACCCTCATTAATAACGGCACTGCTCGAGCTGTATTTCCACATTCCTTCACTGAAATGCTGTGCGTTTTGCAATCACCTCACCTGTAGTTTCCAAGAATGCATGATTGTAGGAGACTGAGTTGCTTAATAAAACAGCCATAATAGCAAGGACACTACACATGCTTGTTTTATTTATCTATCTATTTATTTATTATTTTTTTTACAAGCATGTTATTAGTTGAGGTATGCCATAATTACATACTCTGCTCTAGACTATATGCATGTGCAAAAGTTTTAGGCATCCTACATTTTTTTTTGTATTATCTTTTTTTTAATGTGTACATGTCTTCTGTATTAGTGTGTCAGTAGAAAAGACCCAACATTCATTCCACCCTAACTAAATAAATTCATAAGCAAACAAATAAATGCATAAACAAATAAACAAACATAAACAAATGTTGGGCTATATAGAAAAGTTTTTGCATGCCATTAAAGAAAGGAGGATATTAAGTAACAGAGCGCTTTTCACATAACATTGAGGAAGAGATTGAGGCTGTCTGGAATTACCTGCAGAAACATAAGCAAGTGAGACAGTCAAAGTCTACAAAAGAGCTATGGCAAGAGCTCCAAGATGCTTGAAATAACTTTCCAGCCAATTTCCTTATAAAACGACACTACAGTGTACCTAAGAGAACTGGGGCGATTTTAAAAGCAAAGGGTAGTCACAATGAAAATTTATTTAATTTAGTTTCCACTAATCACAGCTCATTGTTATATAGAAAGGTTTCCTTTAGTTATGTTAAAAAAAAATAAAAAATTGCTTCATGGATTTTCTCTGCATTGCATTGCTGTAAACAACACACTTGGGAATCTATATGATTTATTTATGCATCATTATTAGTTATCCATATGTACCTCATCCTTGAATTGAATAAAGACCTGTATGACATCTAATGTTTTAGCAGGTAAGTTATGCGCAGAGATGAGCAGAGCAAACCCATATCAGATATCTCTGATTTATCTGGCCAAACCTGTTTGCTTCCCTCAGGCCCTCAGCAGTTAGTAAAGAACCCACCACGACTGTAGCACTCTGCTGCGATACGAGACAGCAGGTGATGACAGACAGGCTTTCAGGTGCTTGTGCAGACAGATAACTTAATTCAGCCTGGGAGTAACAGTAGACTATAGTCTGTCTCAGCTCCCATCCCGGAGACCCCCTACCCTGTTTCATTTTTGTTTCTACCCCTAACAAATAGTTATCAAGATCTTTATGAGTTGGATTAGGTGGGTTGGCATGAAATCTAAACTGTAGGGTAATGACAGAACTGAGAATCCATGGCTTTAGCTGAAACCTGCTTGTTTGGTGAGGTAGGGGCATTGGGCATATCTGTTGTACCGTGCTGAAGCATAGCCAGAATCAGAGTGAAGCTGATGTCCACGGCAGGCATCCACGATCTATTGAAACTGGACTCAGGGTTGCCCCTTTTGTCAGAAGTGGGCGGACAGCCGCGCATCTACCCAATGGCAGCCCCCGAATCGAGAGAGAGAGTGAGAGAGAGAGAGAGACGCTCTTTCCCCCCTTGCCATCCGAAAATCCTTAAAACCATCACATCGTTCCAGTTTGGCAACCACATGGTAACAGCCTCGCCCGCGGAGACATGACACACTCGCTCTCCGCGCTCGCTGCTGCTGCTGCTGCTGTTGCGCCGCGTAAAAAAGCTCGCATTGTTCCACGAAGCAGCTCCAAATTGAGGACGGACAGCTTTTAACGCTCGCCTCAAAGGATACACGGAGATCGCATTTTTTCTTTAAGTCGGTCTACAAGCGGCACTTCGCTCAATGTCACGATGATCGTGTTCTCGTCCCGCACGGTGCTGCTGTCAGTCTACTACCCTCAGATCTTCCTCATCCTCACCAGCGGCAGCTACCTGTAAGTGTGAGCATCGGAGTAACTCACAACTGTTCATTTAGACCATATAAACTCTGCTTCAGCACAGTGGCTCTGTCTTACTACTTACATATTCCTTTGATACTTACTGCAAGTTGCAATATGTTACACTTTCTCAGTTAAACGCGCAGCATCAACGCAAAGGACTATAAATTAGGACGTCTTTGAAAAGTTCAAGTTGCCTTTATACATAATAGTTCAAAATCAATAAAACATTGTTTGTAGTTTTGTGTATCTTGTAATCAGGTTTAATTAAAGAAGGCTATATTTCCAGCACGTCCCTGATGCCTGTTAGAATAAATAAGCCGACTTATCTCTATTTATATAATCATATAAAAAAAAATGTAAGTCTATATAATTTTGTCACTCATTTCTACAAGGCTTTACCTTACTGTTGTAAAGTTGATACGTGATCCGAAAAAGAAGAGATCTCATTTGGCCACTGAGTGGCAGAAATGTTCAGGGGGATTGAGACGCCAAGGGCTGCTTGTGTTTCACACAGGTGCTGTCTCATTTTACCTTTGGTTCCTGCAAGGAGGAAATGTTTAATAGCTAGGGTTATAACCTAGTGGGACACTTAAGGATTTGCCTCACCTGAGACAGAGATGTAGAAACATCTTTAAAAAAGTATATATAGTTTGTTCCTGGTTGTTCCTCAAATGGTTCAGTTTTAGAAATCGCCTTGGGAAACTGTCAAACTGAACTCTTAAATCTGAATGCCGGATACCCCAAATCCGAGGTTAAAATAGATGCGGCTTTTGGTTCCAGTGGCCCAGTATAGCCTCGGTCTGCACATTACCAAACGACATGTCATTGTTTGTTTTTACAGTTTGAACTTTCTTTATTCGACATATAGTAAATTCTATTTTTCAATTTTGATTCACTAGAATAAAAAGTCTACAGGTTGTGGTACATGGTAAATGTAGTAGTTATACTAATAATAATAATAGTTGATTAATAGCAGAATTGTAGAACAATATTACAACTGTAATAATAATAATAATAATAATAATTTGTTACTCAAGATCTAGCAATTGTTTTTTTTTTCTGAAACCACATTTATGTCAGTACAAGTTTTATATAGTTTATGTACCAGGCCTACCATTGTATTCACAGAATCTCTATGTCAGTACAGTCATGTGTAAACATAAAATGAATAAAACTATAATCATCAACATTTTTACAAATTCAGTTTAATCAAATGGAAACTAGTTTTTCTTCCAGCTCCCTTTGTGCAAAAGTAAATTGTAGGAACTGAGCGAGGTTGTGAGGTTGAGATCGGAGAGTTTCCCGTAAGCATCTGGTGCCAGCCAGTTCACATTGGTAGTTTTGAGGTTGTTTTAGTCAGATTTGTTTTAAGTGGACACTGAACTGCATGATATCTTAAGCCAAGCACAAAGAGACCATTTATTTTCTCTTGTTTAAATGTAGAGTGCATTTACTTGTCTGCAGGATTATTTATTTATCATTTACCAGAAAGTCCTGCTCATGTTGAAATCTTTCTCATGGTACATGTTTGATTTATTTTGCTATATTTTCCATCGACCACAATTCCATCAACCACAATTCCATCAACCAATGCATGGTTTATATGTAATGGTTCTCCAATTAAATTAATGTTTTTACATTCTGTTTATAGAACTACCAGAAAAGTGTGTGTGCTTTCTAACAAAAACTCCTCGATCTTTTGCTCTTTTTCTTTTGCTATGAAGCCCATGAACTTATTAATCCTTTCAGTACTGCTGAGCCTGGACAAACTTAGTGTCGTGTAGCGTTGTCTACCTTCCACCTTTGCTGGTCTGTGAAAACCACTGTAACTGAATGGCAGAGGTGGTGAGCGGTACACTGTGTACACACACAAGGGTTTCCTGAAAGCCACACCACCAGACCATGACACGATCAACAAACAGAGTTGACTACATGCAATGGTAGGGTGACATCACCACAGACCTGCCAGCCAGTGATTGTCTCTAGTCCCCACTTTATTCTTCTTCCTAACCTGGCCTGAGGTAGAAAGTTTAAATTCAGCTTGTAAAACCAAAATCACCACTAAGCAGACGTCAGTCAGGGCATTATGCTTGCTGGAAAGCTGGCATGCCATTATACATGGTCTTTAGTGGACACCAAATAAAAAATAAGAGGGAATGGTTTGCTAGTATAAAATGAATTATGGAATTATTGTTCCATAATAATCTACATTTAATTTCTGCATAATTTAAAAATGCGTATTTACAAATGAGGTTGAAAAGGGATTATAGCTATATACACTGTTGCAGAGTGTGCCTTTTGCAGTTTGAAAAGACATATGCAGTACTGCACTTCTTGAAAAAGATTTTTGTATTTGCAAAAGAACTTGAACAAGAACTTCAACAAACATTTCTACCAAGTTACACTGCAAAAAATGTCATCTTAGCAAGTGAAAATATCTGGAATATAGTCAAATGTATCTAGTATTTCTTATTATGAGATTACAGTAAACTAAATATAAGACCATTAAAAATATTTCTAGGCATTATTACTCATTTCAAGCTTGTCGTTTTTTATTCTATTGGCAGATAATTTTGCTTCTTTATAGAAATAAATGCTTAAAATGAGCGAAATTATCTGCCAATAGAACGAGCCTGTTTCAAGCTTGAAATGAGTACAAATGGCTTGAAATAGGTTTAATAATCTTTTATTTAGTTTACTGTAATCAGAAATACTAGATAGATTTGACTATATTCAAGGTATTTCCACTTGGTAAGATGTCATTTTTGCAGTGTAAGTACAAAGTTGCATGTAAGTAGAAGTGAGTAATTTACCTTATAGCTCAAGGACACATACTAAAGGAGCATATGCCCAGTTTGTATGAATCTATACAGTATATTGACCAGAGGAAGATAAGTGTTAGTTTCTCTCAAGGTGTCTTCCAAATGTACTTAGCAGCTTTTTTCCCTTTGTGTTTGTCTCATTTGGCTTGCTCATTAGGAGTTTGCATTTTCTGTCTATTGCTCTGACAATAAGTGTATGGTGACAAGCATTTTGATGTATAATTGTCAAAATTGGTATTATTTAATTTTTTTGGTAGGAAATACTACTTAAAACAAGTTTGAAATGTTTTCACACTTTTCTTCTGTTACAATTTGCTTAGTCAGATTAAATCTGGAATCTATGGTGGTAACTGCAGGAAACCTTCTGTACTGTAGTTAAAAAAGTTAAGATTTCTTGGAGTGCTCTGACATAATATCATAGCCAACGTCTGTACTAGTGTGAGAATTTCATTCAATTTCTCCTGCTTTCTCAGTGACAGGAATCATCATGCTAAAGTATGATGCTTACAGAAATGTGTTTCAGAAATACACATTTGTGCTGCACGATGGTTTAGAAAATGTTATTTGGAAAAACATGTTTTGGGTATAGGGGGATAGGATGGAATATAGGGTGTTTTATTTCTAGTTGGTTAGTGGCCAAAATATATATTTTGTATTAGTTATTTTTCTTATTTATTTTATTAGTGTTATTTTGGCCCGTCTTTTTCCCTGAAGTTAATATTCACTACAGGCAGTAACAACTTAAACTGAAAATACAACTATGTCAATAAAACTTGTTTGAAGATAAGTGCTTGGTCTGGTGGATGGCTTGGGGCAGGAGTAAGTGTCTACTGACTCTCATTCATGATGTGGTCCACACTAGACAGGTCATAACACCTTAACAGCAGTAGTTCTTTCTTTTATGCAGTTTGTGCAATTTCCTGCAAATATATGTCTTAGGGTCCTACTGCTGCAACACCTTACATTTTTCCTTAAGAGTTTCAATTGTACTTTACCTGCTTCCATTTGCAGTCCAAAACACATGGAACTGATTCTCTGCAGAGACGAGAGATGTATCCCAATCTTGGAGCGAAGGACACGTTTGTTGGTTCCTCATCTCCGTCTTCATTGCACATGTGGTTTTGCATTTAAGAATAATTCTTAAGCCCTTGTGGACATGGAAATGCAACTAAAGTAGACTCAAGCCAACCATATCCAATTTCCAATGAACATTCCCTCCCTTTTTTCCCCACTTTCATGTGTTTTGAAAGGGAATCCATAAGTTGTAAGTGCCCTACCCCCACCCCATCCGCTCTCTTTTTTTCTTTTTGCTGACACACAGCTTGCATGCTGCAGCCTGCCCTGCTTGTGGTGGAGTCCTCCGTGGTCGACGTCATACTTCAAAGCTGGCATGTGCTTCCATGGGTTTTTATGGCCCTTGTGTCTGATATGTTTGAAAGACATATATCTGCATGGGCTAGATGGTTGTAAACAAAATGGCTAGGTTGTTTAACACTGCTTTTTCACAAGCAAAACTATACCCAAAATACCCAATGTCTATTTGGGAATGATTGTCAGGACTGAATCAACAGAAGAACAGAACACTGAGTAGATTTCTGAATATGCCACTTAACAATTGTGTGACACGATCAAAACGGAAAACTTTGTTGAGCTTCACTGCTGTTGAAATGCAGCTTGATAAATGTTTACTATTTACTGTATTTATTGCTAAAAAGAGAAGAATATATGAAATTGTAATGAATGAAATGTTTGAAAAGACAACAAATTTAGATCTGTGGTACCTTTAAACATCTACGAATGGTGTGCGAATCTCCCATGAGCTCTTATTTGTGTCATACCGTCTCTGTTTTGTAAACACTGTGAGATCCCAAATTAAAAGGAATAACATTTATGGTGACTTCAGGGTCAAGATGTGAACCACTTCTAAATTTGAGAAGCAGAAATTACAAATCGTGTCGTTGCCTGCGGCATGCCTGGCGTTGGTTAGGTCTGGAAACAATTCCAGCTATGTTACCTAACAATTAGTGTACCAACCCAACTTACTTTATCAGGGACTTGTGCCAAACCACTGTGGACAGACCTCATCCACAAGCAAATAAACAAAATATCATTTTCTTCTCTGACCATTCCGACATGCACTGTAGTGTAATAGTGTAATCTATTTATTTTTTCAGGAGATTGTGATGAATGGCTGTAAATAAACTGTTCTTGCATTATGTATGTACTGACCCTTTATTAATGTCTGCTAAATTGCTATAAAACATAGAATAGTAAATGACTTCTTTTTAAACAGCAAGATACTGAATTAAATAATTACAGTAAATCAGTCCCTAGGGTGACCACACTTGAGGTCACCCTCCTCCTCCCAGTTTACACGTGACAAAGTGAAATTTACCATGGCTTAAAGACTATAGTTTTACATAAACTTATAGCTAAAGTACAGGTTCATCACACATACTGCAGAATAACATAGGACCCAACCAAAAAGCCTGACCTTCACATACACCCAACTGCAATTCTTTATGTACATATATTTTTATATTCTCTCTCTCTCTCTTTATATATATATATATATATATATATATATATATATATATATATATATATATATATATATATATATATATATATATATATATATGTAGTATCAACTGTTAATTGTGTATCTGTTTGCATGTATATAGAAAATATGATAAATATTTTACACGTCTAGTCATAATCTTAATCATTTGGTGCCCCCATTGGCTGGTGCCCCAGGGCAATCGCCCAATCCCATATATGGATAATCCTTGCAGTAAATATTTTTAGCATTTCATGCTGTTTAATGACCTGTATGGGACAGTAAACTGTATAACATGAATTGTGTTGCATTGATGTAACATTTTGTAAACTATATACCTTTAATTTAAATTTAGTACTTCTATATTAATATCATACATGCACCATACATATCAGTTTGATTCTCTACCCTAATTAACTGTGTCCCTGCTTCTCTTCCCCCTTTAAGGGCCCTTTCCTCTGTGGTGGCCCTGGGTGCCAACATCATCTGCAATAAGATTCCAGGACTGGCTCCTCGCCAGCGGGCCATCTGCCAAAGTCGTCCTGACGCCATCATTGTAATAGGCGAGGGGGCTCAGCTGGGCATCAATGAGTGTCAGTACCAGTTCCGCTACGGTCGTTGGAATTGCTCGGCCCTGGGAGAGCGTACTGTCTTTGGCCAGGAACTCCGAGTAGGTCAGTCTGTGCTAAGGGCTATTTTTGGTACACTCTGAGAAAGAAAAAGGTCAGTTGGAGATCTCATTTGATGTAATTTAGAAGAATCTCTGCTGATTGTATAAATCATTCTTTGCAGCTTTATCGACATTATTATTTTGATAAGGACTGATAACAATGTTTTTTTTTAGCAATTCATTTTAAGCTTCCTCTCTTTTAACAACTATGTTTTGGGCACATTTGGTGAACGTTCTATTTAAGGGCTATATCCTGTCAAAGAGACATGGAAGCTGTTGTTACTGTGACACTCATTGAGCATCACTAGGATGAGAAACATTTGCAAGCTTTACATGCATTACATGATGCTGTTAAAGCTGTTGAAGACTTAGTTGTTCTAACTTGTAAGAGAAAGATTATTTAAATATTTTGAGAGCCAGCTTTCACATTATCCAAACTTCATTCATGCTCTCGTACCCAGTCAATAATCCTGCTAATAAAACTTTACCTTCTTACAAAACCACATTTGTAAATTGGCTGATATAGTACCACATTTTACACAGCCATCGCACATCCAATCACGCAACAGAGAATATTTAAAGAACCTTGAGAACATTTGTCAATTAAATGAAAGAATAGACGACAGTTATATCTGCGTCTGTGCAAGGGCTTGGCATTTATGAGTTTAGGACAGAAGACCTCCCACAGAATCCTGGTTGCATTGAAATTGTGTAATTTACAGGCAAGATCCTTATGAAAAAAGGTACCAGGTATATTGCAAATGAGGCATCTATATATGTACTATATAGTGCCCATTGTGTCAGCCAGTAAGTTTAAATCTTTTTAAATGGTTGCTGTTCTGTCGCTCATCCTCTTTCTCTATTTTGTCCTGTCAAAATGAAGTACAACCCAAAAAAGATTTACAATGCTTTTCATTTTAGAGTGACATTCCAGAGACGGACACAGAGAATATACCTTTTATACATTTCTCGTTTTCTCCTTTTAAGAATGCTTTGTTGGTGTTAAAATAAGATGAGACTGAAAGTTGAAATCCTTTGCGTTGTTAAATATCTAAACACATTGCTTTATTTATTTATTTAATTATTTATTGCACAAAGGCAAAAACAGTTTTTAACAGTTGTTTTTTTTTTTAAATTTAAAATAAGCAAATATGGCTAATATGCAGGTGTACTTAAAATTAAATAAATATATTACATGAGTTGTTTTTTTTTATATTGCTTATCTAATCAGAATTAGAAGTATTTGTTTAATTTGTTGCATGTAAATCTTTGTAGTTTTGTAATATGCTTTAAAACAAATTACTACAAATTACTAGCAATAGACATAATAATGAACATGGGCCAAAATTACATGAGTTAAATGCTGAAATATAATAATTAATCAGGACAATATTGTTATCATAGACTATTGTCACTTATCAAAATGGCATGCAAAGCTGTTGCTTCAGTTGAGGAATATGTTCATTGCAATTGTAATATAACTGCCATGCTCATAGCTATAATTTACTTCTGCTTTCAGCCATAGTTTTTTTTTTATACTTTATTATTTTTTTTAATTAAAAGAAAAAATATTAAAGATTTTTAGAGGTTGTTTCAATGGTAGATTTGTATTTTGGTTAGTCAGTTTGTTCTTTGTTAGAAGGTCTAACATTTATTTATTAGGGCTAGAAGTGCTTTTTCGTCTAAGGTTAAAAGCTAGCAATTGACTGCACATACTTTAATGTCACATGCAAAACATTAGAAACTATGTGTCATGATACAGACAGATGGACCTAAGTGCAGGTTTTTATTAAAACCACTTTAGCAGACAAACAAAAGGACCAGGCAATATTCAGAAACATGAGGCAGGCTAATGGTCAAGCAATCAGATTAACTGGATAAATGAGAAGCAGGTTATTGTCAAACACTAATCAGAACTTGTTCGTCTCAAGATTTCTAAATCATGACATCTCAGGGAGTTTTTGCGTGCCACTGTTGCCTCTGGCTTGCTCATTAGGGATAAATTTATAAATGTAAAATTTATATCTGGAATTTCTCCCGTCTCCACCCTGTGTGCATGGACTTTGCATGTTCTCCCCAAGCTTCGGGGGTTTTCTCTGGTTTCCTCCCCCAGTCCAAAGAAATGCGTTGTAGGCTGATTGGCATCTCTAAATTGTCCGTAGTGTGTGAATTTGTGTGTGATTGTGCCCTGAAATGGGTCGGCACTCCGTCCAGGGTGTGTCCCAAGTCCCCTGGGATAGGCTCCAGGCGCCCCGCGATCCTGTGTAGGATATACGATACAGAAAATGGATGGATGGATGGATCTGGAATTTATATATTTCTGTAAAGCTGCTTTGTGACAATGTTCATTGTTAAAAGCGCTATGCAAATAAAATGGAATTGAATTGAATTGAAAAACAGGCAAATAACAAAAGCTTGGACACAGAGTTTGTGTTATTTAAAGGGAGTAGTGTGACAGCAAACAGGTGAGTTACATTATTAATCAGGTGACCGTGAAGTGGGATAGGAGCTGGACTGGAGGTGCAGCTTTAGCTAAATGCCATGCAACAACACAGGGTAACATGTAATCATTTTTAAATACAAAATTGTGATAGTACAGTAAACCGTTATATATTTAAAAAATATCGTTTCAGGGAGTTTTTCATTGCCACTGTCACTTCTGGCTTGCTGATTAGGGATAAAATCGTACATTTAAAATTTATATCCAGAATTTATATATTTCTGTAAAGCTGTTTTTGGACAATGTCCACTGTTAAAAGCGCTATCCAAATAAATCTGAATTGAATCGAATGTTAACTATCATAATATCAAAATGTAATATCATTACATTCATTATAAGAGGTCATCTGTACACACTGTTAACTGAGTTTTCACTAATAAGCTCTTTGGTACTCATTTGACTTTTGCCTGTACTTTTCACTATTGCAAAGAGAGAGAGAGAGAGAGAGAGAGAGAGAGAGAGAGAGAGAATGTTTTATTAGTGGCTTGAGAGAAATTCAAATGTTGAAGTTTAACTGTTCCAATCCAGTCAAGCATGTCCAAAAAACACAGTTTTTATCTACTGAGTTTTAAGCCTCTTAACCATACGAATAAGTTTACAGCTGAAATAAAGTTGTTTGTAATGGCTTCAGTGGGTTTCTTCACATTTACTCTTGTGTTGACTTGGGTCTGATAGATCCAAGTTGTTACTGTGACACTAATTGAAAATATCCTTCTAGAAACATGCTTCAAGTTAGAGTTCAAGAAAATAATTCCTCCTCATTCCAGTTTCCTTATTTTTATTATATACTATAAGTGTTCCTGTTCCTATCCAACAATTATCCTTGAATGGATAGTGTTGTAACTCAAAGAGTTAAAGGTCATATAACCACAAAGCTGATTCGCTCTCTGCTTGGCCAGTCTCAGTAAGCTTGGACAATCTCTGTCCGTTTCAGTTTGGCTTTCCAGTGCGGCACACATTAATAGCTGGGTTATTGGATATTACTGAGCCCCCTGAGATTTCATTCAAGGAAAGATTCTGTTTCAGAAAAATGGTCAGGTAATCCGATCCTCATTTCAGCATTACCCGGGAAATATAAATATCTGTGGAAGGAAAATAGTGGCTAAGACTCGCTATATCCTACTGTTGAAAGGCATAACTGATACATTAAAAAAAAAGGAAAATGAAACTCTATAGATAGTGAACGTTTATAGTCTGTTTTTAGAAACATTATTGTGATTTAACTTCACAGCAGGTAGCCAAGCAGCTTAAAATGACAAGGGAAATGTTTTGAAGTAAGTTTGAATTAAATTTCAAACAAGTAAATAAACCTCTACTCTTTGTATGTTGCAAGTGTCATTGCGTAACTATGACAAAAAAAACATAATCTTGAGTTTGAAATGGGACTAAAATAAAAGCTTTTCCAATCTCCATTACACAACAGAGGTGTTGAAAGAGACTCAAGTACTCAAAAACTCTTTTGCGTTTACCATTCTGTCATCCTGGTGATTCAGTGTATCTATGTGAATGGAGTTTGTCACTGAGCTCAGAGAAAAATTGCTTCAGTACAAACTTGTACCGCCCTTACTCACGTCACCGCAAGGCCAGTGGAAGGGCAGGTGGATGAGCCTTTCAACCTTAAACAATTTTGGAATTTTATCAAGCACAGGGATATTATGCTTACTGAAAACAAAAGATCTCAGTCACTGGAATGTTTTTTGCCTACTGGCTGCTCATAGTTGTGTGTGTTATCTCAGAATCTGGAGCTTTAATATGGGTGGAATATTGCCATGTCTTCTTAATCTATACTGCTTTGGCTAGTGAAATTGGTCAGATCAAACTCAACTCTGTGCACAAACTGGGGGCAGTATTCAGAGTTGGTGACTTAAATCCTTGACCTTAAGTTCAAAAGTTATGTCAGTATTTACATAGGTAAAGTTCTTTAGTGTTCAGAGTCAGCATACACAGCTGCATAGGTTGAATTTCAGGGAAGCATCTAGACTTTTCCCCTCGGCTATGTATGATGTAACATGAAAGGAAGGTAAACAAATAAAAATAAAAGCTAATACAATTATAATAAGAAGAAAAGAAGATGGAAAGCATTCAAATAAAAATCAAACAGAAGTCTAGACAGATGTAAGCCACTTTAGCATGCTTATTATTCACTATTTTGAGTTGTTGAAGTAAAAATAATGCCAGTGTTTTTGCAAATTCGATAGGCTCTCCTATAAAGAAAATGTGACTTTGGTTTGATGGGTGGGGGGCATGATGGCAGGGTTGGGAGTTCAATTCCCACCCTTGTGCAGAGCTCGCATGTTCTCCCCATGCCTCGGGGGTTTCCTCCAGGCACTCCGCTTTCGTCCACCAGTCAAAAGACTTGTAGGCTGATAGGCATTTCAAAATTGTCCGTAGTGCGTGAATGTGTGTGTGTAATTGTGCCATGTGATGGGTTGGCATCCCGACCAGGGTGTGCCCCGAGTCTCCTGTGATAGGCTCCAGGCTCCCCATGACCCTGTGTAGCAAGCAGCACAGAAAATAGATGGATGGATGGACTTTGGTTTGAAGGATAAGCTAAACAAGCACTTGTCTGCTCTGATGACAGCTCACTTTAAAGTAAGTGTTTTCTTCATCTTCAGTTATTGCTTTAACCTGGTCAGGGTTGCGGTGGGGACACTGGGCATACATACAACCTGGATGGGACAGCAGCCCATGCGCACACACACACACACACACACACACACACACACACACCTAGGGACAAGTTAGCATAGCTAATCCACCTGCTGGCATGTTTTTGGGAGAAAGTGTAGTTCATAATTTTATCCATAAAAAATTCCGTCCTCGAGATGAATAATATAATAATTCATTCTTCAAGATGAGTAATGATCTTCTCCGTGGAAAAAAAAAAAAAACTTTCCATGGACTTTACAAGGAGGATACAATTAATTAATAGTGTCATATTTATGTATTTAATATTGCCCTTGAATGGCATTCCCATTGTCGTTTGAGTGCATTCACAGCCCAAACCATACATTTTAGCATGACACATTGCGGTTACATCAAATTGTCAGACAGTGGCGCTGGACTGCTCCGACGCAGTAAAGTTCAATGTCAGAACTGAGCTTAACTGAGATACACCTTTGTTGTCAGCAAACTCCAACCTTCACACAACTCCCATGCTACTGTACGAGTGGTGTGTACATCTGTAGTTACATCTGAGGTCTGAATACTGATGTTTGCAGTTTACAGTATTAACTCCTCACTACTCAATTACATAACTCAAATCTGAAAACAGCCCTGGAAGAAAAATGAGGTTAAGATGACTGGATAAAGTCAAATTCTGTAGCTAGTATAATACAAAAAACAGGTAAACAGAGCAAAATAGAAAATCCTAAAAATCATTAACCAAAATACACATCCACATGTTTAAAGAAATGTTTGCCGAGAGCATGTGTCAGTCACAGGCTATAAATATGTTTTATGGAGTCCTGTGGAATCCATAACAATAAATAAAACAGGGATTAAGGAGAATGAGCAGCCAGGGGATATTAGCCATTTTTCATGTGGCTACCCCAATGCACAATGTAACTATTAGATAGATGAAATCATTAATTACTTTATTACTTTATTTATTTATTTCCACTAGAAGCAAATTACACAATGACTTACAAGGTTGCTGACTAAATTCTAAATAGTGTTAAATTGTACATTCTTTTTCTGAGAACACATTTTATTAATATAAACTAGCACATTGTCCATAACAAGTACTTTGAAAGAATAGAGAAAAAAACCCCAGATTATCCTTTGATGCAAATGGATATGCTGAAAGTATCTGTCGAATTCTAAAAATACATTTTCACAGAACCTGAAAATTCTTGCTTTTCAAAATCTGAACTTGACTGCAAATTCCTGTTTGTTACAAGTAACAAGAGAGAGCAACTCTCTCTCTCATGCTAGAAATCATACCCATCTGGTTTAATTTATGCCTTTACTGACTCGTATTCTAAGTGGAATAACTTGAGAAATGTCGTTCAACAAACTTTGGTTTCTTTTCAATTGAATTGTGATGTCACTCAGTTGGGAGGGCCTGTCAATAATATGAGAAACATTATTGTCTTTAGTGCCTACAGTCATTTATACTGCCTTCTAATAATGGTCCACTTAGACCATGGGACCTAGTGAATGCACAAACTTTTCCTGGAAGCCCTAAAATTCAAGTAAATCACATCACTGACGTCACATATTCTGGTAAGGAGCTGTGACATTCTCTTCAAATTCTTAAATTAATTGTCTGGGTTGGATGCTTAAACTATACTTTCCAACATTGTCTATAACAATGGGGGGAACAGGGGGGAAACACACAGCCTTTACCGTTCCCTTCTTTCCATAACTAACAACTATCACTATTATATAGACTTATCAAGACTTGGGAATTATAAAATTATATCTGATAAATCTGGCGTGTGCATTGTTCCCAGGATTGGCTTAGATATAGTTCTTGTTAATGTACAGCTTCCTTACCATTCTCATTCACTTAGAGATAGTAAACCATTTTCAGGGAAGCAGGAAGGACATTTATCAGCAGGTGTTGGGGCCAAAGAAGTACCAGAAATTAAGATTCCTGGTAAGGAAAAGGAATAAGAAGCTTACATGCATACTGTAATAAAGAAGACACATACACTGTATATCCAGAACATACAGTATATTTCCCACCTTGTTCTATTCTCTTTCTATAAAAATTTCCTCATAGCTACCCTTCTTGTACCATACTAAAGACTGAATTGCAATTCAAATTAAAAGAAGACAATTGTAATGGCACTATTTATTAATTTGTCCTCTGAAAATTAGGAATAAAAGGAATACAATTTCTCTCTCGTTTTAGTACTGAGCACCACAAATGCTTTCTCATAAAGAAGTAGCGAGTGACCTTTCTTTCCATTTTACCAGCACTAGACAAACTGTTCTAAGACTCGCACTATCTTTCTAATTTACTGGACTTTTGCAGTATAAATGTCCAGATCTTTCATTGATACAAAGGAGAAAAGTTATTACAGTTGCAATCAAAATTATTCAACTCCCACTGCAAATCAGGTTTATTGTCAAAATTTATAGATTTTCAGCTGTTTGCAGTGAACAAATAAAAAAAAATAATGACTTCTCCAGTTTCAAAATTATTCAAGTCCTTCATGGCAAGCATCTTTAGTACTTAGTAGAGCACCTTTTTGCTGTTATGACCTGCTGCAAACGAGATGCATAGCCAGACACCAGCTTCTGGCAGCGTTCCTGAGGAATCTTAACCCATTCCTCATGAGCAATGGCCTCCAGTTCAGTAATATTCTTGGGTTTGTGTGCTGCAACCGCCTTCTTCAAATCTCACCAGAAATCTTCTATGGGGTTCAAGTCAGGTGACTGTGATGGCCCTGTAGAATCTTCCAGGACTTCTTCTGCAACCAAGCCTTGGTGGAATTTGAGGTATGCTTGGGATCATTGTCCTGTTGGAAGGTCCAATGACGCCCAAGGTTCAGCTTCCTCACAGATGGCATGATGTTTTCTCCTAGGATTTCCTGATACTTCAATGAATCCATCTTGCCTTCCACACGCTGCAGGTTTCCAGTGCCACGGGATGCAAAGCAGCCCCAGAGCATCACCGAGCCACCACCCTGCTTCTTTTTCCAGACATACCGCTGATCCATCGTGCCGAAAAGTTCCAGTTTTGTTTCATGGCTCCACAGAACAGAATCCCAAAACTTCTGTGGCTTATTTATATGATTTTGAGCCGACTTTTCTTGTGCTTTTGGGTCAGTAGTGATGTACGTCTTGGAGTTCTGGCACGGAAACCTTCAGCGTTTAGTATGTGCCATACTGTGCTCACTAAAACCTCAGTGCCTGTTGCCACCAAGTCTTGCTGCAGGTCTTTTGCAGTCACTTGAGGGTTTTTCACAACCTGCCTTCTCAGAAATCTGGTTGCAGCCGTTGATAGCTTCCTTTTTCTGCCCCGTCCAGATATTTCATGTATTTTCTGCCCCTAGCCAGTTCAGGTATTTCATTTGTTCCAGCTCAAGCAGGCCTAGTGAAACTAATGTAGCCCTTGATTAGTTGCATCAGGTGTGCTTGAGACAACACCTGCTTTGCATATTTGCGCTGTGAGGGATTCTATTCAGGGGGTTGAATAATGTTGAAACTGGAGAAGTCATTATAAGTTGCCTTTTTGGAGAATTTGGGGAAACCACTTGAAGCATTCATTGTGTTGAACTATTTCAATTGCTTTTGTTTGATTTGTTCATTGCAAACAGCTGAAAGTCTGTCAATTTTGTCAACAAACCTGATTTGCAATGGGGGTTGAATAATTTTGATTGCAACTGTATATAGTGGTGTAACAAACTTAAATGATGGGCAAGGAGGAGGCAGGAACCAGCTGAATGTAAATGTAATATTTATAATAAACACAACATAAAACAAACACACCAACGTAAGTATGTGTCTCTCTCTCTCTCCCTCTGGTGCTTCCAGCTGCTCTGTCACCTCTCTCCTGCTGATTAGATCCCTCAGCACCAGTTGTGCATCCTCACACCCTGACCCGTCCCTCCTCCTTGTCACACTCCTCTGCGGCCAGACGTACACCCTCTCCCTTCCTTTCGTCAGCCGGCCGGCCCGCATCCTGTGAGTGAGAGGAGACGAGGGGAGGGAGAGGTGAGAGAGAAGGAGTGAGCAGGAGAGACAGCAAGAGGGAGAAAGAGGAGAGAGAGAAAGAAAACTTATTCTCTGGTCCCCAGACACGCTGTCAACTGGCCCTTGGCCTGCTGGGAAACGATCCCCCATGAGGCCGGGCGATGGCACTGGACTTACGTTTATTTACATTTATAGCATTTAGCAGACACCCTTATCCAGAGAGACGTACAAGAGTGCTTTAAATTCTCCATCAATGAATATTTCATTTCTGGTTCGTACGATTACAACGAACTTCGTTGTAATCACACCTATATGTGGTTCTTCCCCAAACTGTTGTGCTTTAAATTCTCCATCAATGAATATTTCATTTCTGGTTCGTATGATTACAACGGACTTCCTGGTGGATGGCTGCGGCTCCTCCCCTTTTCAGGTGGACACACCCTCCCCGGCAGCGGGTCCTCCATCCCCTGGCCTGCCTAACTCGTCCTCGGTGCCACGATCCTCTCATAGCGGTGCGGGCTCTCCGACAGCACGTCCCACCTCCTTCCCAGATTTTGGCACCACTGTAACAAACTTAAACAATGGGTAAGGAGGAGGTGGGAACTGGCTGAACGTAAACGTAATATTTAATAATAAACAGAACATAAAACAAACATACAAACATATAGTGCACGGCGTCTCTCTCTCTCTCTCTCTCCCTCAAACTCTGGCTCTCCTTTATCTCTCTCTCCTGCTGATTAGATCCTCTGCATGCATCCTCACAGCCTGGCCCCTCCCTCCTCCTCATCACAAGTGGTTTGTGATCAGGTGTATGGAACATTGTATAGTATGCCTTGAATGCTATAGCATTACAGCTTCCTTCACTAAAAATAAGGAGCCCAAACATGTTTCAGCATGACAAAGTGGTATAAAGCTTGCTCCATGAAGACATGGTATGCCAAGGTTGGAGTGGAAGAACTCGAGTGTTCTGCCCAGAGCCCTGACCTCAACCCCACTTGAACACCTTTGGGATTAACTGGAACGCTGACTGCACCTCAGTCCTCCTCACCCATCATCAGTGCCTGACCTCACTAATGCTCTTGTGGCTGAATGAACACAAATCCCCACAGCCACGCTCCAAAATCTAGTGGAAAGCCTTCACAGAAGAGTGCAGGTCATTATAACATCAAAAGGGGGACTAAATCTGGAATGGGATGTTCAACATGCACAAATAGGTTTGATGGTCAGATGTCCACAAACCTTTGGCCATATATAGTACGTTCTCACTCTTTTGTGTTTCTGAGTGCCTGTCTGACTGAGAGAGTGTGTGTGTTTTAATCTTCATGTTTTGTTTGATTAAAAAAAAAGCACACAGCATTCATATTCTTATATTATGATATTCCAATCATTTTGCACATCCTTTGTTCAAAGGAGTGTGTGCTGATGCAGCACAGTTTCCCCTAGTAAACCTCCCCTCCCTGCCTGCCCCATCCCTGCCCCATCCCTGTTAGCCAACAGAGCCTGGTAGCCAAATGGACAGTTAGATGGATGACTGGGTAGGAAGTATTATCAGTCTAATCTGTATCCGCCTCTGGTGGCTCGGCCAATGTAGGCGTGACTGGAACTTTGGAAGGACAAATGGAGAGACAGATGGATGGATAGAAGCATAGATAGAGGGAAGGGTGAGTAGGCTGTGTTATCAGGCCGATCTGGGTGCCTCTGTTGGACTGGACAGTGGAGGTGTTGAAACAGGATGTTAGGAGATCAGATTGCTCAGCTTCACACAATGCGATGAATACACTGCATTGATTGGAGAGGGAGAAACTGGCTGAATTCCTATTTGAGTCTCTCCCCCCTTATCACATTTACTTTGAATATATATCCTGTTGTATTTTCATATGTTCTAAAAGATCAGATGTAATCTTTGTATTTGATCTTTTAGTACCTGCTGGGCAAGGTAATAAAATTCAAGAGCATTCAAATGTGAAAGGGGACAAAATCCTGTCATAATTCCATTATTTATTACTTTGAAATCTTTAACTGCATGCTCATATAGTACTGTAATTTTTCATGAACTCAGTCTGAATCCTGAATTCTGCTCAGTCTACGTTGGAATAATGTCTGAGTTATTAATGTCTAATTAATGTCTGACTTGCATAAACAAGGCTCTGTAAAATGTGGTGAATTTGAGTTGACTAAATTTAATAGCAGTGCTTTATTTGAAGGCTCATCTACTTAATGATGTACATGCATAAGCTTTGAGTAACATATTGTAGTGGTAGCTCAGTGGTTAAGACATTGGGCTACTGATTGGAAGGTGGTGAGTTCAAACCCCAGCACTGCCATTGTTGGGCCCTTGAGCAAGGCCCTTAACCCTCAACTGCTCAGATGTATAAATGAAATAAAGATGTAAGTTGCTCTGGATAAGGGCATCTGCCAAATGCTGTAAATATTGAAATACTTTGAGTATATACACCTTGGTACACATAAAATGTTATAAAGCATGATCCTCTGGTAAAACTACAGAACATTTTGCCTAGTAAGAAGGCATTGCTGCCTCCTCTAACTATAAAACTCATGAACCACAACATAATTTTATGGGAACGCATGTTCACGGCAATGTGACATTAAGCCGAATGGAAAACCAAAGACACAGTTCATTAATCAGTTTCTCTATCGTTGATATACAAAGCATATATACATACAGAGATACAGGCAAGCACCAATGGTTTATTCCATGCATGTGTCTTATAAAGGACAAAAAAAAAATAAAAAAATAAAAAACCTAAACAAAACAAAAAACCTGCATTAGCAATTGAGACATCATTTTGCTGAGTCCTTATATAATTGCTTATCATGAGTATGTTTGTGAGTATGGCTTTTAATGGATTTGTTTTGTAAAATTTCTGAAGCGTTATGTTAACCTTGCTGAATCCAGTCCTGCAGCACCCTGCAACCACCAGTGGGTGCCACTTTTTTCTCTTTATTTATTCAAGCATCAACAGGCACCTTGTGTGAGTAAGTGGTGGAAGTGGTGCAACATTAACTACATGCAGACACATAGAGGCAAATGCTTCAGTGATGAATAAACATTTGAGAAACCTCAGACCTAGGGAGGGCAAGGCACAGTGTAGTCACTGGGAGTTGCCTGTAGATCAACACTTGAACCCTGTAGGCGTTTACTGCATACATTGCTAAGTGTGCCCAAACCTCAAGGTGCAAGTGTGTAATATCCCTGGTTTTCTGACTAATATGTGTTACCACAAAGTGCTCCAGTGCTCTCCCAGACATAATTTTGAGGCAGAGAAAAAGATCATGGTGCAGCTTTCTAGGGTAATTTTTCAGCAATTGTATACTCTGCCAAATTCAACAGGTAGCGAGATGGCCTAATGAGGAACAAGAAGTTCTAAGTGAATCTCCTGAAACCTTCCAATAAAAAAAACCTCAATTATAGCTACATTGCAGAATCCCAGTATAATTACTTTGTCACTGTGGATTACATTAAAAAAGGAACATGGAGGCTCTTTGTTTTATGATGTTGTAGTGCTCTCTTGGTCAAAGCAGTGTCCTTAAATGTCTTCAGTTTTAGAAATATGAATGAACTGTACACTTCTACATTGGAGAGCCACAGAATGCATCCTGGAGAAAGAAAGACTGCGTGTTTTAGTACTTATTGTTCTCTCTATGGTTGTAAATCTGATCTGCTGTTTCATACAGAGTTTGTTTTGTGGTTCACTCTGCTGCATCTGAGCCAAGTAACCAGCTGTCACAAATGCCACAGACACATGTCTACCTTTTCCATTAGAGGTCAATTGAACCTATCTATAGGTCAGAGTGGGGAGAAAGGATCTGAAGCATCTTTCCTTTCTCCTACTCGTCTTGGACTCTTGTCACAGACACTTGCAACTGAACCCTTTAAGCCACGTGGTTTAATAATGCTGTGTTATTCTCCCTGGACTGCTCCAAGTCCATTGAGGTTTTTCTGGTCTGTCCAGTTTTCCACTGGCATAGCACAAGGCTATCCCAGGGTGGTTCCTCCTGGAACAGAGTCACAGCAGTGGAGCTGGACTCTTCACATCCTTTTTTAAAAAAAATATTTATTTCTTTTTTTATACTTCTGGATGTCAGGAATCACACTACTGCAGAACGGGGAAGGGGAGAAAGTGGGAGGCAGATGGGGAAACCTAGTTCAGCCATACATACCTCTTTTACATGTTTCCTGTTGTCTTATGCTGATGAAAAATCAAGTAGTCTGTGCATAAACAGGTTAAAACACTGCAAAAAAAATCATTATGACTGCAGCAGAGAAAGATTACTGAAATGCTTAAAGCTGCAGTTTCTGAAAGAGCAGAATTAAACTCATATGTATACAGTCATGTGAAAAAATAAGTGCACCCTATGGAAATTGTTGGCTTTTTTGACATATTTGGAAAAGCAAACATTTGATCATCTTTGAAACAGTACCTATTAATAAAGCTGATATACTTGAACAAAACCACAAGGAAAATTGGCTTTTTCAATCATTTATTCAACAGAAATATCAATAGATGTGATATTCTTCTGTGGAAAAAGTAAGTACACCCTTGGCCTAGGGAGCTAGAATTGCCCCCTTTAGAGCAAAAACTTCTTATAGGCATTCTGCATAATTGTCTACCAGGCTTGCTGGAATTTTTGACCACTCTTCCATGCAATATTCTTTCAGTTGCAAGATGTTTGAGGGTTTTCTTGCCTGTACTGCCCGTTTCAAATCCCCCCACAACATTTCAGTGGGAACCAAACTTCAACTTTTGGACAGATGGCTTCATATTATCTTCAAACACTCTTTGATATGATGCAGAATTCATAATTGAATCAATGAATGCAAGCTGTCCAGGCCCTGAGGCAGCAAAGCAGCCCCAAACCATAACATTTCCATCACTGTGCTTCACAGTTGGTATGAGGTGCTTCTCCTGAAAAGCTGTCTTTGGTCTGTGCCAAACATGTCTGCTGTTACTGTGGCCAAACAACTCTATCTTTGATTCATCTGTCCAGAGCACATTATTCCAAATGGCCTGGTCTTTGCCTATATGCTCATTGGCAAACTGTAGTCTTGCAAAGGCTTTTTCCTGGCATGCCTCCCATGTAGGTCAAATTTGTGCAATCTCTTTCTGATTGTAGAAGCATGCACTTTGACACCAACAGTTGCAAGACTTACTAACAGATCATGTGATGAAATTTTGGGGTTCTTGGAGACTTCTTTTTGCATCAGACTCATGGGCTGAATTTGCTGGGATGGCCAGTCCTGTACAAATTGGCAGTCGTTTGAAATCTGTGCCATTTTTTCTAGATGATTTTCCTTACAGTGAAATGGTAGTGGTATGTCAAATAATATTTTAGATCTTTTTAAATCCCTTGCCAGACTCATAGACATCCACAACCTTTTTTCTGAAGGCCTTACAGAACTCTTTAGATCTTGGCATGATGACACCACACACCTCTATAGCAAAGGGAACACCAGAGATGTGATTTGATATGAGAGGGGTATAAATAAGACAGATTCCACCTGCACTCCCTAAGCAGGTTCTAATAACTGGCACCCAATGTTGAACACCTGATTCTAATTTTATATAAAAGTGTGATAAATGTAGGGGTGTACTTACTTTTTCCATGTGACTGATCTTTTGTTAATTTAAATTGTGAAAATTACTACACAATGTCAATTTTAGGTGTAATTTGAGTGTATCACCTTTATTAATAGGCACTGTTTCAAAGAGGATCAAATGTTTGCTTGTCCCAATATGTCAAAAAACCCAACAATTTCCATGGGGTGTACTTATTTTTTCACATGACTGTATATATATGTTTGTGTGTGTGTATGAGTGAACAGTGATATGTGGAAATAAAGCAGTATATCCTGGCCGAGGCCACAGAACAAACACAGAGACTTCTGTCTCTCTCCCTCTCTCTGTACACAGCTGTAATATGCTCTCATTACCAGCTTCAGCAGTTCCAGGCCCAACAGGGGGTGACAACCCACTGATGCTCCATCATTACCCGTGTGCCTGTATGACTGCAGAATATGCATGTGTTTTTACCATTATGCTGGCACTGTATATGTGGTGAGCTGTTAGCATAAATGTTTAGCAGGGTACGTGTGTGTGTGTGTGTGTGTGTGTGTGTGTGTGTGTGTGTGTGTGTGTGTGTGTGTGTGTGTGTGTGCGCACGGGTGTGTATGCGTGGGTGTGAGTGTGTGCGTATACGTTTGTTTAGGTTACCAAAAGCTGACTGTACAGGGTTTGAATTGTAACCAGAACAACAGTGAGTAGTTGGTTGTGAGTCAGTGTCTGGCTGTGTCAGACATTCATGGAGAAAAAAAACAACAAAAAAAACAACAATGACAAAAGAAGACAGGAGAAGAAAAGAATCGTCACCCATTCTGAGGAATGGGTATCGTCTAGGTTTCTAATACACTTGAATTGAAGGCACTGACAGAAGATAAGGCTGATAGTTTTTACATGTGTATGCTACACGCTATATGTAAATTATTTTCTTTTATATAATGTGATCATTTTGGTTTTACCGGCCTGTGCATAGAGTTAGCATGAACACAGGGTTCTGATTGTCATACAATATGTGTACCATTAGAACATCTATAGTCATCTTTGGAGACAGAGAGGCCTGTGGACCTTTTCCTCTTTCATGTGGCCAGCTTACAAGGTGCTTTGCTTGAGGAATTCAGCACATTGGACAGCACCTGCACTACTTTCTTGCACTGTCAGTATGCCATGGCTTGGTGCTTAAGCAGGCTGTTTGTTAGGCCACAATGTATTTGATTTAAAAGATTAGTTTATTTAAAATATTATGTTGATTTAAAAGATTTTTGATGTGAAATCTAAAAAAAACAAACAAACAAACAAACAAATACCAAAATCTTAATACCAATCATCTACCAATTTTACTTTTTAAATAAGCACATGCTTAAGACTTGGATAGTAAAGTAGTGTTAGCAGCAGGGCTACAGGTTACAGACCAAATGCTACTGGCTAACTCCAGCCTTCCTCTAGTTGATGATTAGTGACATACTGTACAGTGTTAATGAGTGGAGCAGATATCACAGGCTAATCTCTCTTTCCCCAGGCAGCAAGGAGGCTGCATTCACCTATGCCATCACAGCTGCCGGAGTGGCCCATGCGGTGACAGCAGCATGTAGCCAAGGCAACATGAGCCATTGTGGCTGCGATCGTGAGAAACAGGGCTACTACAACCAAGAGGAGGGATGGAAGTGGGGAGGCTGCTCCGCTGACATCAAACATGGCATCGAGTTCTCCCGGAGGTTTGTGGATGCTCGGGAGATTAAAAAAAACGCCCGCCGACTGATGAACCTGCACAACAATGAAGCAGGAAGAAAGGTAATTCAGAAAAGCACCTGTTCAGGCTTTAACACTGTTCTTATTTATTTTGATTCTTTAGTTTCTAGGACTGTAACGGCATCAGGTATGGCCTTGCTTGCATCATGTGAGTGAATGCTCTTTTCTAACCAGTAGGTAATTATGATGCTTAAAACAATTCATGTTTGTTTATCATTTGCACAGTATGTAAAGGCATATACAGTACTGTGCAAAAGTTTTAGGCACACGCAAAGAAATGCTGTAGAGCAAAGATGCCTTCAAAATAATGAAATTAAATGTTTCTACATTTTAAAAAAATACCATAAAAAGTAGTAAACAGTAGTAAATGAAACAAAGTCAATATTTGGTGTGACAAAAAAACAAAAATAAAAATAATAGTCTCTGGTTCAATTAGTGCAGTTTTATAAGGAAATGAGCTGGTAAGTTTTATTGAGCATCTTGCAGAACCAGCCACAGTTCTTCTGGAGACTTTGACTTTCGCACTCGCTTCTTATTTTTGCAGCAAAACCCAGCAGCCTTCATTGTGTTTTTTTGTCTGAAAAGTGTCTCTTACATAATATGCTGCTTTCTTTAATGACATACAAACATTTTTCTGTAACATTTAATTTTGTGTTAGAAAACTAATGTTTGGGAATCTAAAATGTTTTTTGTACTGACTTGATAATGTTGAAGTCATAAAATAAAAAATCTATAACAAAGTTTGTACTAAAATAAATAGGGTGCCTAAAACTTTTGCACAGTACTGTATATTTTTAAATGCTTATAGTGAGGCTTGGGTAAATTGCTTAAATATTATATACAGAAAATATAAAACACATGCATATACAAACAAGAACTTAAAAATGATACAAATAGAATAAAATAAGTACAAAAAGAGTACAATAAACAATATATAATAGGAACTGTGCAAACTGAACAATTGTAAAGTGACAATGAAGAACATATGTAAAGTGACACAGTGATTTTGGGAATGGAAATGAACTGGCCCAGAGGCTGTTTAGGGGCCTAATAGTGCATGGGTAGAAACTGTTTTTTAGCATGCTTGTCCATGACTGGATACTCCTATAGCACTTGCCAGATGGAAAACAGTGCTATAGGAGAAAACCGCAAGTCCGGTAGATGGAAGTCTGGGAGTCTGTTGCCATTTGCTGTTTTCACCACTGTCTGGCGAGCCTTGTGGCTGTGGGGGGAGCAACTGCCATACCATACCATACCAAACCATACCAAACCATACCATACCATACCATACCATACCATATCATACCATACAGTGATGCAGTCAGTCAGGATGCGCTCTGTGGTACACCACCAGAAGTTGGTGAGGATGTTAGGGTCCAAACTTCTCAATATCGAGACTATAGAGACTCTGGCAGGCAGACTTTATGATCAGGTCATCGGTGATGTGTACACTGAACATGAAGTTTCTGACTCTTTCAATGCCAGCTTTTTCGATGTGTATGGGGTTATGCACTTTACCCTGCAGCTTCCTGTAGTCCACTGTAATTTCCTTCGTTTTGCTGGCATTAAGAGGCAGGTCATTGTCATGACACTTTTCTGATAGAGCTCTGATCTCCTGATAGGCTGTCTCATAACCATTAGTGATGAGACCAAGGATGATTGTATCATCAGCATAGTTAAAAATTACATTAGAGATGTATTTGCAGTCATGTGTCAATAGGGAGTACAAGAGGGGGCTGTGTACACACCTTTGGGGGTCACCTATGTTCAGAGTTGGTGTGGAGGAGGTTAAGTTACCTATTCTCACCTACTTGTCAGGAAGTCCACGATCCAGCTGCACATAGGGATGTTCAGCCCCAGATCTTTAAGCTTTATGGTGGGAGCAATAGTGTTAAATGTCAACAAACAACATTCACACATAGGTGTTCTTTTCCTCTAGATGTGTGAGAGTGATGTGCATTGTTATGGCAATGGTGTCCATAGATCTGTTGCAGCTGTATGCTAAGGCTGTATCATAATTAACCAATAAACCAATAAACATCTTTATATTATCTACTTGATAAATGGTCTGAAAAGCACTCTAAACACTTTGTGTACACATTGGAGGTATACGTGGTATAGTTTTTTTTTTTGTGTTAGGTCTGTGTAGAACAAGTGTTTGAGGTGAATTACATACAACCCTGAAACATACCAGCAAAAAGGGGCAGCACCCCACACAAAGGCTTACAGGGTGTGACTTTGGAGACACTATGGCTGATAAGTAACACTAAAACCATTTTTGACAGCTTGTTTTCCTTTAGCCAATTACTGTGCGTTTTCCCTCCACCATCTTGTGGCATCCTCCTGATTCCAGCACTGGTTTGGCTTGGCTCTGCTCCTCTTGGCCATGTTTGTTTGTTATTAGTCATCCAAGAACATAAAATAACATGTACCCTAACAGCACAGCTCTTCTGCTTCAGAGTGCACTCTGGTGGCAAATGGATCTAATTAATAACGCAGCTCTTTATTGTGTGTGCTGGAAGAGCCAGGCTGAGCCGAACGGAGCCCAGTCTGCGGTTGCCAGATGGAACCCCGCCAGTCCCCCTCCAGTCCATTGCATGGAATCATGAAGTGTAAAGTCAGTAACAGGATATTATTGTGAGCCTCTTTCTGCTGCACTGAAAACACAATATTCGCTTCACTGCATCAAGGTTTTTTTCCCCCTGACTTTTATAAAGAAGCCATCATGGTAATAGTTGAGCTGTGGCATCACAGAGTGGGGAGGATTTTAATTTACCACGTGACTCTGCAACGAGCAGGAGCACTGCTGCTTCTCTGGAATTTCAATTGCTATCAGACGTGTGTGCGGTTTTCGCTAGCTTTGAAGAACTTTGGGCAAAACTGGTGTACATCATCCCACTAAATGTAAACGTATTCTCTCAAGTGTGTACAGCCATGCCGGGATTAATGAAAAAGGACTGATGTGGAGTTTAACTTTATAATCTGTCTTGGATCAGCTAGCTAGTGGTGAAAACAAGATGAATAAAGATATTCTTTTTTAGAAGACACTTACAATGGAGGCTAAATCCAAACAAGCCCTGCCAAAATTGTTTTTTATACATTTTATACAGTTTTGCTGTAAGAATTTATGCATACAGGTAGTGATGGGGACAAGTTTGGATTACTGTGAGGCATGAATCAATAGACTAGTATAATTGGTATTTCTATTTTAAACAAACAATATCAAAGTGAATACAAATATAACCAGGTAAAAGACATGTGATTACTTGAATGACCCACAGTTTTGGTAAATGATTATCAAATTTACTTTTCCTGTCCTTACATGTGGTCTTCACAGAGGTAGAAGGAGTATGTATTATGGCTAAGTACATGTCTACTTTATTTATTTATTTGTTTGTTTGTTTGTTTGTTTGTTTATTTATTTATTTATTTATTTATTTATTTATCTATTTATTTATTTATTTATTAACAGGAATTTTGTGTATTTCTTTCAGTCATACAAATTGCAGCAGATTACTAAATGAAAGTTACATTAATGTGTTATGTTGTGGTCTACATAATACATTTATAATATCTTACATAAACACTTCATAAAGTACCCATGTACTTTACTATCAATAATCATGACACTGATATTGTAGATCAAATTAACTACTAATACAATGAATCAACTACTATGCCATATGCTTAAGACAATCTCTTTGAGTAAAATTACATGGTAGTCTATATTAATGAGATATTTGTTTGGATATAAATTGTTCCCCAGACAGGCCCTACATCTTTAATACTGCATGTGCAATTACACATAACATAATCTTATCATAAGCTCAGTGCTGTTTAATGCTATCTTCTAATGCTATCTGCTAATGCTATCCTATAGTAACCTCTGTTTACATCGTTGTCCTCAGGTGCTAGAAGAGCGGATGAAGCTGGAGTGTAAATGCCATGGTGTGTCGGGCTCTTGCACCACTAAGACATGCTGGACCACCCTTCCAAAGTTTAGAGAAATAGGCTACGTGCTGAAGGACAAGTACAATAAAGCGGTCCATGTGGAGGTCGTTCGAGCCAGTAGACTACGCCAGCCTACCTTCCTCAAGGTGAAGAAAATGCATGGCTATCAAAAACCAGAGGAGACAGATTTGGTCTACATTGAGCGTTCACCTAACTATTGTGAGGAGGATGCTAAGACTGGCAGCGTGGGGACGCAGGGTCGTTTATGTAACAGAACATCACCACATACTGATGGCTGCGACCTCATGTGCTGTGGCCGAGGGTACAACACTCACCAGTACACCAAGGTGTGGCAGTGTAACTGCAAGTTTCAGTGGTGCTGCTTTGTCAAATGCAACACCTGCAGTGAGAGGACGGAGGTGTTCACCTGCAAATGAAAATGAGGACAGGTGAGCTGAGACGAGGATGTATACGAAATGTTTGGGTGGAAGACTTGCTGACTAAGAGAGATATTATTTTTTAAATATATTAAAAAAAAAATATATCAGAAATTGAATGGGAATTTTACAGTCTTCAGCTCTTCACAGCATCGTTTTGCACAGCAGAATGTTTATATTTGCTTTCCCATAGAGGTTAAATGCTAACCTCAGTAGGTACCAGTCCAGCTTTTTAATGAGTTTAATAAACTACCAAAAGCTCATGCACTGATGTATCCATACTGACTCAAGAAAAAGGACTGCCTGATGCATGCCATGCCCTGGACTACGCATGCATTCTGGGGACTGTATTTTTTTTTCCATTTAATATGATGCTGATAAATAAAGGACCAAAAGGAGGCTACGATCATTTGGATATTAACCAGACCCTTCAGAAAGAAATCAGAAAGAACTGGTTAAGGTAACCTCACTTAGAATATAGGGCTAAAAAGAGAAGGAACATGATCCTAAGCTCTGTAAAGAAGAGAAGACAGTACAGCCTGAAAAACTGAGTTGTTGCTACAAGAAACCTCCTACTGCCAACTGGAACTTGGTGGGATATGTTAGCTGTCCAGTCACACTGGAACTGTATGTTTGAACACTGAAATTGTTTATTTATGTTATAGTATCTTAAAAAAAGCAAAGCACTAACGGGTAGAAATGTCTTATTTTGTACTAAATGTAAATAAACAGAGAAAGATGGGGGAAAAAAGTTTGTATAAACTCTTGACTGAAAGTGACTGACAGACTTCTCAAGAAAAAGCTCCCAAGTCCTGTGACAAATCTATTTCTATTTTACTAAAATGGTTTAACCAATAATAGTGTGTTGACTTCAGACACCACTCTTTAGCACAGTTTACAGTTTACATATTTAACATTGGTTCTACTTTGCTGTAGGCTATCCTTTAGTGTGCAGTAAGGTATGCACTAAAAATTTTAACATTCTACTTAAAAAAACAACAACAACAAAAGACAATAGCTAAAATCACTCTTTAATTATCTTTTCTCAACTTGCTGGATATGTTGCTGCACTGATTTTTTTTTTATTTTTTATTTTTTCTATTCTAGAAACTAAATAAATTTGCATTTGACTGACTTTGGGATTTCATTGCAGAGAGAGACTTTTTTTGTAGCCCAAATATGTGCCTGCAGTTTGCTGTATTTTATTTATATGTTTATGTTGATTATACCAATGCTAATAACTGAATATTAACCATTCACATCCACTTAAGAGATAGCAATAATATGTGCTGTAATACAATACTACAGTATACAGTATAGCTGGTGGATTTATATCTTTAGCTAGTATAGCTTTATGTAATTTTTAATAACAATCATAATACATTGGTATATTTGAAGATATCCCACTGATTTTCCATCTTTAGCTGTAATATATTGGTTTCTTCATTCTGATGCTTCTACTCAAAGAAGACCACTAGTCAAAGAAGTTACTCTTGTCAAAACCTGCTTTCCACTACCATGCCTTGAGACCTTATTTGGGATTATTCCCTTAAACAAGACTAATATTCATCATGCAACATATCTGAGCCAATTCTTGTACACTGAGAAAAGTCCCTTATTCAGACGTTCCAACCACCTCTAAATACGACCACTGGCCGTGTGGACGAAACATAAATCATTAAAAACATCATAACACAATAAATCTGTCATCTTGCTGACTTGGACCTTATTTTGTACACACCACATGGTCATAATAACCTGTGGTCAAATCCCTTGATTATGGTATGCATGAAACAAAAGTTATCTCTGGCAGGAAAAAAAAAAAACAGGAGCCCATCTCTCAGTGAGTTGTAGGAAGAACCATGAGACGGAAGCCCTAAGGCGTAGTCCACAATTTTTAAATAAAGTGTTGTGTGAATCTTTGACAGTATGTAATTTTTAGGTGTTGCATAGTTGAAATGATTGCTGCAGTGCTGAAATCTATCTCTTTTAGGATTCCAGTGGGCACAGGAAAAAATCCATTTTAAAGAAGAAAAGGGTTTGGCAGTTTGGCAAATCAATATTTTAATGAAATCCCTCAGATATTCTTATAAACGTTTTTATGTTTAAATAGTCATAATGAGTTCCCAGAGCAGTTGGAGTTTCTACTGTGTTATTGTTCAAACAACCAGTCTGTACTGAACAAAGCATGTGTACATAGCACCACATTTATGTATGTGTGCATAGTACCACATCCTTTCTACCAGCTACAGTGGTGCTTGAAAGTTTGTGAATCCTTTAGAGTTTTCTACATTTATGCATAATATGACCTAAAACATCATCAGATTTTCCTAAAAGTAGATAAAGAGAACCCAGTTAAACAAATGAGACAAAAAAATATTATACTTGGTCATTTATTTATTGAGGAAAATGATCCAATATTGTGGAGAAATAACTGCAACTAAAGTCTAACTGAGAGGTAGACACTTTTTTTCCCTCCACACTATATGACACACCTGGGATTCAAGAATGGGACTGCCCCAATATAATTTCCCTCTGAAATCACGTTTAGAAGATTTTTAATTGAACATTATTATAACTGAATTATTATTATGAATATAACTGTTGGCGGCATCAAAGGGAGTCTTATACTTTGTAGACGATTAATGTTACTTATAGGGATTACAGCATTTATTATGCCTGTATTCCTATTTCTGCCTTGATGCACTGATACACCAAAAGGAGAAACTTTAAAAACATTTACAGCTGGAAATGCACACTTGGTATAAATATAAATACTAATTTAATTCTTTCAAGAAATTATGCAAGTAATGAGAATTAAGGATACTTGCAGTTATACATTATATTATATATATTTTTTACAGGGATAATGATGTATTAAGGTCAAAGGATCACAGGCCCAAAGCCTCAAGAGATTAAGATCTAAAACTCTTTTAAGGTACTCTCTGTCATTTTAATAGGAATGCAATGAGTTATAATCACTTCAACTCAATAATTCACATAGCCAAAGTTCATCCAAAGGATACTTTCTAAAGGAATAACAGTAGAAAGCAATAAAGCATATCAAACAATTACCCCAGAAAATAAAGCCATTTAAAAAACTGTGTTCGTAATTTATACATACACAATAAACATACACAATGTATATAACTGTGTATGTGTGTGTGTGTGTGTGTGTGTGTGTGTGTGTATATATATATATATATATATATATATATATATATATATATATATATATATATATATATATATATATATATATATATACACACATACACATATATACACAGTGTCTCCCAAAAGTGAGTACACCCCTCACATTTTTGTAAATATTTTATTATATCTTTTCATGGGACAACTCTGACGAAATGACACTTTGCTACAATGTAAAGTAGTGAGTGTACAGCTTGTATAACAGTGTAAATTTGCTGTCCCCTCAAAATAACTCAACACATAGCCATTAATGTCTAAACTGCTGGCAACAAAAGTGAATACACCCCTAAGTGAAACTGTCCAAATTGGGCCCAATAAGCCATTTTCCCTCCCAGGTGTCATGTGACTCGTTAGTGTTACAAGGTCTCAGGTGTGAATGGGGAGCAGGTGTGTTAAGTTTGGTGTTATCGCTCTCACACTCTCTCATACTGGTCACTGGAAGTTCAACATGGCACCTCATGGCAAAGAACTCTCTGAGGATCTGAAAAAAAGAATTGTTGCTCTACATAAAGATGGCCTAGGCTATAAGAAGATTGCCAACACCCTGAAACTGAGCTGCAGCACGGTGGCCAAGACCATACAGTGGTTTAACAGGACAGGTTCCACTCAGAACAGGCCTTGCCATGGTCGACCAAAGAAGTTGAGTGCACATGTTCAGCATCATTTCCAGAGGTTGGCTTTGCAGAATAGACATATGAGTGCTGCCAGCATTGCTGCAGAGGTTGAAGGGGTGGGGGGTCAGCCTGTCAGTGCTCAGACCATACGCCACACACTGCATCAAATTGGTCTGCATGGCTGTCGTCCCAGAAACAAGCCTCTTCTAAAGATGATGCACAAGAAAGCCCGCAAACAGTTTGCTGAAGACAAGCAGACTAAGGACATGGATTACTGGAACCATGTTCTGTGGTCTGATGAGACCAATATAAACTTATTTGGTTCAGATGGTGTCAAGCGTGTGTGGCGGCAACCAGGTAAGGAGTGCAAAGACAAGTGTGTCTTGCCTACAGTCAAGCATGGTGGTGGGAGTGTCATGGTCTGAGGCTGCATGAGTGCTGCCGGCACTGGGGAGCTAAAGTTCATTGAGGGAACCATGAATACCAACATGTACTGTGACATACTGAAGCAGAGCATGATCCCCTCCCTTCGGAAACTGGGCCGCAGGGCAGTACTCCAACATGATAACGACCCCAAACACACCTCCAAGACGACCACTGCCTTGCTAAAGAAGCTGAGGGTAAAGGTTATGGACTGGCCAAGCATGTCTCCAGACCTAAACCCTATTGAGCATCTGTGGGGCATCCTCAAATGGAAGGTAGAGGAGCGCAAGTTCTCTAACATCCACCAGCTCTGTGATGTCGTCATGGAGGAGTGGAAGAGGACTCCAGTGGCAACCTGTGAAGCTCTGGTGAACTCCATGCCCAACAGGGTTAAGGCAGTGCTGGAAAATAATGGTGGCCACACAAAATATTGACACTTTGGGCCCAATTTGGACATTTTCACTTAGGGGTGTACTCACTTTTGTTGCCAGTGGTTTAGACATTAATGACTGTGTGTTGAGTTATTTTGAGGGGACAGCAAATTTACACTGTTATACAAGCTGTACACTCACTACTTTACATTGTAGCAAAATGTCATTTCTTCAGTGTTGTCCCATGAAAAGATATAATAAAATATTTACAAAAATGTGAGGGGTGTACTCACTTTTGTGAGATACTGTATATACATACACATTATTGTGCACAAGTTTTAGGCATCCTATGTTTTTTAGTACAAACTTTGTTATAGATGTTTTATTTTATTACTTCTACATTATCAAGTCAATACGAAAAACATTTTAGATTCCCAAACATTAGTTTTCTAGCACAAAATTAAATGTTACAGAAAAATGTTTGTATGTCATTAAAGAAAGCAGCATATTACGTAAGAGACACTTTTCAAACAAAAAACACAATGAAGGCTGCTGGGTTTTGCTGCAAAAATAAGAAGCAAGTGCGTAAAGCAAAGTCTCCAGAAGAACTGTGGCTGGTTCTGCAAGATGCTCAATAAAACTTACCAGCTCATTTCCTTATAAAACTGCACAAATTGTACTGGAGACTACTATTTTTATTTTAGTTTATATTTTTTTGTCACACCAAATATTGACTTTGTTTTATTTACCACTGTTTACTGCTCTTTACCATATATATTTTTTTAAATGTAGAAACATTTCATTTCATTATTTTGAAGGCATCTTTGTGCTACAGCATTTTTTGCATGTGCCTAAAACTGTTCCACAGTACTGTATATATATTTGGAAATTGGTGAAATGTCACTATTGCTTGCCAGTGGCTCTGGGCTGGGCTGAAAAACATTACAGACAAGCAGCAAAGCAGAAGTAAGTGTTTTGTTAGTAGTCTGAACCCTGGTGCCCGGAACCACTTAAGCTCCTGTACTAAACCTGGATTTGACCAAAATGAATCCATTTGTTTCTAACAAACATTTTGTCATTAAAAATTTGAGAGAGAAAAACAGACCCTGCTTCACGTGTTCCCTTCTAAAGCACCTATTGTCGAGTTGTCAGGATCATTAGTTAATCAGGGGTTTTATTCTGCTAGCTAATGCTGGTGGTCATTTATCTGCAGTGTGGTTTCAGAGCAGGATTGCACCGGCCAAGCAGAAAGCTTACAGGAACCTAGGATTAATATTGTACCCTCTAATTATTTTTAGCCACTGTTCTATTGTAGATCTAGTTTATTGTAAGTTTTTTACCCCAACTCCCTAGTGATAATGTAGCATTCACAGTTTTCCAAGTGCATCATAAAGTTAGAAGAGAGAGCATGTTCAATGTGATGCTTGAACTATGGTCTTTAGATTTTGTGCTGTGATACTGTTGGGAAACCTAAGATGAATATGGTTAACAGCTCAAAATAATACTGAATAGTTATTAATTAATAGACTATAGCTCAAAGATTCCCATTTTGAATACCCGTTCTGATTCCTTGCCTTAACACTCTGATTAGTTTGAGAAACTGGGTTCAGATCCTCATTCCTTTTCAACAGCTTCATGGGTAGTTAGACTAAACATTATGGGCAAGACAATCGGTTCACTCCTGCCAGTGGTGTACTAATGAAACAGTTCTGATAGGAAACCACATTAAAATGTTTATTTCAGAATACATTTAGTAAACAGGTAAAATCTGAGTAATCAGGGAAGTCTTTTTTTGTGAAGCACTTCCGTCTCAAAGAAAAATAGCTCATGTTAAAGTGCATAATGAATAGCCAAATGGTTGCCAACTATCACTTAGCTCCCATAACCACCTCTTAGAGGGCAAGAACAAGGGAGGAAAATGCAAACCAGAATCCTCTCTTGAGCCTCAGATCAGATGCTATTGATAAAATCCTTCCTTGTTTCCTGGGGTGATTTGGCTCATTGGCATCGAAAGAGTTGCCCATGGTTTGACCCATCTGTGCTCTCTCTCATCCTCACACAAAGTCCTCTTTCAGGCCTTCAGGAAATGGGCCTCATCAGTCTGCTTCAGTGAAGCTCTGGCAGTGTCGTTGAAGCCAGTTGCCAGGCATCAGGCAGACAGTGGGGTATAGATGCTGTGAGTGTATGGGCAGAGGGCAGTTTGTGTTGTCCTATTGCTGGGCACTGAGAAGAGGTTGAGTGAGTTCACATGCTTTGTTGATGTGTCTGAGCACTTATTTAAGGTAAGAAAAGCTCATATGTTGTGGGGACATTTCTCTTGGACATAAACAGAATAGATAAGATGTTTTGGGGGGGCGCAAGTGGTGCCCCTGGTTGTCATAAAATAATATTGTAATAGAATTATCAGAAAGTGAGTGTTTTCCCTAGTCACGAATTTAAGGCCCCAGAGGTTTTAGGCATGTGCATATATGACTGGGATGCCACTATGACAGGCTGCACAGCATCTCTCCCTCCAAAACCATTTCCAAGGTCGCACACATATAGCAAGTGTACACGACAAAGCAACAGATTCTGCAGCACTAAAAAGCAGAACAGCAAAACTCCCAGTAATCTGTACAAGAGCCACAGCCTTCACACAAGCTGGGTTTTGATCTCTGGAGAGATAATACACAGCTGTGAGTGGGAGACTCACAAAGGTGGTGAAAAATAAATTACACCCAAAAAAAAAAAAAAATGAGGAGGGAGTGATGGGTAAAGTCAAAGAAGTCAAGGGGTCCTTTCAACTGACAACTGAAATTTACCAGAGACAAGTGGTGAAGAAAGAGCCGCTGTCCTCCACTCACTGTGAAATCTATTTTGGAGCAGCTAAAGCCTCTTCACACTCCAGCGTGTGAAAAGGAACCGGAGCAATGCATCACTTACGTATGCCTTTACTTATGGCTTTTATGTTTGTTATTCTGAATGTATTGGCATTACAATGAGTGATAAGGCAGAATTATGTTGGACTATTATGTTTCACAACAAAAAGGATTAATTGAATTGTTATTCTTTCAGTTTTATAGCATGACACTGTAAGCTGTAATGCTCTCTTTCTTTGAGATGCCATGGCTGACAAACTGACCAAATGACAGATGTGCTAGAGCCCATTTAGAATGATGTAATGAATCGACCTACTGAAGAAGTGGCATGATTTGGCACATACCTGTATTTCTATATAGTGCAGCAATGCATCACCAGTGGCATCCATGTCATAAAGATTAACTGCCACAAATGTAACTGTTTAGTGAGTCATTTCGGGCAAGGCTGGGAAATCACCAACTACATTTGTCTTGCATTACATGTCATGTAAATGTTATACAATAAGACATACAAAGATTAACTGGATATTATTATTATTATTTTTTTTAAATCAACATGTAAGTGTTGAGTGTTTTCAATCTCTATTAATTCCTTTGATTGACATTCAATCAAATTGGTTCATCTTTAGTTTTACTAAAGCTACAGTCTTTTCAGCATGTTGTTTTGAGTTGTTTTAAGTTCACAGCTCTTTAAAATATGAATAAAAGTGACACCTCAAATTTAGACTTTCCCAAATTCTGTTGACATTGTTTAATACTTCCAAGAATTCAACCCAGCCTAGAGCCACAGAATATGCAGCCTGTAGCCTAGAGACAAATGCAAAGCTTTGTCTGGAAATTGTGCCTCTCATCATCATCATTGTTTTGACTGCTTGTCTCATTTAAAGTCTATCATTCTGAGGTTCCATATCATCTGTTTAATATTAGTGGTAAGGAACACATAGCCATTCAAAGGCACAGGACTGGTGACATCATACGTGGTATGATGGTAGGGAGTCAGGCACGCATGGTAGATGGGTAGGAGAAGGGCTGAAAAGAACTGCAAAGAACTACCTGAATGTCCACACACATGCATATGTACATACACACAGACATATATGCAGTACATTCACACACAAAACAGGCAAAAGAGTAATGACTAATAAATTTTCAGTATTTAAAACAAATCTACTTTATTACAGGCCATTTAAAAGTTGGATAATAATTCTGTGAAATTTCTTTTACAATGTCTCTCTTTCTTCTCCTGGTGTATTTGGACAAACAAACTCAAGAAGATAACTGCAACTATTCATTGTGGCTCGTTGGAACTGATTTCCACTACTGGGAAATAATAGATTTATTACAAATTCTCCCTAGTGAGAATGTTTAATAACTATGCTTTAATAACTATCTGTTCTTGTACATAACAATAAACCATAAATAATGTTGAATAAGCAGATATTGCAGGGACTATATGTACAAGGCAAAGGACAGATGAGACAATAGAACAGTAAAGAATTGCTCTCAACTTGGCCAATGTATCTATTTATGTTGGCTAGGTTGGGCTAGCAGTACTTGCAAAACTCAAGCGGGGTTAATGTGTGTGTGTGTGTGTGTGTGTGTGTGTGTGTGTGTGTGTGTGTGTGTGTGTGTGTGTGTGTGTGCGTGTGTGTGTATGTTGCCGCCCTCCAACCTCACACCACGACTAGCATCAGCAGTCTGAGAGGGTGGGATTGTAAAATGGCCAGAGGAAAAGGCTAGTCTGTGTGTGTCTGAGTTTGTGTGGTTGGGTGTGCATATATCTTTGGTGTCTTATGCAATACGTGTGTGCCTGCCTGCTGTAAAATTGTTTTTTATTGATTTCTAAGAAACCTTTGTATAAGAACACTCATGTGTGTCACTTGTGTGTATGTGTGTGGGGTGTGTGTGTCTCTGTGTGTGTGTGTGTGTATGTGGGTTTGTACCCATGTATTTCTGCAAGAGAAAATTTTCGAGGACGGCCCACACACGGAAGGATCCCACAGCTACTCAAGAATATTTTCACCCTCCCCTTCTGCACTCATACTAAAATGTAGTGAGAAAATTTCACGATGTTTTTTTCTATGGATCAGAGCTAGGGCTAAAGTCTCAATCGATATTAACTAGTGCTACCGACATGTACATTAGAAATGAAATTTTTTTTAAACATTGCACTTCTAAGAAATTAATGTTGAATTTGAATTTCTTTAGATTTAATGAAATTATTTTACTCTGTGTAAAATCTGTGTTTTTTTTTTTTTTTTTACACACACAAAAAAGAATTATGCTACCAAATTACTTGAACCCTGCATCATAATACTGGCATGATCATGTCATAAAATGGCATGAAAGGTGTTAAAGGATGCCATGACATAGCAGTATGTCCTAATGCATGTTACATTAACAGTATGTTAATGGGTTTATATGGAAGCTGCCATAAACCATTTTAATGGCATGATAACACAAGCTAATGTTTGATTATAGCATAATTTGTGACTAATTACCTGAAAACCTTGAAGAACTGCATAGAGTAACTTTGCCAAATGCTGTTGGAGTTTCAGTAGCTTGCTAGGTTTGATAGCTAGCTCAAGTAGCTAGGTAGCTAGTTCATGTTACCTATCTGCAAAGAACATGTCCTTAGTCTCCCCTCACTCTTGTCTTTGCACTCCATCAACTTTTAATTTTTCAGGATATTTTTAGGTCTCTACACTGGGTGCTACGTTTCAGGATGTGGAGTAAAATACTGAATCACACTAAAGGCTAACACCTGACACATTTCTGAATTTTTTTTTAGATAAGGGTCTGGCTTGCTTCAAATCCAGCAAATAGATATCGGTTTTAACCAGCATTTCAGCCCTGTGAGGTGTAAGCTCATGTGCAGTGTACAGTGGCGTGTGTGGAATGCAAGCACTGTGCTATGGATCTGCTGTGAATTCTAGATATAGTGAAAATGTTGAGGCGTAGTGCACTATGAGTTGTTCCAATATTATGTTTTGCAAGTTAAAAAAATAATGGGGCAATTAAAATGGATGCGTTGAGTCACATATGCTGTAGGCTGTATGTTGGATATATTTAACACTTACATGCAATCACTACCGTTCAGCAAAGTGACATCAAAAGTTTAATGCAGAGCTTTCATACTGTAAAAAAATCTGGCTAGCTAGTTTAGCTCACTTAGCTAGCTAATGGCTTAACTGTACATGTTTACACAGGTTGGCTATTGAGCTTTGAATTGATGATATCTCTACAGGTTTTGATGCATAATTTATAGATCATTATCATGCTGTTACCTCTGAAGCATTTAAAGCTGATTATACCTGATAAATTGGGCCCAGTATACCAGCTGTCTCTAATGTCTGTTGTATTTGGCACCTGAAGTTTAGACTTTTGGCAGGAAAAAGCTTGCTTTTGATAGGGTCTTGAAATTGAATTATTTAAACATTGCCCATAATGTCTTTTAATTGTCTTTCAACCTTAAAATGCACCTTTTTTACTCTCAGTAAAAGTACTATGATTTAAAAAAAAAAAGTCTTACAAAAAGTGTCATTACAGCGAACCATGTACACAAGTACTGTAACTTGAGTGCATGTAGCTCATTACTTTCCACCCCAGTAATAACTAACATGCCACATGTAAGACCTTTTGTCACATTTATAATTATGTGATCTATTTATGTCCCCTTAGTGATGTGCTGCCAAACTTGTTGCAGACTGATTAAGCATCGTCTCAGTTTTTGCAAACAAATCTGTTCTTAGTTTTTTTTTTGCTGAGAACAGACAATACTTTATGATAAATGCTGCAGTTAACATTTCAAACTCTAAGGAAATCAACCAGCCTTGAGTGAAAGCCATATGCATATAACTTTCTCTCAAAACATGCCACAATGCACAACACAGTAAGTTAGTTAGCAATGATAAAAGTTAACATAAAGCTCCCATTTTCCCCTGTGTATTATGTATTAGGGTTGCTAACCTCATTATAATGATTTGGACTAAATAACAATGTCAATTAACATGCCTGTCTGCCATTTTTGGACTATTGCCATTAAGAACTTTAGGGTTTCATTTAGGGTAACATTTCTGATAAAACATCAATTAACAGAACATAAACAGAGATTCTCCATGAAACCTGGAACAACCTACCCACTAATTTCCTTTTAAAAATGCATTACTTAATACCTGAGAGAATTTATGCAGTTTTAAACAGAAACATGTTTCAAAATCATATTCTCTTTACAACATTTCATTAGATGCACCTAAGATTTTTGCACAGTACTCTATATGGTCCAGATTTGGCCCAAGTTCAATTAGCCATGCTGTATTTTGGTCAGCTTTGCCTGATGACAGCCTCATCTGGCCAAAATGTGCATGCTATCTCCACACTCCACATATGAAACATACAAAGCTAAACATTGTTTTGTGTTTATGCACAAATTACAACAAATTGCTTGAAATTTCTATTAAATATTCATAGGACCACTTCCCTATATATATATATATATATATATATATATATATATATATATATATATATATATATATATATATATATATATATTTTTTTTTTTTTTTTTCAAACAGTAACACATTTGCACAATTTTCATTAAATCTAGAAATTTATGCTTGCATTTAAATGCATATAGACCTTAAGTAGTTCAGGCAGGGCTTTTGCATTTTGAAACTGCCTGTCTGAATGCCATGTTCTGAATACCACTGATAAAGCTTCAATGTGCAGCACAGCTGAGACCACAAAACATGATACCCCAAAGCACAAATCCCAGGACATTTGGAAAATATTTGCATTTTCAACATCTTGGTTAGGTCTCAAAGCATGTATGATGTTGCCAGTAAAAAAAAAAAAAAAAGACATTCTAAAATATATTTGACATATGAGGATGAACATCCTTTAGGGAATTCAAGTTTCAGGCTTTATAACAGATTATGTGGCACAAGAGTTGGATCAAATATAGACATGGATATATATGGTCCAACATACATTTAAAACAAATCTGACATCCAGTACATTTACTGTACAAATCCAAACAGTTTCATCTCACTGCATTTTCATCTTTAGTTTTGTTAAATGGGTTAACTGGTTAGGACTCAAACATTACACCTCAAGACTCCCTCCTCCTTACAGCCTCCTCTACAGCTTAGTATCTCACAGTGTTTCATTTTGGAGCTGAAGATGGGAGCGACACTTATTTTGCATACTTATCTGATTGAGTAGGAGAGTATTTCCTTGTGTGTTCTTTATCTCTAATTGCACTCTTAGATTTCTACAACTCAAGTCCTTGTCAGTTGAAAGAGAGCCACATTGTGTTTAGGAACAGCAGCACATGGCATTGGTTAAGCTCATATTCACTAGATTGTATACATATATTTCACATTCTATTGACGACTACAGACAGTAAATAAATAAATAAATAAATATTTTTATTTATACACACTGATTCTAATCTTGGATACTATTTAGGATGGATAGTAGGCGACGCAGATTTGAGACACAGAATTGAGATGCAGTGCTGCATCCCTATTCACCTTGCAAAAATGATAGAAATGTTTGGTTCTCTTTTTCTGATTCTTAGCAGATTCCCCCAGCTGCCTGACAAGAGCAACTGTGCATCCGCCATTGACATCACACTTACATTAAGAAAATCCATCCCTCACACTATGCCAAAACACTCTCTTACCTGTTTGCTTTCCTTTCCTTCTCTTCACTGTGCACACAGGAATAAATATACCTCACACTCATAAGTAATTCAATTGCCAAAATTGCATATGTGTGTTCATGCTATGCCCTCAAGACAAACAACGTCACAGCGAACAGATCATTAGGGTTAAGAGAGTTTAAGAGATTAAACTAATCTGACATGCTATCCTAAGGAGTAACATATTCATTAACCATTTTAAAGGCTATAGATAACCTAGGTAATTGGATTAGTCTGCATGTTTTGAAAATCATAAATAATAACAAATATAGTGGTCTTGCGTTGGTATTTGGTAAATCATAAGATATAAATTCAATAACAAGATGTGAATGTGTAGAGTGTGCAGTTGTCCAAAGAGGCTTGTGAGTTTTGAATTTGGTAAAAAGCATAGCTTGCATTGACATGGCTCTGGGAACATAGTGAGCATATTTTCTACCATTTTACAGGGCTTACAATACAAACATCTAATGGGTTTACAGTGTTATTTTCCTTATACTCTACAAATAGTAATGGTTGTGCAATTTCTGTGTGGAAGGATAAAATGAAAGCATATGAAGAACAAGGTCCATGGGATTTAATCTTTTAAATTTTAAAAATTCTAGATTATTGTGGTTAGAGATAATGGGGAATAAGAATGAGATGCGTGGCTCTTTTTAGCCAATGTCTTCATTCCTGCAGTGCTGCCATAGTAATTTCAAGGAACTTTCATAGTACTTTTCATCTTATTAACCAGAATACTCATTAGATACAACACAGAACCAACATAGACACATGGAATGTTGGTGAGACACTTTTATGTAAGCTTAATCTGATTCTGTGTTACGATACCCACAAATGTTCTGTCTATCTCACCAAGTCTTAAGCAGGGAGAGTTCAGCCTGTATACAGTACTAATGGTACTGTATATTGAGAAAACAATGAGTGTACATTAAAATCCTTTGCATATTTTTAGTTATTCCAAATTTGCAATATTTGTTTGTGCAAATATATACATTATATAAAATAATGTTGCTCTTTTTCTCAAAAGATATTTGGTGTTTTTTGTTGGAATTGCAGCTGTTTCAAATAGTAGTATCTTTGTAAGAGCATCCATGGTTATCTGTTTACATCCTAACTGACCACTTTCACTATAAATTTATGTTGCCCTATTGTATTTTCTTTGGTTGAGTTCCCATAAATTACTGAATTGATTTCCCCTAACACGTGTCCTCTCTGCTACTACAAACCAGTAAATAATGCCCAGGAATGTTCTTTTAGTCCAACACCAAGTCAGGTCAATAGGGCCTGTGGAGGAATGCTATCCTGAGCATTCCAGTGATAATCATCCTTAAAGTTGTGGTTTTAAGGAACTGACCTGTTTAACAATGGTGCACAGGTCAATGGTTTGCTCTTTCTCATAGGCCTGGTGGTGCGAACTAAACATTCCAAATGTTAAGCCAGCTCTTTGTGGCCATGGCCCCTTACTATGATTTAAAAAGATTCTAATTTAAATCACAAGGTCCATCTATTTCCCCATCAATCAGATGTGGTTAGACATAAATTGCTTTGACATTCCAATGCCCATAAGAAGCTTCTCTGACTGATGCCTAGAGTTACCCATCTCCTACCAGAAATCTGCTCAGTTGCTTTAAAATGTGCCTCTCATACTGTTGCATTCACCTATTGTTAACCCCCTTCAAAAAGGATGCAAAGGCTTTGCATCAATTAATCTACTATAGTAGCTCCAGTGAAGGCCCTTTCATGAAGGGAACAGGGAAAAAGAACTCCTTATCATCGCACCTCAACTGCTATTTAGATCCACTGTCTGCATACTCCAAATTGAATGGTAGAGGCAGTTTGAAAATTGAGATGACCTTTGAGAAAATTACACTATGGCCAGTAATGTCTTCTGGTTCTGTTTTTTTTTTTTGCATCCCCATCCCTGAATTGTTGAACATTCAATGACGTAAGGTTCTAGAATATCCTTAGCAGTGACCCATGCAACACTGTCTGCTTTTGTCTTTTGTCGTCCCACTTCATGATATCTCTTTGCAAGTGGCAGGGTCGTCAGTGGCAGGTTACCCTGACCATGGGAATAGTGGAGGCTAGTAATCGAGGACTCATTGGAATGGGGGTAAGATCTGTGAAGAAATGTGTGAGAGACTTTTGGGTGTACTTGGCCTAAAGCTATTGATTTGATTGCAGGTGTTAGCCTGAAGAGAGTTTCACATTGATGAGGTTCAATTGCCAGCCAGTAGCTAGCTGTTGCCATCACATGACAGCTACCACTCAGGGAGAGTGAGGACTACCACATGCTTCCTCTGAGACTCATGAATCCAGCCACTTTTTTTAACTGCTGCTCATCATACATCATGGGGCAGTCAAACACAAACCAGTTTGTATTCTATTCCGAATATTTGCTCAAGACACTTGTTGCACAAGATCATATGTTTAAACATAGAGAGTAGTCATTTGAGAAATTTTTGCACATCTGCAGAGAACTGTTGGTCATTTGCTGGGTGGAACATGATCTCTCTGACTGTACTTTCAGTGAACAACATACGTATCTATCTGTTGAATAATATATTTCAATAAAACCCATACACAGAGGCACACTCTCTAGTAGAGGGAAACAAATCTTGAATGTATTACTGTATTTACTTACTTTGGCTGGGCCCTAGACATGTATGGGAGGTCGTTGTGGGATTTGTGGGCTTGTGTTTATTGTTTATGCAGTTTTTTCTCCTAATTAATGGTATGATGACGACCTCTGTCAAAGACATGACCAAAAGACATCTGAATCTCACGCAATGTACAGCTGAAGCCCAAGGCTGCGGCTTTGAGGGTTGTGGATGTACTAAGCCACTGGCTTTGAGGAAGACAGATGTGAAAGAAAAACACATCCAAAACCAACACATCCAAAAACATCTGTCAATCACTATTTCTAATATTTCAGTATTACCTGCACAATTACATGCACACCGACACAAACATGTGCACACATGGACAAACCATTAACAAACAATATAATGGCCATATATGGTTGTAAGCTGACTGTCTTTCTCCCTAAGATTGTCTGAGAGTCACTCACACACTGTCTCTTTCCATCACTAAACAGGTCTAACACTTTTAGAAAATAAATTCCACTGGTTTGAGTTTGTTTATGAGGTGAAAGAAGTCAAAAAACGTTTTTAATGGCTTTAAACTCTCAGATATTATTATTATTATTATTATTATTATTATTATTATTATTATTATTATTATTATTGTTGTATTTTAAAAATCCATTTAATTTATTAGCATTATTATTAATTTATAAATGTACTTGTAATATATAACCACAGATAATACCCATGTCTGAATCTCATCATTGAAAGGATTGATTATACAGATTTACATCTTCAGTTTACAAATATATTTAGCAGAAGAATGCATGAGGTCATTCTACATAGAAACATGTAATCACTGGGAATTAGATTGAAAAATGGGTCTTGCCTTAAGGGTATGTTTTATTCTCTGATTTCTAATCTGTAAGTAATGTAACATCGTGTGATTAAAAAGGAATTGATACATTTTTCTATTTTGACCAAAACCTGAATTACTTTCTCCTACTGCATTATTAAACTAGTAAGATTTTCCAAAAGCAACATATTTTCACATATTTTCACCTGTCTATTATAGTGTATAGTCATCTCCTTTCGACTTTATCTTTTATAAAGATGAAAATTTGCTGTGACATGCTCTTCTGATTGTATACTGAAACTGCCCTTCTTAATGCCTCCCACACTAAAGTCATTATAGACCCCTGTGGTTTTCTCAGCCAAGCATGTTCAGTTTCTTCTGGAGATGTTGACTCATTCATATCGTCTCATTTTAGTGGAATGGCTTAGCCAGAAGACCCTAAAAAACTCTTCAGGGAAAGTCACAGTTAAAGCTCAATATTTTGCAACATCATTGCAACAGGGTCAGAAAAGTACTATATGGGACTAAAGGGTTGGACACTATCAGAACATATTAACCCTGGTATGGTTGATCTACTGTTTAGCTGCCCTTCACTTCTAGCAAGCCTGGCAATGCCCACGTTTAACCTCCTAGAGTTGTGGTTTGGGTGGTGCACAGCCATTCATCCAGATATAAATGTTTTTAACCAGGCCCCTAAATAGCACACAGCATACATCAGCACCTGGAGTTTTGCAGGCCTTCTCCTCCAAGACACTGGAATAAAAAATATTCCCTTTGATACATTGCAGATGGAATATAGTTATGTACTGCATTCTGAATTCAGGTATGAGCTGTGATGGTATGGTCTATTTCGTGTATCTTGAGTTTAAAGGATTCACTGTATTAGTAAGCAGCCTATATTTGTTAATTACAGTGTACATTCTAAGGATTTCTAATCATATATCAAACTATTTATTCAAACATCAATGTGTATGTGTGTGTAAGAACAAAATGTCCCCATAATGATAGCAATACATGGCAATTTGAAGTTTCTCACAAAACAAAATACATTTTTTTATTTAAAAAATGCAGGTTTTATTTGAAAAACTAAAACAGTGATGACTCCACTGATGTAGAGGCTCTGGTGTCCCAGACAGGGTCAGGGCCTTGGGGTCAGAGCCACAGGAACAGGATGTGGGTATCCACTAGTCTGGAAACTATTATAAAGGACACGCCAGCATAGTGGTCTATAGTAAACATTACAGTGACAGTGATATTCAGAGCTATTTTTCTTTTTTCTTTACTATTGTTTCTAATTTATACATGCATCCTTTAATTATGCTTCCACTCATTACACTAACAGCCATCTCTGTCCTGTATTAGATTGTCTGATGAGAAAAGCTTTCCTTCCTATGTTTTCTCTTTCTCCATCTCTCTCACTGTGCCATAAAGCCCACCACATATGCCCAATATAGAGTAAAGCCTCACTCTCTACACTCCACTTTTTACACCATTGCTAAACAGTAATGATTTTTCCTGACACACAAGCAGAGAATGTGCGTAAGACATGACCTTTATTCTGTTCCTTCAGTGTGTCACCAGCAGAGGCGACATGAAGGACGTTAAAAAAAAAAAAAGTAAAAAAAAAAAAAAAAAAGGTGGAAAGGACTGTATTTTTAGATTCTACTGCACAGGGCTTTCGTTTTATTTATTTTTTTAAAAAATATCACCAAGAGTGAGGAATAAATGATTTTGTGGGAGGGTGATGAAATGAATATTACTTTGCAGAATGATATCATAACACAATATTAGTCCTCAGCATTGATATATTGATATACTGTATATATCAGAATGAAGTACCTTTCAGCTTAAAGTTCATTTACAAAGTGTAATTGCTTTGCATTTTACAAATAGATAAAGATGTTACTTACACCAGTACTTACAGCTTTCTTTCTCTCCATTTGGTCTTTGTAGATTCCTAGAAATGTCTGTTTTTCTCACCCCACTAAATATTTCAAACAAGCATTTTAACTTGCAAAATCAGGCATCACTGTGTGATACAATGATACAAGTGTTTGCATAGAAACTGAGAAGGCTTTCCCCAGAGTGTGTATGCTGCGACTGGCACTCTGTTGACTGGAGCTCTTCTCATCCCAGACCTGGCCACTTCTTTTGTGTGTTCTGAGTGGGGCTCTCCATTCAAATCTAACTGTGGGATAATAGCTTACTGATACAACCCTCCTACACCCCTTCTTACTTTGCCCGATTCAGCAGTCTAATTGCATTCCCTTTGAGTAAAATGGGAGATGGAAGCAAAAGAAGAAGAAGATGAAGAAAAAGACAAGAAAAAAGTGTCAGCAAGTACAGTTATCTTCAAGTTCATTTAATCTAAACCGTGTACATACTTATGAAACAACAAAATCGAGACCGAGACCCCATATTAAGGCAAAAAAAGAAAAAAAACGAAAAAAAAAAGCAGAATGGTTAAAAGCATTTGAGGGTTAGACCACCATTTCCCCTGATTTACACTGGATCTGAGATGTTTTTAGTGCCTGATGAGGTGGAGGTTTAATCCCCCTGTGGTATTTTTAATGGAAGTCTCTTCAGGAGCTTCAGCCATGTGTGGGACACAGGGGAGCTGTTGTGCTGAGGGATTAGACCCTCATGTGGGAATTAAAAGCCATTTAACAATACAGTAATCAGCATGTTTCCCGCTGAAAGCGCCTCTAGTTTCCCATTTTAGAAAACCTAGAGTATTACTCCCTTTCTACATTAACACAAAACCCTTTCAAGACCTGTTTAGAGGAAATTGATTAATCCTGTGTTTTATATGCCCCATTTCTTGTAGAGTAGAAAGAGATGGATAAAAGAAAAGGTGAATGAACGAGGACACCCACTGTTAGACTTCTGCATTCTGATTTTTCATGAGTTATCACAGTTTAACTGAAACTTTTCTGCAAGTATTAATGGTTCCTATACCTGTATTATTTTATATCTCAGGGGTTTGTGCCTTACTTAATGAGCAATATTGTTTGTTAAAATATATTTGATCAAATAAATGATCGGATGTATCGTATCAGGATGGAAGAAAACAAAATAGCATTTGCAATCAAACAAACCACTGGCCATATTCAACCATGCCACCATACTGTATGCCAAGACCACACACATCAACTGGCAAAAAGTTACTAGATTAATTTTAATGACCTGAAAAATTATTTCAGGTTATGAATTCGATTTCTTAACAAATACGAACCTTTTTTGAAACCTCTTTTAAGATATAAAATTTGATGTTGAGCTAATAAATGCTATGAGGCCGCAGTCAAGCCTTTGATGATTCCGCTACATACACAGACTCAGACTTACATTTCAAAACAAATTTTATTGATTATCATTTAATAAAAATAAAATACATGTGGCAGACTAATAATAAAGCGCTAACATTTATGAATGTTAGGTTAGCAGACAGGTCCAGTAAATATACATTTGTACTGAATGTCTCATCTTGAGCACCATGTTTCATTTAATACATCTGTGAATGATCATGGTTCAAAGACGGCAAACTCTCCTTTGTAATCAGGTTAGACCCAACTTGATTTCTCTTTTTATTTTTCCATTGTTTTAAATATCTTTTTAGACTAAACAGAATGATTCCTACAGCTGTTCTAACATTCACCTCAATTTTTTACACTGCGTTAAACAAACCATTAAACCACAAACAAGTAAAAGGTAGGTATTTGCTAGATGCAGGATAATTCCTTAAACCTACTTGGTTATTAAATGTTACTGTGAGGTACTTGTGTAAGAATATTTTGAAATGTGGTTGTGCAGTGCTGTTTTTCACCCTGTGGATATATTACATCAAAGTGACTGTCACAGACAGATTACCAGATAAAAAAAGCATAATCTCTCATCAAGAGCTTGCCTTTTATCTATCATCAGCCACATTGCTCTAACTATGACTGCATGATCAAACAACAGATTATGGCTATTGCTGACCTACTGCGGTGTAACTATGTTCATTCTGCAACATGATAAACAGCATGAATAAGTCACATAACATGAGTTATGCAGCTAAAATATAAGATCTGGTTGGAGCTAAGCGGTTGCTCACCCAGACTAGGGTGAATGTAAGGGTTTTCTCTGAGGACCTGTGCATCTCCAAGGATGCTAGATGCAAATAGGCTGCTAACTCTAACTAGCTAGCTAAAATATAGTGTTAAAAACAAAGCTATAATGCCTACTCGTTTCAAGTATGCAGTATTTTTTTTAAACCCTATTTGGTTTCTCCATGTATTTTGCAATCTAATCTGTGTATTTTGTTCTCCAGCCTGTCAAAAATGCTCAACTCCCTATAACACAAAGTTTGAAATACTATACTAAAATACAGAGACATTCACCAACACCTCCCATTAGTCACTAGACAGCTATTATGAGCCCTCTAGCACAGCGGTTTCTCAGCTCCACAACTAGGATAGGTCATCTGACAGTGATCAATTCACTAGCTTCTCACCAAATTAGAGTACAAAGAAAACGCCTTACCTGTTAGCTGTGTGGGGGTGGAAGTGAAGCGCCATTAGTCCAGAATAATATTGGATTTACACTCTCTTTTTTGTTTACACTCTCATGCTCCTTCTCTTACAGTATAGGTTTCTTGCGATTTGTCTTTCTTTATATACTGATTTCTGAGGCTGAGCAACATGAACTTTAAATCATCTGCTGTAAAGCATGAGGTAATGACTAGTAAATGCTATTGGCAGCACAAGTGATCATACTGTATATGAAAGATATGCACCTCTTTTCTTAACTGTGTTCACACCTCTGGGTATTACTAGAGATATTTTGCTTTTATGAATATCAATTAATCTTTTATCAACCTCCTCTGCATTCCAGGCTGCCTCCCACTGCATTTTGCAATAATCCTTGACTCAACCTTGCACCTAAATCATGCATATGTGCATGGCTGAGAACTTGTAGTGTGCCTCATGTCTCCCTGAATTTATTATCAGTTTAGTAAAGCAGTATTAAGTATAGATTAAAGCAATGTTATGTATGTTATACTGTATATAAAAGTAGTGAAAGAGCAAAAAATACAATGTGGAACAAAGTCTCAAAAAAATGTCCTTTATTAGCTGTGCAAGCAATGTACTTCAAAAGTAGGTAAACCAGCTGTAAAATATGAAAATCGTTCATCTATGTAGTGTGTAAAAATGAGTGACAAATGAGTGCAAATTGAAGCAGATGGGATTAAGTTAAAAAATAAATAAATAAAATAAAAGTGTTTCAATAATATTTTTTGCTCTCAACAGCGAATCAATAAATAGCTCTCTCAAAGAAGGCCTGTTTTTCTAATTAATTTTGGCAAAAGGTGAAGTTCCTGCTGAACTCCATGTCCTCCACCCAGCAAAACCAAAATAAAAACAAAACAGACGTGCACAGCCATGGTCTCGCATACCGGCAAAGCCACGACAAAGGCTTCCCATGCCTTCATGCATGACAGAATCCAATAACCTCACAAAAAGCATAAGTTGGGGCAATGAATGAATGAAGTCACACAAATCACAGCAAAGCAGTGCTGTTTCCAGGCTAGCCTGTCTTCTTATCGCACTGATGCCACACAGAGGTCAAAGATCATGACCTACAAAGTTCAGTTTGTTGAGAGTGGATACATTAAGGGAATTGGGGTTTAAAATGAATTAAAATGCAGACAATACAAATATTTAAAAGAGATTTTCTAGAGAGCAAACAACTTCTGTACATACAGGTGCTCGAAGGTTTGTGAACCCTTTAGACTCTTCTATATATCTGCATAAATATGATCTAAAACATCATTAGATTTTCACAAACGTCCTAAAAGTAGACAAAGAGAACCCAATTAAACAAATGAAACAAAAATATTATACTTGGTCATTTATTGATTGATTTATTATTATTATTATTATTATTATTATTATTATTATTATTATTATTATTATTATTATTATTAATGAAAATTATCCAATATTACATATCTGTGAGTGGCAAAAGTATGTGAACCTTTGCTTTCAGTATCTGGTGTGACCCCCTTGTGCAGAAACTGCAACTAAACATTTCTGGTAACTGTTGATCAGTCCTTCACATCGGCTTAGAGGAATTTTAGCCCATTCCTCAGTACAGAACAAATCTGGGATGTTGATGGATTTCTCACATGAACTGCTTGCTTCAGGTCCTTCCACAAAATTACTATTGGATTAAGGTCAGGAGTTTGACTTGGCCATTCCAATATATAGAAAATTCTAAAGGGTTCACAAACTTTCAAGCACCACCATATAATTAAAACAAACAATAATGATTGTTGTTCTTCTGTGTTGCAGATCAATTTCTCAACTCAGTTCCCAAGCAACTTCAATGTAAATAATTATGCATAGTAGACACAGAAAAAAATAAAACATGAAACTACAATTTTATTCACCACCAGTATATAAACCTATCATAATAAAATGTGCATGTCAAAAACCCAGAAAAGTCATAAACAAACAAACAAACAATAAATAAATAAATAAACTGATTATTTATTTATTAACTTAGTGTTCTTGGCTTTGCATTGTTTTGCATTGCATTGCAAGAGAGCACAGTGAACAGAGCACAGAAAAACATCCTCAAACTATGCCAATACAAACACCAGCAGGTCCAAAGTTATATCTAATATTATTTCTGTCAGACCAAAAATAAAAAATGTAACAAACCTTTATCTCATATTGAGTTGGATGAATATGAAAACAATATTTAAAAACAGAAATGAATTATATAGAGCTTACAAATTACAAGTCAAAGAGCACAGTATTGCTAACATAAATAACTGGCAAAGTAGCTCTTAGACAATGTACATAGATCAAACGGGCCCATCAGATGTAGAAGGGTGGTGCACTGATAAAGACAATGTTAAATGCCATCGGGTGCAGGTGCATTTAAATTCATTTTATCATTTCTTTTTCTCCCACTAGAGTTAAAAGAAGCCATTTGTCTGAGCAATAGGCACTACATATATCCACACACACACATAAACCATGCCACAAAAGTGTACACAGTCTGTCCAAAACCTTTTAAATATTACCATTTGTCACCATTGTGCTTCAGAATGGCCAAGCTCTGGGGATTTAGCCAATCAGGTAGAGAGGATGAATTTGTGAGCTCATCTTGCTGAAGAAATAGGTTTAAGAATGGGACGATTGATCACCAAGGCTTGCTTAGGTGCACTCTCATCCTCTTCCAGTTCTCAAGGCATTTAGGATTTCCATTCTTCAGAAAGATCAAATAAAGTTTCTGACACAAATAAGTGAATCTAGATTACAATAATCCACAAAACCACTATCTCAAAATACTATCAATATGGTCGCTGTTAAATTGACCATATGCCTTTCTTAGCTGTGAGAGAATTAATCCTCTTCATATCCTTAGAGTGAAACAAAGTGTCACCTAGTAATGTGCTTTCAGTCTAGAGAAAGCTTTAGCTGACTACTCCACATAGACTTTCACAGGGAGGGAACTGAACAAAATGTGGTTTAGAAAAGAGTTATGCTAACTTTTAATATATTTATTATGCATTTATGAGTATTTATGATTAAAACAAATATGGAGATAGACTGTGCCTTAAGTATTAAGCTGAATAAAAATATAAAATCATGGTGTTTTTTACATGGTGAATGAATATTTGTGATCCATGAATGGCTATATGTTTAAATTTAACTCCCGAATTAATCTCTTACCCCACTGTTACTGAATCCTACAAAATTTTCTTTTTTTCTTCTTCTTCTTCTTCCTCCTTTTCTCCACTAAAATGAACTGTGCAGACAAAACAAAATAAGACATCAGAACATGAAATTTGGCAAGAAATCCTTTCTGTTTGTTAGGTTAAACTGCAACTCAGACTCCATTTCCCAGCATACACAGCAGCCTACAAACATGGCTGCTCCAGACTCCATTTCCCACAATACATCCACACTCACATGCTCACAGTCACCGGACTTTTAATAACACACACCTGTTCTCAATCACACACTCATCACTGTGCACCTTTATAAACCCCATTTAGTCTCAGTCTCTTCACAAAGTATTTGCTCAGTTTCCTTTGTGTTCTGTCATTACCAAGCTGTTGGTTTTGCTCTATGTTTCCTGGTTCTTATCTTTTGCATTTGCTCATGTTTTGGATTACTGTTTTGCCTTTGATATCCTGTTTGCTGATCTCTTAACCCTGGACTGTTTCTGACTATGAGCTTGCTTTACGATTTGGATTTGTTTGCTTTCTTAACAAACCTTAGCTCATCTGCACTTGCAGCCTACTTCGAGTCTGTATTATAACAGAATACTTCGCCTCATCTATGGATGCAGCAGGAGAATTACGCCAAGCCATCACGACACATTTACAGCTACTGGGAGAGCAGTAGCAGCGTCTGGCGGGACTTAATAATAATCTTCACCTCCTGAAAATGGCATTCAGTACTGCCACAGGCCACTATAAATACCTCATCATGCCATATGGGCTCTCTAGTGCCCCCTCAGTCTTCCAGTGTCTCATAAACATCTTCCAGTGTCTCATAGACATACTGGGACAGTTTGTGATAGCTTACATCGATGACATTCTCGTGTATTCCCTTACCTACGAGACCCATGTTAACCATGTACGCCAAGTTCTGAAAAGACTTCTGGACCATCAGCTTTACGTAAAGGGGGAGAAGTGTGAATTCCACCAGCAACATCTTGTTCCTGGGTTACGTGATCAGTCCCGATGGGGTGTCTATAGATGAGACCAAGGTAGAGGCAGTGGAGCAATGGCCCGCTCCCAACTCTGTCAAGGAGGTAGAACGCTTCCTTGGGTTTGCCAATATCTATCGGCGCTTCACCATTGCGCTCTCCCTCACGTCCCTTCTACAAGGAGGTCCCAGAAGTCTAAAGTGGAATCCAGATGCTGAATGAGCCCTGTCCCAGCTGAAAGCAGCCTTCATCATGGCCCCCATACTCAAGCACGCCGATCCCTCTCGACCCTTTACAGTCGAGGTAGATGTCTCAGAGACTGGAGTGGGAGCCATCCTCTCTCAACGCTTCGGGGAGAGACCCAAGCTCCATCCAGTTGCATTCTTCTCTAAGAAACTGTCAGCACCCAAATGGAACTACAGTGTGGGTGATCATGAGCTACTGACCATTAACTGCACTGGAGAAATGGATAGTATATTCACAGACCATAAGAACCTGGAGTACCTATGTATGCCCACGCATCTGAGTCCCTGACAAGCCCGCTAGTCATTGTTTTTTGCAAGGTTCATTTTTACCCTCTTCTACAGACCAGGCTCTAAGAATGTCAAAGCTGACATGCTGTCCCACATGTATTCGGCCGATCCCCAATCCAGTAAGCTGGAGCTGATCCTACCTCCTTCATGCATTGTGGGGGTCATCCAGTGGCAATTAGATCAAGTCCTGGCCTGAGTTACATGCCACCAAGTACCCACTGCTTGCCCTCTGAACAAACTCTTTGTCCCACGCTCATTAGGTACCCAGCTTGGGCCCACGTGGGCCCACACTTCAGCCGGTATGGGTCACCCAGGGGTTCAACGGTCCTATCACCTGATGCGGGCCAGGTACTGGTGGCCATGGATGTTCAGAGATATCCATCAAGCAGTGACCTCATGCACCATATGCGCCCAGACCAAAGTTCCTAAACCCTGCCAGCAGGTAAACTGATGCCGTTGCCCATTCCCCAGCGTCCATGGTCACATCACACTGGACTTTAACACAGACTTTCCTGACTCCACTGGTAACACCACCATCTTAGTTGTCATAGGCCAGTTTTCCAAGTCACAGCACCTCATCCCCCTTCCCAGCCTACATTTTGCCTTGGCACTGCAAAACTACTGTTCATGCATGTATTCCATTATTGTGGCATTCCTGAAGAAATAGTAAGTGGGTCCCCAGTTTACTTCCAGGGTGTATGCCGGGTTCATGGAGAAGCTGGTCAACCTCACCTCTGGGTACCACCTGGAGTCCAACGGCCAGGTTGAATGGGCCAGCCAGGTGATAGGCCATTTCCTCCGCTCCTTCTGTGGTCAAAACCCAGCGGACTAGTTCCTGCCCTGGGCGGAGTATGCCCAAAACTGCCTGTGCTACTCAGCCACAAAGCTGACCCCCTTGCAGTGTGTGCTGGGTTATCAGCCACCCCTGTTTCCATGGAACACCGCTCCCACTGACTCACCTGCAGTGGATGAGTGGTTTAAGTGCAGCAAGCAGGTGTGGGCAAACACTCACCAAAGACTGCAACAAGTGGCTCAAGCCTCCAAAGCACAAGCTGATCATCACAGAGGTCCCACACCCCACTACCAACAAGGAGACAGGGCATGGCTTTCCACCCGAGACCTGCGACAACCCCAGGCCTGTAAAAAGCTAAGTCCCAGATACACTGGTCCATTCAAGATACTTAAACAAGTAAATGATGACACATACAAGCTGGAACTTCACAGACACCGGGGCATAGCCCCCACATTCCATGTGTCCCTGCTCAAGCCAGTTGTGCCCGGCCCCCTCACCACGGATCAACCAGCCTTAACCCCACCACCCCCCCTCAAGATTGAAGGCCAACCAGCCTACATTGTGAAAAATATCCTGAACTCCTGTCGTCATCAAGGAACCAGTACCTCATTGAGTGGGAGGGGTATGGGCCTAAAGAACAATGCTGGGTACCAGCACATGACATTCTGGATCCCAGCCTCTGCAGAGACTTCCACACTAACCACCCAGAGCGCCCAGGGCCTCAACCTAGGTGGTTCCTGGTTCTGATCTTTTGCCTTTGCTCATGTTTTGGTTTGCTGTTTTGCTTTTGATACCCACTTTGCTGATTGCTTGACCATGGACCGTTTCTGGCTATGAGTTTGCTTTATGATTTGGATTTGTTTGCTTTCTTAATAAACCTTATGCTCAATGAACTTGCATTGGCTTGATGTGGCACTAAAGTGGACATAATTGATTCCCTTTCCCTCTGTGCTCCACCTGGCTGCTTCTTGCCCATTCTTCAGTGGCTCTACGTTGCTTTCTATTTCATGTTGCTTTAATTAACAGAAGCCGGATGGAGATGAGGTGATTAATGACCAAGACTAGTGGGTTCATGACTATATGGCCCAAACATAATTTCTAGGAACTGCAGGATTTGCCACCCACTTTGGTTTGGAATTGTGATTCCCATTTAGTAATGCTCCAAAGTACAGGAATGTGTTGTTGCTCCTGCCTTCAGACTTTGTTAATTCAATTAAAGGCAATTAAAACTGTATTGTTCTGCCTACTAACACTCTAGCAACTTTCTAGCAACCAAGTGAGATTTCATAGCAACTACATAGCTGCACCTAATAACCATCTGGAATACCATAGCAATCCCAAAGCAACATCCGATCAGTGACCTAGCAACACCCTAGCAACCACCTGGGATACCCTGACAACCAGCTAGCAACACCCAAGCAACCACCTGAGATAACATAGGACCACTTAGCAACCAACTGGTATAACATAGCAATCCAATAGCAACATAGCAACCACCTGGCATACCATAACATCACTGACTAGCAACCAATAAGCAGCACCCTAGCAACACCTGGGATACCATAATAACCACCTAGCAACCCCATAGCAACCACCTAGCACAGCCTAGCAACCACCTGGCATATTAATCTCCATAACTAACTATATTTTAACCTTTTACATTTTTAATCATCAAACAATGTTTTAACATTTTTAATGTTTAATATTTTAACATTATAACCTTTTAGCCTTTAACCTTTAAAAGATGAACCTTTTAATGTTTTAACATTTTAAAGTTGATAACAGTGACACATTGTAGAATTGTTTAACTCTTTTAGTGTGTTTAACAGCTCTGTCAAGCCAACACAAGTTTGTTTAACTTTAGCTTTCTAGATTTGCTTGAGGTTCCCAGTCACTGGTAGAACTGTGCTCTACCATATCATGGTCCATATATCAGCAGAAGATGTTAGAGACAATAGGGACAAAAACTTTTACAGATTCATCTTTCCTACCCTAAGGCTCAGTCAGCTGAGTTTGACTGCAGCATGTCTCTTTAACAAGCAGATTTTGCAAGCAGGCTGTTTTTCATTGGTAGATACTGTAAAGTAGAGGAACTGAGGAAATACACATAGTAATGTATCATATTACTAACCCTGTTTTGAACATTTTGGACAGATAATTTCACTTAATAAAATACCTTAGTCTTCCATCTAGACGAGTACAGCATGCAGAAAGTGGAAGCTGATACTCAATGACTGCTTAGGAAATGATAGCTGTCAGCACAGGTGTGCTGAATGCTTTTATTGCTTTCACCCTAGCACAATACACACCCTGCACTAGATTAGTTAGATATTAGCTCAGGTCAACTGAATATTTCAAAGGTAAGTGAGGAGAGGGGTGGATTAAAGGAAAATGTATGTGTGCTCTAGTGTGTACACTAAGTAGACACCCTCTATTGATCTCACTACTTCAAAACCAGGGCATTACAATGGTGGTTTGTTTTTTTTAGGCTGAGATTCAACTGTCAGCATTCAAACCAACTATAGTTACCAATCATATAGCTTTTTGTGGGCAGATAGCCTTGGACAATTTTGGGGAGTTTAGTTTAGATATGTCATACAAATTAATATATTTCACAAGCCTTCCAGTGTTTTTAGAAGGTGTCTTAATTTCTGAAAATATGTCCAGTTATCCAGCTCTAAGCAAATGTCCTCTAATAATTTGTAGTTGAATAGTGTAAAATGGCTTTGTAACTCCTGACAATTAATCTTTGATTATTTGTGTCAATGGTGGGTAGTGAGAATAATTGGACATTATATATTTTTTGCAATAGGTTGTTGTTTTTGTTTTCTCTAGTGGATGAAGTCTGAATATACAGTATCTACAGTATATGGTTTTACCAGTCCAGTTTGTATGATGTAGTCTACAATACAACATTAACTATTCTGCACAATTCAAAATATGAAGCCACCTTACAGAAACTGTGAAAACACAGCACATAAGACCACAAGCACTGTCATGCTCAAAGAAAGGGCAAAGGCCTACCATGGTATTTCTTGCTCTCCTATCCAACACACTCACACACACACACACACACACACACACACACACACACACACACACACACACACACACACACACACTATGGAAATCCCACAGATTACAGACCACTTTTCACATAATTACTACTCCGCAAACCAGAGCATAATCATGCAATTTCCTCTGTGACGCATTATCCAAAAAAATCTATATCAAGCCAGCGGAACTTTAGGCAGTTAATTTGAGAAATTGAGGCAGAGTCAAATAATTAGTGAGATTAAATGATGTCCATATACTTGTCCACTATACTACCATGTGCTAATCTGCAATTAGAACACATACATAACATGAGGAAAAAGTAGGCAGGAAAATAGAAAACAAAAGGAAACAAAAGCAAGAGTATTAAGGGTGGGTTAAGTGAAATTTTGTGCACCTGCTTTAGATATTAAGTGCAGCATAACGAATGTACTGCAAAATTAAAAATATAGTCTTGGTACAAGGTGCAGACAAATAGGGACACCATAGAGCAGTGAACTACAGTATATGTTCACAAGTGCACGATACACACACAGATACACACATAAGAGCATGACAGTGGACAATAAATAGAAATAAAACATGGCAATAAAAATATGTAAAGGTGAAAAAGGAATGTGCAAAGCTGCAAAAGGAATGTGCAAAGGTGGTGTTTAAGGTTAAGATGCTGCCAGTGCAAAATATTAAACAACCTTAATAAGTATGAGTGGATAGTTGGTTGATAGTTGCTACAACCCTTAGAAAGAAGCTGTTTCTGTGTCTTGTGGTTCTTTTTATTTGCCAGAGGGATGTTTTTGGAAAAGGTGGTAGCCAGGGTGTACAGGGTCGGTCAAGATCTTTTGTGCATGCTTCCTTACTCTGGTTAGGTATAAGTCCTCTCAGGATGGCAGACTAAAGCCAGTGGTCTTCTCAGCCATTCAGATAGTCGGGACTGTTATGGATGACATTAGTATTGAATCAGTGATGGCTGTGTAGGACTGCACCACTATTTTTGGGGGATGTTTTTGCTTCTTTAGCTGTTGCAGGAAGACAAGTTTCTACTGAACCTTCTTTATTATGGAAGTGATGTTGTCTTCCCATTTCAGGTCCCACAACAGAAGACTGCCCAAAAATTTTAATGACTTTGCATTGCTATCTGTGAGTAAGTCAGTAATCCAATGAAAAATGGAGGGTGGCAGGTTACTTTCCAGCTTACTTTCTAGCAGCTCTGGAATAAAGGTGTTGAAGGCAGACAGAATCTGGATTCATCCAGTTGTTGGTGGATGTAGTGGAGACCCATGTTGATGGCATCGTTTACAGACCTGTTAGCTCTGTAGGCAAATTGTAAGGGGTTGAGTAGTCTGTCTGTGGCTTTTTTCAAGTATGCCAGAATGAGGCACTAACTTCCTCAGAACAAATGTTAAGGCAACAGGTCTGTAGTAATTGAGGATAGTGAGCTTGGCTTTTTTGGGGAACTGGGTTGATTTTGTTGGTTATGGGTGTGGGCATTTGATAGAAACTCCAAGTATGCAGATACCCACTGCCTATTATGCCTTCTGTCCTCAAACATGTAAGAGGAGCAAAGACATTCATCAAATTAGATTTCAAAGTGCATACAACTTAATCCGTATCAAAGAAGGCGATAAATGAAAAACCTCCTTTGTAATCACCTCTACACATTATGAATATCTTGTAATGCCAAATGGGCTTATAAATGCTGTTTCAGTTTTCCAAGCCTACATTACTGAAACTCTGAAAAGTGTGAATTTCACCAGCCATCTTTCAAGTGTACATCCTAGACCAGCATGGGGTGAAATTGGACCAGTCCAAGGTGGAAGCTGTAACTGCCTGGCCCCAAGATCTTACCACCAAGGATTTGCATGTTTCTAGGATTGAGCAATTTCTATCTCTGACATTTGGCATCCCTTACTTATGGGAAATCCTTCTGGGTCTGAAATGGTCCAGTGAAGCCACCTGTTCCCCCATTCTTCATCATCCAGATCCCTTACTTCCATTCATAGTCAAAGTTGCTGCATCAGAAACCAGAGCATTCCTCTTATAATGTCAAGGTAATCCAGCCAAATTGTGGCTTTAAATTAAACCATGCAGAAAGAAATTATGACATAGGCAACCAAGAGCTATTAGCCATAAAGCTGATCTGCAAGAATGGAATCACTGAAACCTTGAATATGTCAGGTCAGTTCAATCCATGACAAACCAGGTGGGCCTTTTTTTTATTTTTATTACCCATCTCAATTTAACCAGGATTTATAGACCTTGGTCTAAAAATCCAAAAGCAGATGGTCTATTCCATATATATGATCATGGCCAAAAAAAACAACAGAATTCTACATTCTGTATCCTGGACCCTGTATTGCTGCTCCTGTTACATGGGACATCATAGATTATAGATACTAGGGGGGCTCAATACCATAAACCAACTCCAGAGTGCCCATTAGAGAAGTTCTACCTACCAGAGGCCATACAAAAAAAGTTATGTGCTTTTTGCACACTTCCCTTGGTTCCAGATGACATGGCATTAATTGATCCAGAACAAATTCTGGTGGCTTTCCATGTCTCAAGACACAATCTCCTACCTCTCATCAGTTACCCAAATATCTCTTTGAACCTCTGCCAAGACCCTGCTCACTTAGCTTGTTTGACTTCATTATAGACCTTCCCATTTCACAAGGTAACACCATCATCCAAACCAAAATAGAGGGGTAGGGGTAACCGTCAATGGCAATCTTGACCGCACTCTCATCACTGCCTTCCACAGAAACCCCCCAGACCTCCTCACACCCAGACCTATGGGCAGACCCCATTGCAGGGCGGTTCAGCCTCGGGAACCACCTGTCGGGAGGTTTCTGTCACAGACAAATACTCCTGCACATGGATCATTACTATTCTTCAGAGTTTCCTTTACACAGATTCAAGAATTCAACAGTGCTGTGGTATAATACTTTTTTGTCTTTTGGCTGTATTTGGCAGTACTTATTTCTGTATTTGGCTGTAATGAATTTAGTTTTAAAATGTAAATGTATAAAGCTGCATTTTTGGTTGTCAATTGCAATATGATGTGGCATAAAATTAAGAGACAGCTCAAACTATTTCAAAGTAAAACATTTTGACTAATATTTAGATAAGAAGATTTAACATCTTACAGTTCACAAATACTCTATATTGAGTTTAATACTGAGATTGATATTCATGAATATTCTTAGTTGTGATGATAACATTAGTGTCATCACTGCATATTCATTATAGACAATTCCATGTATAGATAGCTCTGAGGTTTGTTTACCATTGATTTTCAGCTTTAACTCATCACTGCACACACTTAAGTAAACTGTGATATGGCCGTTTGCATATAATGTCCAGTAAGATGCACCATGTCCAGCTCTACCTTTCCCTGTGCCACATAATAATAGAATTGTGATGTTTACATAAAGATATGAGATTTTGAGGATTTTTATGCCTATAGCATGATGAAAATGATTGTGTGTGATCACTGTATTTATCTAGTGTGCATAATTGTATTACAGAAAGACAAGAAATTAAGTAAAAATAAACAAACAAACAAACAAACAAACAAACAAACAAAAAAATTATGTTAACCCAAACCAATTCACTGTAGTTAATGAGTAATATTAATTATAAGGGAAATTATCTTTTTATTATAATAATATTATTATCTTATTTTTCAGTAAAAATAATCATGAATAATACTTATGCAGTAAAAGTAATAGAAAGTGTACACAGTTATGAAAGTGAGAAATGTAGAGACGTCTGCGAATTTAAGGAGATAATTGACAGTACTGTCTATCTACATTTTGACCCCAGACAACTGGTTGACCTGAGGCTTTTATGAATGTGTAATTAAGACAGTACTGGTCAAATTATTCCACTCATCTAATGTGCTGTCTGTACAGATGTGAAAGAGCTTACATCTTCCTATTTTCCAGGAGGTGGTTGTTGGTGTGCTGTGGTTCAGTGTGGTGAGCAGACTTATGAGTCGCTTGTGGTGCAGTAGTAGAAACATGCATCAAGGAAAGGAGGAATCCTGTCTATGTAGTGTCGCTATATTGCACTGCCCACTTAGCCACAAGTAGACTTATCAGTAGAGAATGTGTCACAGCACAAACAAGGAAAAGAGAGAAAGAGAGGGAGAGAGAGAGAGAGAGAGAGAGAGAGAGAGAGAGAGAGAGAGAGAGAGAGTGTTTGTCTAGCCATGAGTCAGTCTTTCTGTTTACTTAAAGACAGCTCTAGTTGTCTGCATGATTCTTGCCACCATGGCAACTGTGGGTTGCCACACACAATTCCACTACAGGAATTCCATACAAAAGGCCAAGGAATGCCACCTTTCATTGTGGTTACTCCCAATATACTATCATCTGAACGGCTAAGGTATCTTTCAGTTCTTATATTCAGTGGTCTGTGCTGGAGACAAAATCTATATTGACAGATGGAATTGTAACTGCTTTGCTTGTAAGTACCAAGAAGTCAAACCCATTAGTAGGCTGGTTACTTCAGTGTGTTCACTAGTTGCACCTGCATCAACTCACATTGATGCATAACCAAATGGCATAACCAAATACAAACACATTATTCAGATTGAACAGATCCTAAACAAATACAAATACAGATATTGATTTTGTCTTTTGTTTTGAAGAAAGCTTGCCAGATTCAGGGATTATTGGAATCCGGCTGGACAAAACAAAAAGTTGTGCGAGTGTGAGATATTTACTTTTATATTGAGCTTTAAAGAACGTTTGTGGGGACAGTGGCCAGGTTCCAGTGAAATTCCCACCCCAACTACAACTCAAAAACCACACAAAGACTTGAAACCAGCCCAGAATATTCAGGCACAGGAAAAGGTAGATGAATTGTTCTTTTTCTCAGTGTTTTTGGGTGAAACAAATGCATTTCTGATTTGCAGGATCTGATATATGCAGACATACAAGGCAACCCTGCTTGCGAAATTTAAAAATAGAGCAGGTTCATTAAAAGCACATTAATTAAGTGATACTAATAAGAGATACAATATTTGGTTTTAGCCTGATCAAAACACAGCTTTACTGAGCTTCAAAATAAAACCATATTTCTACCATATTATATAAGGATATATTCTTTCATAAATTGAGCCTCTGCTCCATATAGCTCACACATACCTTGTGCTGTGCACAGGGCAGCATCTCTCTCCTGGCTCATTTAATTAATTAAAATTAAAATATTATAAAACTTTTATGTTCATTGTGCATGTTCTTGTCATTCTTAAATAACCATTCTCCAACATTATTATAAGAAAATCTTTTTCACAAAATCATATGGGCATTATAATGAAATGCTGCTTAAAAGATCCATTCCATTTTCACTTGTATATGAACTGTGTTGGATGGGTCCCCTTTTGAGTCTGGTTCCTCTCAAGGGTTCTTCCTCATGTCGTCTCAGGGAGTTTTTCCTTGCCACCGTCGCCACTGGCTCTGACTTGCTCATTGGGGATAAATTTATCGATTTAAAATTTAGATCCAAAATTTATGTATCTCTGTAAAGCTGCTTTGTGACGATGTCTATTGTTAAAAGCGCTATACAAATAAAATTTAATTGAATTTAATTGAATACTCAGATTTATGATTGCACATACAATAACATCTTTTAATCATGTTTTACCACGGGAGACTAAAATGTCTGGCATCCATTGAACAAATGTAACTGGATGTCTAAAGCACCCTATAAACCCTGTGAAGCTTAACACCTCACATTATTATCCCAGCATACCAGACATAGATATATTGTAAATATACACCAGTGGACACACTGTATGTGAGATATCTGTGAAGTCTTCTGCTCACTGTTGTGCAATGGCTCTCTGTTTAGGCTATATTTTAATATCAACAAGGTTTTGGCTGGCTGTCAAATACACATTCCTTCAGTGAAAGGGAAAATTGGGTCACACCTTATTTGTGTATCTAATGTAGAGCATCTATAGTCTGTCAAGAACCTATAATTTGACTGTCATCAATCAGCATATAAACCAAACTATATGTTAACAACGATTGTTGATGTTTGGTAGATAGTCTTTACACACACTTTAGACTAACAACTTGTCCCTTAGTCAACTAGATGGTCAATACAAAGCCATCTGAGATTCAGCTGCAGAAAAAGGGTGACTGGCAATGCCTGTTTCAAATTATGTAGTACAGTACTAACGTAATAATTTTAGGAACATACTTTGTTATTTTTTCATATTAAATTACAAAACATATACCCTGATATATGCACATCTTAAATGTTACATGTAAGTACATATAAATAGTAAATAATTTCAAACAAATATATCAGAACACCAACAAATATAGTAATTAACTGCATACTCATCTCAGAGCTCCTCCTCGTATGGTGAGCATGGGTGGCTGAAGCAGGGTGGTTCAGGAAACTAGCATGCCAGCTGGTCAGAGAACACATGAGGCAGCTAGGGAAAGCAGCACACTAGCTAGTCAGGACAGAAGTCTGGCAACTCAGGAAACCAGCATGCCAACTGATCACGAGAGATGTCCTCACCAGAGTCAGAGGCCAGAGCAGTAACATCCTCACCAGAGTCAGCAGATGGAGCAAAACGGTTTTTAGCATAGACCTCAAGCTGGACAGAAGAGACCTCACTACAGGCCTTGGGCTGGGCTAAAGAGACTTTGGCACAGGCCTCAGGCTCAACACAGGTGTCTGCTGGTAGTGGCTGCAGTACTTTCTCTGGTTTTCCACTGGACACAGCCATGCCCCTCTGCTTGCCCAAGAAAGGCTACAAGCTCCACTGTGCTCTCTACACCTGGATACCCCTGAATCACCCTGTTTTTGGCCAAATCTTGACCTCTGCCACTAAGCTGAGATAGCATGAACTGAACCCTCTGTCTCATTGGGCAGTGGGTGCACTAAGTGGTGAAAATTCAGTTGCCACTGAAAAACAAGTCTATTCAGATAGAATTTGACTATTATGATGAGCAGGAATAGACAAATAGACAAGGTGAATGATAGCAGAAACTCAGTGGCATTGTATGCTGGTGTAAAATGCCACAATGCTGGACTTTGATTCTTCTTTGGCACTCCATTTTAACTAACCTGTTTTATTGCACTTCAATGCAAGTACTAACCCCATTTCCATAAAAGTTGGGATTTTTTCTAAAATGCAACAAAAACAAAAAATTGTGATTTGTTAAGTCTCTTGAAACTTTAACTAACTGACAAAAGTACAAAGAAAAGATATTCAATTTTTTCACTGAACAGCTTAATTGTATTGTAAATATGAACAAATTTAGAATTTTATGCCTTCAACACACAAAAAAAGTTGGGACAGAGGCATGTTTACCACTGTGTTACACTACCCTTCCTTTTAATTACACTTTTTAATCATTTGGGAACTGAGGATACTAACTGTTGCAATTTTGCAAGTGGAATTTTTGCCCATTCTTTCTTGATGGTACTTCAGCTGCTCAACAGTGCTTGGTCGCCATTGTCTCATTCACCTCTACATGATGCGCCATAGGAGAAAGATCTGGACTGCTGGCAGGCTAGTCAAGCACATGCACTCTGTGTCTATGAAGCCACACTGTTGTAGCACATGCAGGCCTGGCATTGTCCTGCTGAAATAACCATGGACTTCCTGGGAGAAGACATTGCCCTGATGGCAGCATATGTCTGTCTAAAATCCCAATATACGCCAATAGACGTCAATGGTACCTTCACACATATGCAAGTCACCCATGCTGTGGGCACTGATGCACCCCCATACCATCACAGATGCTGGCTTTTGCACCTTTCGCTTATAACAGTCTGGTTGGTCTTTTTCATCTTTGGCACGAAGAACTTGACGTCCGTTTTTCCCGAAAACAAGCCGAACCTTGGACTCTGACCACAGCACACATTTCCTCTGCCTTTCAGTCCACCTGAGATGAGCTCAGGCCCAGAGAACTTGGCGGCGTTTCTGCATAGAGCTGATATGTGGCTTCCTCCTTGTGTAATAGTGTTTCAGGTTGCATTTCTGGATGCAGCGGCGGACTATGTTAAGTGACAATGGTTTCCCCAAGTACTCCCGAGCCCATGTGGTTATATTTGTTTATATTTACAAAATACAATTAACTTGGTCAGTGAATACATTGAATATCTTTTCTTTGTACTTTTGTCAGTTAATTAAAGTTTCAAGAGACTTGACAAATCACAGAGTTTTGTTTTTATTCCAACTTTTATGGAAATGGGGTTAGTACATAAAAAAATAAGGTGTTTCATGTCTTAGTCAAATGGGTTGGGAGTCAAAATACATGGTCAGTATTTGATCAGCCCACTGACTAGTTCATTCATTCATTCATCTTCAGTAACTGCTTTATCTTGATCTGGGTTGCTGTGGATCTGTAGCCAATCCTACTAACACTGGGCACAAAGCAGGAAAATACACCCTGGATAGGATGCCAGTCCATTGTAAGGCACCATTCACTTACTACTTGAGGCCTACTTGAATATTTTTGGACAATGGGAGGAAACCAGAGAAGATGAATAGAGGAGGAACATGCAACATTCCACAAAGACAGTAACCCAAGCTTAGGATCAAACTGAGGACCCTGGAACTGTGAGTTGGCAATGCTACCCACTGTGTCACCATGTCATCCTACTGACTAGTTAAACTGTTTGTTCTGCAAGTACTGAGAGGCATAAAATGAGTATTTAAAAAAAATTTAAAGCTTCTTTGTATGCCTTAAGTGCACCATCCCTATTTAAACTGTTAAGTAGTATTATTGCTATTACAAAAACATGTGCATGCATGTTGTTTTGAACCATTAACAGTATGTCATAGCTGAAAACACAAGACAAGGGTTAAACACAAAGTTCATGGCATATATGAACTTAAAAAATATATGAACGAATATATTTAATGCATAGAAATAAATAATACCTAAGTGAATTCCTGCTATTGTATGTTCCTTATTCCTACTGAATCAGTTCTGGTGTTGAGGATGTACAGTATACAGGTGCATGTAAAAAAATTTGAATATCGTGGAAAAGTTCATTTTTTTCCGTAATTTAATTCAAAAAGTGGAACTTTCATATATTCTAGATTCATTACACATAAAGTGAAATATTTCAAGCCTTTTTTGTTTTAATCTTGATGATTATGGTTTATAGCTCATGGAAATGAGATACTGGAAAAATCCAGTATCTCAAAAATATTAGAATAAAGAATTTATAATACAGCAATGTTGACCTGAGAAGAGCTCTAATCAGCTAAATAACTCAGCTCAGTGGTCCAAAGTCCTCTTTTCAGATGAAAGTAAATTTTGTATTTCATTTGGAAATCAAGGTCCCAGAGTCTGGAGGAAGAGTGAAGAGGCACAGACTCCAAGTTGCTTCAAATCAGTGATGATTTGGGGTGCCATGTCATCTGCTGGTGTTGATCTACTGTGTTTTCTCAAGTCTAGAGTCAATGCAGCGTCTACCAGGACATTTTAGAGCACTTCATGCTTCCATCTGCTGACAAGCTTTATGGAGATGCTGATTTCCTTTTCCAGCAGGGCTTGGCACCTGCCCACAGTGCCAAAACTACTAGTAACTGGTTTGCTGATCATGGTATTATTGTGCTTGATTGGCCAGCCAACTCGCTTGACCTGAACCCCATAGAGGATCTATGGGGTATTGTCAAGAGGAAGATGAGAGACACTAGACCCAACAATACAGACGAGCTGAAGGCCGCTATCAAAGCAACCTGTGCTTCCATAACACCTCAGCAGTGCCACAGGCTGATTGCCTCCATGCCATGCCACATTGATGCAGTAATTCGTGCAAAAGGAGCCCAGAGTGCATATATTAACATACTTTTCAGAAGGTTGACATTGCTGTATTATAAATTCTTTATTCTAATATTTTGAGATACTGGATTCTTGATTTCCATATATATGAAAGTTCCACTTTTTGAATTAAACTTTTCTACGGTATTCTAATGTTTTTGGATGCACCTGTATATTTGTAAATACACAATATTATTAGTCGCATTGCAGTTAAACTGGCTTTTACACTGGAATAAGTACATTATAAAATAAAGTGCTAGTAGAAATGGTAATGGTGCTAAAAAGTGAGTGTATGATGTGTGAAAAGTAACAGAGACAGAAGTAAGAGTAGAGACAGATATAAGGGCTAAAGACATGAATGAAACTGGGTACTTGGTGGAGCCATGCTGTGTGCCCACCAATCAAGGTCTATTTCTAGAAGAAAGGGGATTGGTAGAAAGTGACCAATCAGCTGTGGGAACATATGTCTTATTCACACCAGTAAAGTCTCAAAATTCAACTTGGAGGTTCCCACTTATTTTGGGGTTGGGCTATCTCTTTTTTTAAATTTAAATATGAGAGTGGGAGGCTATAGAGGCAGTGATAGATACAAAACATATGTAAACCCTGCCAACTCAACAGCTTTTAGCTTATTCTTTGGCTTGTCCTAAGTGGCACTTTAAAAAAACAAAACAAAAGGTGCATAGGCTGCTTGGCCCAGCTTTCTGTATGAATTACAACAGCATTTGTTATGCAGTATCATTGCTGTTGTGGAAATATTGTATGTGGTCCATTAGTCTGTAAAATGTGACAGGTACTCAACCGATGCCACTTGGCCACATAGTGTACTGAATGCCTTTGGGGGAGAGGAGGATTTGTCAACACACCTTTGTCATGTTCAGGGTTGAGATGAGCCTTGACCTCACCGAGCTCAATGAGCTCATCCTTTCGGGCATAGAGGATAGGTGTCAAACATTTGTTTCAGCTTCTGGAAGTTGATACAAAACCAGAGGGACCAGCTTGCTTTTGGCAACGTGATATTGGCGTGGGTAGTTGAGGATGATAAACCTATAAGTGCTGATGTAAGATTTGGTCATTTTGATCTCTGTGGTACAATTTATTACATGGGCAATTTTCTCTGCAGGAGAAACATTTAATACAATTTGAAGCTACTGTCATTTGTACTGACAGGAGTACAATAGCAGTGCAGTTGCCTAGACAAGAAGCATGAAGACTTGTGGGCAGTCCTCAGTTTTGCAGTTCCCGAATGTCATAGCCATTCTCTTTTACCACATTACTTCTTCTGCTGTTGTCTTTCTCTGCATGAGAACATACAAAACACATGAAAGTGTGAAATAAATTAGAATCTTTAACCATTCTTTTCTTTCATAGTAAATAGTTTTAAATCTTCAAAGAAATACAACATAAAACAAAGGCAACTGGGGTAAACACACAATACAGTTTTTATTTTTTTATTGAAACAAAAAAAAAATAAAATCAAAAAAAGTTATCCAACACCTATCACCAGTGTGAATTCATGTTCATGTTTCCCTCAATTATTGCAAGTTGTCCAGGCCCTGAAGCAGTAAAGTAGCCCCACACCATCACGCTGCTACCACCATGCTTGACCGTAAGTATGATGTTCTTTTTGTGGAATTCTGTGTTTGGTTCATGCTAGATGTAACGGGACCCCTGTCTTCCAAACAGTTCCACTCTTGACTCATCAGTCCACAGAAAATTCTCCCAAAAGGTTTGAGGATCATCAAGGTGTGTTTTGGCAAAATTCAGATGAGCCTTAATGTTCTTCTGCATTAGCAGTGGTTTTCACCTTGCCACTCTTCCATGGATGCCATTTTTGCCCAGTGTCTTTCTGATAGTGGAGTCATGAAAAGTGACTTTTGATGCAAGAGAGGCCTGTAGTTCCCATTTAGACTTTATTTATTTTAATTTTTTCAGGTTTTCAGATGTGGGTGAGTGGTGGGTGTAGGATATAGAGAGGATAAATAGTAGACAAGACAAGATAAGAGAGTAAAAGAAAAGACAAGACAGTATGTGTGATTGGGGTGTGGTTATCAAACCGATGGGTTGTGGGGGTATGGGGGTGAAGTATGGGGAGGGTGTGCAAAGGAGTAAATATTTGAGATGTTTAAAGTGAGTTAAATATGTGTAGCACCAACTTTGAATACCGTGAATATTATACGCATATGTGTGTAGTTTAGTTACATGCATTTGATTGAGATGTGTGGTATGGCTTTGGTTATGAGGTCAGTCTGTAGAAGCTGTACTGTTTGCTATTACAAGGTGGTATCCTGGTGTATGTAGGTGATCAGTGGTGTCCAAGTAGAGTTAAATTTGATAGTTTTATTTTTGATTGAGGCAGAGAGCTTTTCCATTGTTATATAGTCGATTATTAGGTTTCTCCAATGTGTGATATTAATGTTGTTCTTTTATTTCCAATTTGTTAGTATAGTTTTCTTGGCGATGGTTAGCGCTATAAGGAGGACTATTGTGTTTTCCTTTGAAATCTTTATCTCATTTTAATATCTTTATTTCATTTTATGAGGTTTGCAGATTTATTATTATATTCAAAGTTTTCATGTCTAAGTCTTTGTATTAGGAATTGGGTTTTTTCATTTATAAGGTCATTATATTCTAGTCTGAGTTTTCTTAACTCCCTTTCTGTACTTTCTGTTGGGTTAGTTGCGTTTAAACGCTCTAATTCCCTAATCTTTTGTTCTAACTTATTTTCATTTTCAGTGTTTTTCTTTTTCTTATATGATACATAGGATATTAGTTTTCCTCTGAGTACGGCTTTCCCTGTTTCCCATAGCAGTGTTGATGGGGTTTCTGGTGAATCATTTATTTCTATGAAGGATGCCCATTCTCTTTTGATAAAGCTATCAAATTCTGGATCTCTGAGCAGTGATGTGTTAAAGCACCATCTAAAAACTGTCTTCTGAAGGTGACTTCTATTCCATGTGAAGGATACAGGGGAATGATCACTAATTGTAATAGAATGAATTTGTGTGATTGTTATAGCTGGTATTAATGAGTTGCTGGTTAAATAATAATCAATCCAAGAATGTGTATGGTGTGCTGGTGAGAAATACGTATATTCCTTGGTTTTTGGGTGTTGCAGTCGCCAACAATCGCCAAGTCCAAAGTCAGACATGTATTGTCTTATTGTTTCGGTGGTCTGCCAGTTCCGTGTCTTACGTGTACTAGTCGTTTTGTCTAATTCTGGGTTGATGACTGTGTTGAAGTCATCGTCGATTATGATTGGGGAGTCCGGTAAGTTGGCGATATGTGTGAAAAAGGTACAGAAGGCAGAAGGGTTGTCTGTGTTTGGTCCATATATATTTGCTATGGTTATCGGGGTGTTGTTGATAGAGATGTTTATTATGATGTATCTGCCTTCGGGGTCGGTAATAGTAGTGTTGTGTTTGAATGAGATTTTCCTGTTTATCAAGATTGCTACACCTCTTTGTTTGGTGTTGTAGTGGGCAGAGAAAATGTGGTTAAATTGTGGAGTGTGTAGTTTGTGACTGTCTGTTTCTGAGAGATGTGTTTCTTGAAGTAGGCATATATCTGCGTTAAGTGCAGTGAGATGCTGTTGTACTTTGGTTTGTTTAACCTGAGAGCCAATACCACTGATGTTCCATGTCAGGAATTTGATTGATGACATGTTTTTGGGAGATCTTTTGTTGTGTTTATCAGTGGTGTACTATTGTTGTATGCTGATGCGTGAGTGTGAGATGATATGCTAATAGGTTTATGTGAGTACTGCTGGGAAGCCACTGGGTTACTTGTTGGTGTTATTGTAATGGGTTGATTTGTATGTAAGCATGGTGCTGTGTATCTAAAATATAAAACAAGGGGCTGGATAGATGAACAAAGAATAACATTAAACAACAGAGGATAAAAGGTATGATTGTGTGCATGCATGTATTAAAAAAAAAAAGTTTTCATCAGACTCACCCTTGTACACAAGCACACACACACACATTGTGCAATATTTGATAAATTTCTGTGATATATAAAATGTTAATATAAAGGAGAAAAACAAAAGTTACAAATAACCATTAAAGCTACTGCAGCCAATAAAAGATAAATTGAAATGCCTTCTGGCTTGTCCACGTGATCTTTAGCAAACTGCAGATGGGCAGCAATGTTCTGTTTGGAGAGCAGTGGTGTTAGAACACAGGGCTGGATGCAGGTGCAGAGGAAAATTGTCACTTTATTAGGTATATATGCAAAACTATAGGGACAGGGAAAAACGCAACGCAAAGGCAGGGTCAAAACAGTCCAGGTCAAAAAGCACGGTCAACAGTAATCCACAAAAAGGCAAGGCAGTAATCCAAAGGGCTATAGCAATAATCCAAAGGGCTATAGCAATAATCCAAAGTCCAGGAAACGTGAGCGAGGTTCAAAGCCAGAGTAAACAGTCCATAGAAAAACCGCTTGGTAAGTGTATCAGCAAAGGACCATACAAATACTTCGCCCCAAGGCGAAGAAACGAAAAGCTTAAATACATGAATGAACGAAGGCTAAACACAAAACACCTGAAACTCATAATGAAACATAAAGCAGATAACAAATGAACAAATGGGGTGGAGACATGACATGAACCAAAATAAAGAACCAATAAGCATACAGGGGCGAAGACATGACATAAACAAAAACAAAGAAACACGAAGAAGAGTCTGTGAATGGGAAATGGCCTAAGCGAGCAGCGCGACGGGAAAACCCTAACAAGTGGCTTTATCCTTGCAACACTGCCATGTGCACCATTGTTGTTCGGTGTTCTCCTGATGGCGGACTCATGAACATAAACATTAGCCAATATGAGAGAAGCCTTTAGTTGCTTAGAAGTTACCCTATTACACATCTTGCTATTGGAGTGATCTTTGTTGGTCAACCACTCCTGGGGAGGGTAAAATTGGTTTTGAATTTCCTCCATTTGTACACAATCTCTGAGTGTGGATTGGTGGAGTCCAAACTCTTTAGAGATGGTTTGTAACCTTTTCCAGCCTGATGAGCATCAACAACTCTTTTTCAGAGGTCCTCAGAAATCTCCTTTGTTTGTGCAATTATACACTTCCACAAACATGTTGTGAAGATCAGACTTTGATAGATCCCTGTTCGTTAAATAAAACAGGGTGCTTACTCACACCTGATTGTCATCCCATTCATTGGAATCACCTGACTCTAATTTCACCTTCACATTAAACTGCTAATCCTAGAGGTTCACATACTTTTGCCACTCACAGATATTAAATATTGGATCATTTTCCTCAATAAATAAATGACCAAGTGTAATGTCTCATTTGTTTAATTGGGTTCTTTTTGTCTACTTTTAGGACTTGTCTGAAAATCTGATGATGTTTTAGGTCAAATTTATGCAGATATATAGAAATTTCTAAAGGGTTCACAAACTTTCAAGCACAACTGTAGCTATAGTAAGCTATTTGGACATGAACTATTAGCTGTGCCATTGCCTTGCACCAGTTAAGGGATTATAGTTTTGGTTTGGAGCTGTTAGCAAGCATGGCGGCTTTCCAACTTGTAGAGCACTTTATTATGTATGCTTTGTCCCTGTGATGGCTGTGTAGGAGTAATGAATAGCCCACTCTTTCCCATTAAAATAATAGCCTCATCAAACACACTCATGTCAGAGCTGCCTATTCAGTGCCAGGCTGTGGTATTCATTTCCTAACAACCCATGGAATGCCAGTCTAAAGCTGGAATTTTAATTGCTTCATTAAAATCATCCAGTCATTGAGAGGTTGAGGGCTGCGGAAGTGGGATGACATGGGGCAATCATTTGGTTTGTTGATTAGTCTTAGCAGTGCAGCTTCACAAAATAAAGTCTGATCAGGTGGGCTGAGAGGAAGGAGAAACTTCATCTCACCCCATCAGTTTGCACAGGTCTTGGAGAGTAAATACAAAAGGTTGGATTCTTTAATGGAGATCATGAGAGATTACCAAGATTAATCTTTGATCTCATCTAGCCCTACAAAGCTCCTTCATGTTAGACAATTTTATGGACCTTGTAGACCTTGTAGGGCATCAGCAAGGATCAGACAAGGAAAGAATTACTAGAGATGTGCAATAATTCTTGTAGGAGTACAAAGGAGATTGTGGGAAATAAATGTTTTCCACTTGGAAAGTTCAGAGAACCAGGTAAAATATTGTGGATGATAAACTGTCCATCATTTGGCATGTTTAGGGTTTTTAACGAGGAAACTCTGGTAATTGCCCTCTGTCTCTCGAGATTGAAAGAATAAATTCCTAGATTTTATGTCATGTTGCAAAAAGAAAAGAAGTAAATTGTAAAGTTTCAACACATGGTTTTATTCAAATTAAATGAGACATGACTTCTGAAATTGCTCACAATGGGCCTCATTTATCAGGCTGGATACGAACGGATTTATACGTAAATTGGAGCATTTAGGAGCAATTTGGTATTCATGAAAATCTTGTAAGTTTGGAAAAACATTTGTATCCTACTCGTGCTTCGGAGTATGTGTAAACATATATACATAAGAAGACTAACTAATGTAAAACTCAATTGATTGGCTTCAAATCATATAAATCACGATGAGTAACTGCATTTTTACAGATTATACTTTAAATTTTAATATTTTGTGAAACCCAGTCATTTCATATTAAAGGTATTAACTAAAGAAGTGTTAAATATGGCAAGCCAACATAAATCCATAAATTAAGGCAAACAAGACCAGTCATTCAATTAAGAAAATCACTGTATAAAAGTAGGATGAGCTGCGGTGTGTAAGTTTTCTACTGCATCTTCTTTTAAAGCTGTGCAATAACTGACCACTTACAACACTTACAGTACATGCCCTCATGCTTTCCCAGTATGGTGTTGGGGAGGGCACACTGGTGCATTCTGGCTAAGAGATTTTTTATTGTTTTTGGTGTTTACTTGTCATTTCAGATTTATGTGTTTTGCCTTTTATGGACTTTTGTGGGCCTCACCAAATGCAAATCAGCTGTGCTGTGCATGTGCCTGGTAATTTACAGGTGATCGGCATTCATCAACATACGCAAAGTACAAAGAAAATTTTCGGAAACTTTTGTAAATCTGCTGGAATTTTTTTTGTAAGCAAACATTTAAGCAAACATTTACACACAACTATAAATTAGGCCGAATGTGTGTACATTTATGTGTGCGCTTTTGAAGTAGCCTAAAGGCAAACAGTGTCATATTTTGAATGTCCAAACGTTTGGTGTGTATCTTCAGTTAGACTGTTGAAAATCTGTAAATCTACAGTGAAATGGTTTAAAAGAGAAAAAACTTAATGTTGAAAATAACTTAACAGTGAATTACATTGCCTCACTTAGAGCTTGCTCTGTTTAATAAACTTCAGCATTATCACATTTACATAAATACAATGATTTCACTGTACATTCTTAAGTGCATGGTTTCCTAAAACACTCTAGCAGCATAAAATCTTCAATAAATTGAATGAGAATTAGGAGGTGAAACTCTAGGATTTTCTTTGAACTATATCTTTATCAATATTTTCCAATAAGCCAAGAGTCATTTATTATTCTAAAAGTATCATCTGAACATGCTTATTCTTGTATTCAGATCAGTACACCTTAACAGGCCTTGTACAACTCATGGGCCAATTTCAGTCTTAGTTTTATTTCATATCCACATTTATTGCAGAGTTTCCACCTATATGTCCAACCTTCCTGTAATTAAGGCAGCCAATGAAAGCTAATGAAATATTACTTCAGAAAAAAAAAAAAAAAGATTTAATGATTTGGGTCCCTATTGTCATGATCATGGCTTAAGTTCAAAAGTAAGGGAAAGATTCTGGTCTTACACTGTATCTTCTCAGTGTTTTCATGACAATCACATTTTACAGTTGGCAAAAAGTGCAGTTGTAAAAGGGGCCGGTATTATAATGAAAAAAATGAAAGTTTTATACAATGAATTCTCAATCTGCACATCTTTCAAGAAAAAATAAATAACTTGGATCAAAATGAATGTTCTGTTTTCTGTCACAAACAGTATATAAGTTGGAATGTCTAGAGTAGGACTGGGTCTAAAATAATCTAAAATAATTATAAAAATAATCTTTTGTTTAAAAAAAGTGATAAATGATTACATCTTTAAAAAGTTGAGCACAAATATAAAACTATTTATATTTATAAACTTCTTTCTAAACATGGCTTACAATCTATAAAACCCCAAAATCCACAATCACAGCACATCAAGTCTTGTTGATTGTGTCATTGTTTTTTGAGCCCTGTTTTCCTAATATCTTGGTTTCTTATGCATTCCAGTTTTGACACCTGCTTGTGTTATCACTGTTTACATGAACTGTTTGCCTGTGACAAATAAAAGGGATTTTGGCAGGTAGTTAAATTTTGGACATTAGTGCTGGTGCATTCAGAAGTAACTGAGTGAAAATGTAAAAAATTGTCTTAGGCCCAACCAAAACAGCAATACACCAGAGTTATTACATTTGCATATGCAGAAAAATTGAACCCTTTGTGTGTAACTTTGTCTAAGTTAAACATAAAGAGCTCTGTTATGTGTCACGTGAAGGAAAGGGCAGACAGATGCAAATGCAGGTAGAAATGTTTAATAAGATCCAAGCAGACAAATCCAAAACGTAGGCAAAAATCAGAATCAGGGAACAGGCAAAGGTCAGGTGATGAACAAACAGAATATCAGAGGCAAAACAATATCCACAAACACTAGGCAAAAAGTAATCAATAACGTAATCATGAGCAGAGAGATAAAAAGACTTGGTATTGTCAAAAACACAAGGAATGGCACGTATACTTTGCAGTGAGTGAGTGAACTGAAAGTCCTTTTAAACTGTGGCTGTGATTGTGCTGTGAATTGGAGGCAAGTGTGCATGATCAAAATGAAGGTGAGAGTGAATGTGTCAACGTGTGAGTGTTCTGGGAATTGTAGTATATGGCGGCCATGTTTATAGGCCGCAGTGCAGGCTGGGAAATGGAGTTTGTGGCGTGAGTAGACCTAACAGAGATCACTCACTCCGGGAGCGATATTCCTTCTTGGTCTACCTCTGGAGCGTGGACCTGGGCGATCAGGGTGACTGGCATGAAACTCCCTTGTGAGGCCTGGACCGAGAATGTCTTGGACTGGAACCCAGCACTGTTCTTCCGGGCTGTACCCCTCCCACTCAAAAAGGTATTCCAGCCGGCCTCTTCTTCGTCGAGAATTAAAGATGTTTTTGGCCTGGCCTTCGATGTTAAGGGGAGGTGGTGGGGTAGCTGAAGGGAGATTGGTAGCCAGTGGGCCTGGATGGAGGTGTGGAAGGGCTATGGAAGGAGAGGAAAATACGGCAATGGCAAGGCAGTTCAAGTTGGTATGTGACTTCGTTGATGCGTTTGATGATCTTGTATGGTCCGATATATCTAGATGTTAGTTTTTTGCACGTTTGGGGATGTCGAAAGCCCTTGGTGGCCAGCCACACCCGGTCGCCAGGCTGATATTCAGGAGTTGGCCCTCTGATGTGATCCGCATTCCTCTTAAAGGTTTGCGCAGCTCTTTCCAAGCATTGATGAGTACTTTCTTATACCTGTTCACTGCGCTTGAACCATTCATCGATGGCTGGTGAATCTGTGGTATTGGCATTCCATAGAAATAAGGGGGGCTGGTATCCGAGAACACATTAAAAGGGTGTGAGCTGGGTGGCGTAGAGAGTTTTGGGCATATTCGGCCCAGAGTATGAACTGAGAAAGTTAGTGGCCAGATGAGACCAGGGACGTTGAGGTGTGGGTAGTGGTAACAGCTTGCCAGCAGGGAATGCTTTGGGTACCTTGGTTTGGGCACAAATACTGCGGGTGATGGCCCGTTGTACGTCCTTGATCATGTTGGGCCACCAGTACTTTTCTGTCAGTAAGTGATAGGTTATGTGGATTCCTGGGTGGTGTTTTTGCAGCAGTATAAGCAAAATAAAAGGCAGACATGTGAGTGCAGTTCAGCAACTGTATTGAAAAAACAGAGAAGCCAGAAAACAACGTGACAAAAGCAATCGACTGCTGATTGCATGATCCATTACATCCCATAACATCCCCCTTTACAAACATGAACTAAAGAATCCCCTTTTACAAATAAGAACTACATAAGAACAAAATACTATATAAACTTTAGTCCGCATAACATTTAAAGCAACTGCAATAAACACCAAATTTTAGGTACTAGTGACCTGAAGTATCGCTGACTATAGAGTCCTTGTTACATTAACAGTTCTTCTCCTTTCCAAAAACAGCCACAGCAGCATATCTAACAAATCAAGCCTCTTAGGTGGCTTAGACAATCGGCCAGCCCTAGTGTAAGTGTGTCTATCTGATGATGAGGGTTTGACAGGTTCAGGTAAAGCCTGTGGCATGGGCTTCACAAGAGTTGAGTCAGCAAATGAAAGGGCCTCTGCAACACTCTCTTCCAGCATAAAAGGCAACTCGGGTTCAGTTCTGTCTAATGCTTGTGTGGTGGTTGACTCTGACGCTCTTAGGTGCACTCTGTTTCGTCTATATACGGATCCACCCACATTCACAAGATAAGATCATGGTGCCACTTTCTGAAGGCAGGTCCCGACCCTCCAGAGCACAGGGTTTTCCCCTGGAAGGGTCTTCATGCGGATCCTCTCTCCTATGTTAATCTCTTGCAGATCACGAGCTGACCTGTCATAATAGGATTTATAGGATAGCCAACTGCTTTCACTGGTGAAGCCGCTCCACAACCCCAGTTACAACACATGGCTCCAGAAGCTTGTTTGTTACTGGAAGAGATGTTTTCAGTCTCCGCGACATTAACCTTTGTGCAGGGCTACTGTCCATGTATTCAGTTGGGGTGTTTCTCCAATGAAGGACTGCTTTCCAAGGGTTAGTTCTCTCGTGCATGGGTTTGCGCAGAAGGTTCTTAGCAATCTTGATGGCTGACTCAGCCTTTCCATTTGATTTAGAATATCTTGGTGAAGAAGTGGAGGCAAAGTGCTTAAACAGAGCACCAAACTGAGGGCCATTATCTGTGATCTATCTGGCTGACCATGTCAAACAAACTGAGCCTTGCAGCGTTTGATGACTGTCTCTGCAGATAGATCAGGAAGCAGTTCAATCTCCCAAAAATCTGAGTCCACAATTAGAAGATAGTCCTTTTGCCAGTGACTGAACAAGTCCATGCTGACAATCTGTCATGGCCTGCTGAGAACGTCATGAGAAGAGCATGGTTTCCTTCTGTTGGTTGTGCGCAAATTCATTGCAAGTCGAACAGTTACTCATAAAGTCTTTGATTTCTGCTTACATACTAGGCCAATACAGTGTGTCACATGCTTGACGATAACATGTCACCTCCGATATGGCTTGAATGTATGCGCTTGAGCATCTCTGGACGTAGTGACACATTCAGGTATTCTGCTTGGTTGATAAGTTGAACATCTTCCTGCTCTTTCTGCCGATAACATATACCGTAGCATGCCACTGGTAAACTACTTCCTTGCCTGTACAGTCAGCAGCTGCCCTGCTCAAAATGTCACTGATGAACATTTTAGGCCCCGGTTTGTAGACAACCTTGAGACTGCAGTTTTGAAGCGTCATGAGCATGCTTTGAAGCCGCTTGGGTGCACTGAGAAGTGGTTTGCTGAATATAGAGATCAAGAGTTTGTGGTCAATCTCTGCTGTAACCAACTCTCGTCCGTACAGGTAATGGTGAAATCTTTGGCAAGCGAAGATGATACTGAGACACTCTTTCTTGATTTATGCGTAATTTTTTTCTGTGGGAGTCAGGGCTCTTGAAGCGAAGGCGACAGGCTGTCCTTCTTGCATAAGACAGCACCCAAGACCACTTTGGCTGGAGTCAATTTGTACTGTGATAGGCTTAGTAACATCATAATAGCGCAGCACAGGTATTGACATGGCCATGGATTTAAGCTTGCGAACTGCATCATCATGTTTGGGTAGCCAGTGCCAAGGGGTGTCTTTGTCGAGCAAGTGCCGCAGTGGTTCGCAAACAGTTGACAAGTGGGGCATGAATTTGGCTAAATAATTAGCAAAGCCGATGAGACGCTTTACATCTTTGGCGTCCATAGGGTTAGGCATGTCTATGATAGCCCACACCTTCTCTGGGTCGGGCTTCAAGCCAGTGGATGAAAGGATATGACCATGGAACTTCACTTCTGTGACACTGAATTGCAATTTTTTTAAGCTAAGTCATAGCTTGACCTCTCTGCAACACTCCAACAGGGCCTGAAGCTTGAGATCATGATCATTTTCAGCTTGCTGGTCCGTGTCACCGCAGCCAACAACAATAATATCATCTGCGATGGGCTCCCCCTAATCCCCTTCAGACTTGCTAACAGTTCATGCTGTTACCGTTGATACACCTCAGGTGCCACTGAGACACCAAATGGGAGCTTTAGCCACCGTTTCTTGCCCCATGGGGTCCAGAATTTGATCATGAAGCTGCTCTCTTGGTCCAGCCTGCACTGTAAGAATGCATTTTTGGCATCAACTAAGGTGAAGATCCTTGCTTTAGGCAGTTTGTATAACACATCCTCCAGAGTTGGCATTATATAATGAGAGCATTTCAGAGCTTTGTTCAGGAACTTTGGGTCCAAGCAAATCCTCAGCTTGTCTGTTTTTTTTTTTCACTATCACCATGTTGCTAATCCAATCTGTTGGCTCTGTAACATCTGTAATATGACCCTCTGCCTGATATACATCCAGTTGGGCTTTGATGGCTGCTTTCATAGTGATTGGAACATTCTGGTGCCTTCATTTGTAATGCCCAGTACAATTTTGTCACGAATCATTTCATCCTTCAATCCACCATAATCACAAGTTGCTGCTTTTTCTCTTAATCTGGTCACAAAATTGTCTATGGATTCCCCTACCTCCTGTTTACAACAGCCGAACACATACCTCTCATAAATGACATTTCTGGCAGGCTTGAAGCATGCTTCCAATGCATCTAGGATGGTTTTAACCTCTCCCTGTTGCGCCACCGTGAGATTCAAATTGTGCCAGGAAACATGTCTGCATTCAGAACCCATCACACTTCTCAGTGTGGCAGCTTGGACCTCCCTGGTCTTTTCAGCCAGGCCCGTGACCAGCACATAATCTTCAAACTCTGCTCTGAATAAGTCCCAGTTAGCACCCCAGTCTTTGTTCATGTTCACTGGTGATGGCGGAGGTATGTTAGCCGCGATATGGGCTGGTACACCGCTAGACGGTTGAGGTGTGGCTTCAGCAATATCAGCGTCAAGAATCGAAGAGATGGTCAGAATCAGCTGTTAAAGTGTAAACTTAAGGATGAATGTGCTAGGCATCTTCTGACACCATGTTTATGCAGCAGTATAAGCAAAATAAAAGGCAGCTCAGCAACTGTATTGAAAAAACAGAGCAGTCAGAAAACAACGCGACAAAAGCAATCGACTGCCTATCGCATGATCTATTACATCCCGTAACAGGTGGCCAGTAGCTACTGAAGTGTGTGCCCACGTTATGAGTCTGTTCCTAAATTGGGTCAGTATGAAGAGTTTGCTCAGAGGGCATGATTGGAGTATCTGTTGTCTGGGGATGTTGATAATGGCTTAATCCAGTTCCCATTCAATGCTTCCCACTACACATTCAGGAGGGAGGATGGTTTCCTCAAGATCATGACTGGGTTCTGATGTGTGCATCTGTGATAATGCATCTGCTTTGACATTTTTGGAGCCTGGGAGATATGATAGGGTGAGCTGAAACCAGAGCCATATCACCCTGCAATTCTTGCCTGGTTTCCCACTGAAGCTAAGCAGGATAAAGCCTGGCCAGTACCTGGATGGGTGGCCTCCTGGGGAAAACTAAGGTTGCTGCTGGAAGTAGTATTAGTGAGGACAGCAGGTGGTGCTGTCTGTGTGGGTCCTAATGCCCCTTTGTAGTGATGGATGAGATATTAAACCGAGGTCCTGACTCTCTTTAATGAGGGGTCCATGGTGTAAGGTTCCATGTGCAGCTTTATTAGAAACAACAATGTACATAAACATAAGAACAGGCTAGGGTCAATCTTCAGCAAACTCATTATCAGAGGCAAGACAAAAGCATAGTCAAAAATGGGCATAAGATCAAGGCAGGTGGCAAAGGTTCAAAATATGAAAGTAATCCAATAGTCAGAAGGCAAATGTACAAAAATGCTCAGAAAATGTCCAATTAGTTCTGGGTGTGAGGGTCATGGGAGATGTAGTTCAGGAGTAGAGTCAATACTCTACAGAGACAGAGCCCTCTGGTGGCAAGAAGGAGTCATGGAGATCTGATTCATGACACTTATCTATCATGGCCCCCTAATAATCTCCATCCCTGAATTGGCTACATTGTCTTCCTCTCCTCGCCACCAGTAGCTGGTGTGTGGTGGGTGTTCTGGCTCACTATGGCTGCCGTTGCATCATCCAGGTGGATGCTACACACTGGTGGTGTTTGAGGAGATTTCCCCCCATACTATGTAAAGTGCTTTGAGTGTCTAGAAAAGCGCTATATAAATGTAATGAATTATAATTGAAACTGGTTGAACAAAAGTGACCAGCATGCTTGTTGGAGGTTGAGGCGTTTGGCGGAATGGAGATACTCTAGGTTCTTGTGATCGATCAGGATGGTGAATGGATCCTGGGTCCCCTCAAGCCAATGGTGCCACTCCTCTAGTGCTAGTTTAACGGCCAATAGTTCACAATATCCAATACTATAGTTCTTTTCTGCTGGGGATAGTTTCTTGGAGTAGTGGCAGTAAGAAGACAGACTCACTGTCACTCCACATGAGCAGAATGTGTGGCACCCCTGGGTAGAATATCTTCACCCATGGGGTCTGAACATCTTGATGTGGTTTGAGTTTAGGAGTGCTAGAACCCTAGTAAGGATGCTTTGTATGCTAGGAGCTATGCTCCACAGGGGTCAGACATCTCCATGTTTTGGAATCCTTTAATACCTCTCTGTAGGGACCCAGACAGGATGCTTGTCTGGGAGGAGTATCATTTTATGCAGCCCTTTTGGCTGACAACCACCTCAGCAAAAGATCAAGAGAACCCCATGCTGTGACAATAAGTTTGCCCTGCATGCACTTATGACCGGAGGTTTCTGGGATGACCGTGTGACAGAACGCAGGGTGCCTGCCAAAGATTAGGTCACAAACAATAGCCAAACTGCAGAATGTTTCCTACCATGCTCAGCACACACCTTAGGGCGCTATGTGAGTCACTTAATAGCTAATTGGTCACAAATTGGTCACTTTTCCACTAGTACAATGTCTGTTTAAGAAAAGGATTTTGGACTGCTGGGAAAAAGGGGCATCACCATAGCCTATAAGCACAGTACTATCGTGGTGGGCCACTCCACAAGAAGAGTTTTCACCCTCAGTGACTCTACTGACAGATATACCATGGCAGCATCTCCAGAGCTTATAAGATCAACATCATCTCTAGTGGAGTGAGTGTGGCAATCAGGTCCAAACTCCCTTCCAATTAGTCTGAGGTTGAGTTGGTTCCTCTTGTCCTACTATTATAGATTAACAGAGGGAAGAAGAGTTTTAGGGGAGACTATTTCTGTTTAGTCACTGTTTGATTAAGGAAGTTGGGAGTCTATCCATGACTTTATATCATAGATACATTCAGTTAATGAGGTGGGAGGAACAGCTGTCATGAGATACTGAGATAAGTAAGGAATAACGCATAATGCTATACAAAAATAATCCAGGCCAATAATCCTGGATTATTATTACATAACACAGTCCAAAGTGTGTTATACCACTTATATCAAAGCAACTTGCAATTACAATTTATTAATGTGGCAGGAAACTGACAGAGAGATGTCCTTATTATTCATGGTGTTGTTGTAGATAGTGGTTCATCCCTCTTGGTTTTGCAACATGACTATATGTGCATAAGGTCACTGGGTTGTTACCAGGTTTCTTTGATCAGGAGCATGTAGAAATACTTCTTTGTAAATTAAATTGTTTGTTGTTTAAATTGTTGTTGATCTACTGCACATCAGAACAGATGAATTTGATTTCCTCTTGGAATCTCCTTGGCTGTTTCTCATAACTGTTCTTGCTACTTGTCAGAGAAGGGCTCACACTACAGGATTCACTGCTGAGAATATCAGACAAGCTTGAATATATCAGAGCATAAGCCATTGTTCTGTCCATAGAATGGCCTAATCTTTGCCTGTTATGTTGCTTAGCAACCAGAGTTTACAGTTAACACATTACATTGTGTGGCAGACAAATTGTTTATTGCGAATATTATTAATAATACTTTTTTATATATTATTATTATTATTATTATTATTATTATTATTATTATTATTATTAATAAACACTGAATTTTATCATATTGGTTTTGTCTCCATTTTATAAAAGCAATAATCCATGAGAGGGTGTGCGATACAGTGATTTTATCCTGGATTTTATCATATTGGATTTGTCACCATTTTATAAAAGCAATGAGCCATGAGTGGGTGTGTGCTACAGTGATTTTATCATGGGTAAGGGATTTAGGATTCCTGGATTTAGGTTCATACACACAGTTCAAACCAGAACATTCTAATGATCACTCTTGCTTCAATGGCGCCTGGATCAGCTAATAAAGATGGTATGCCAAAGTAATCTCTCTTGTGGCAAATGTGTCTTGGTTTAATTAAATTAATGGTCATGGTTTAATTAAATTAAAACTTGCTTATGTCTACAAAATGTAACTCAATTATCTAAAATAATTAGAACTGGAAAATTCATCTTGTTTACTTATGTTTTCTGAAACAGAATCCCTAACTAAAAGATGTAAACAAACCAACACAAAAAAAAAAACAACAACCCCAAAACAAACAAGAAGGGTATACACTGCAGTCTAAACCCTCTCATATCGAAACTCATCCCTTCTTAGGTGTTCTTGAGCTGATGAAATTTCCACCTGCTCACTTTTAACATGTATGAATTGGTCACTTCCTATGCTTGGTATCACCTATGCTAAGCACACTGAGTGCTTGGTGTGAATCTTCAAATAAAAAACAGAAAAGTGAAAATGTAGGAACAAAATGGAGGAAAAAGTGGTGGGCTTTATGGCCAAACAGACCAGAGCAGGACTGTCTTGGGCTTTGGCTCTTATGTTACAATACTAATTTGTTTTGTCTGTAGTTGTGCCTGGTTGTTTGTATGAGGTAAATCCTCCAACCCCTGAGGTTTTCAAATTCCTGAAAACCAAAAGTATGCCTACTTGGTGTACCTCAAGAAGAAGTATTCCTTGACTTTATTTCTAAAGGTCACCACATTTAAATATCTTTCAGATCCTGTTATCATCTTGACAACAAAACATAGGGAGACCTCAAGAACTATACTCCAATGAGTTCCATTGTTAACCCAAGTTCATTTGGAGGAGTTATATATGGTTAATGTATAAACATTAATTTATAGGCTGTGTTGAAGCCAGAAAAATAAACTGCCTGTATTAAGTTCAACTGACCTGTTTAGATTTGACCATAAGCTGATTTAGTGTTCCAAAAAAGTTATTATTTAGGATGTGAAATATAATAATTTAAATTTTAATGGATGATTACCACATTCCCAAATAAATGAATAGCAGTTTATCTGTCAGTATAGATGTCATTAGAGCCCATTAAGGGAAACCATCCATTCTTGTCAACTGTCAGAATGTATGATTAATGCTTCAACAATTTTCTCAACTTACACACTTGATCAAAATTCCTGGCACAGAATATAGTGCAAAAGTCTGTTTACATGGCCATAATAATAGAACAGAATGGGTATATTATATCTCATACATAATATGTGTGGTACTGACTTGGATTGGTTTCATTGGAAAGATATTATCTGTTCTGTTTTTCTATCCAGACAATGCACCACCAAAATGCTGAGGTCCTACATTTACTTAGCTGTGTTCTGGGAACATAAAGTATTACCCTAAACATTTGTTCTAAGGTTCATGGGGACATCTAACAGAAAACCCCTGAGTTTGTATGGGTTTCCTCTGGGGTCTCCAGTTTTCTCCCACTGTCCAAAAACATGCAGAAGGTGGATATGCTATGCTAAATTGCCCCCTAGGTGTTAAGGAGAGTGTGAATAGTGCATTATGATGGACTGGGGCTCCATCCAATTCCCCTGCGTCACGCCCAAGGTCTCCTGGATTGGCTTTGAACCCGTTGTAACTCTGACCATAATAAAATAGTTAGTGAAGATGAATAAATGAATAATAAATAGTTTGTCAAATTTACAAATTGTTACAAACAGTAACAAACTGTGTAAGCAACCAGAACTATGTAATCATTTGTTTGGGCAGTAGAGTCCACCAATTACAGTTTATTTTAAAAGCTCAAGTTTCTCTGGTAGTGGAAAACAAATAAAACAAACACAGATGTAAACCATCAGTGGCATTTCTGTCAAACTGGAGATAACATCTGTTTTCTTTGACTTAGAGGTATGCATTGCCACTAGCAAGCTGAACACTTCTAGCACTTAATGTATTACAAAAAAAAGAGCATTATGCCTTCACGTATTGTACTGCCAAGAAAGAGACAATGGTACTGCTGAAACACTGTTGAGGGGGAGCAGGTGTCTAGATATGATTTGTTTCTCTTTCTGAGAGCTGCATAAGTTTTTATAATCATGAGTGGTTTGTTAAAAGTCTAAGCCAGTGCAGAGAGAATATTTTAGCCCTGTCCTTCAGTTTTAGCTACAGTATATGTATATATCTTTTTAGCTATTTTAGTGCAAAATGTTTGAAGCTGTCAGAATATTCGAAGTGATGAAAGTTCATAGAGTATTGGGATGGAGGGACAGCTATGGGATACTAAAGCTGGGGATCCCATATTTTCAATATTTCTTGTTTGGTGTTGGCTTTAAGGCCTAAGGCTATTGTATTATGAAAGGTTTTGAAAGATCAGGTTTTTTGGTAAAGTTTTCTTGCTTCACCCTCTTTCTGTTTTTCAGTCAAGTGTTTTGTGTGTGTGTGCAGACAACTTAGTTAAGAAGTCATGTTGTTTTTTGGCAGCTAAGTCTTTATGAAGGCTGATGTAAATGCATATACCCATGGGAGTATTATTTCTGGTGGGAACTATTAGGCATTAGTGGCCATTATGTAATAATAATGATAAATGATTCGCAAAATTAATGTACTTCTTATATTGATTTAAAAGTTAACAATTAAACCCATACAGTAACATTTATGTGTGGTGGTAAAGTAACCATGTAAAATCTTATATTGTATTAATGAGACTTAGGGTTAGATGTGCATATACAAAAACACACAGCACAAAACACAACTTGATGCAGTCACAAAATGTGCTTGCATTGTGCTTATAATTAACATGCAATTTAAACCACTGTTATGCTGATGCTCAACTTGTGATCTCCTTTCCTATCTCAGGCACTAATGTTTCTGCACAGATCTCAGTATGTCTGGTGGACATCTTGCCATGGATGGCAGCTCATCACTTGAAACTAAATCCCGCCAGCTGCTGCTGACTGAATTGTAGTATATCCCTTGTGATGCATCCCCATGTCAAGATCATGTGATCTCCCTGGAGAACTTTCGGATCACACCATCTGACAATGCACACACCTAACCATCAATTACACAGATCTAAACACAGTATTCTGCAGAAAGGAGATAAATTAATTACAGTGTAGTTAAAATTACTTGACATTTATTGTTTCATTACAGCTGTTGAATATTTCTTTTTTTCTTCCAATGAAAAGACATGCCAATAGGTAGATTGGCTATGCTAAATTAGCCCCAGGATGTTAATGACCAGAGTGTACTGCTGCCTCATACCCAGTGTTTCTGGAGTAGGCTCCAGATACACGGCAACCCTGACCAGGATGAAGTGTTTACTGAAGATGAATAAATGAATCTTAAAGGCATTTGTGAAACAAATGCAAAAATTTTAATATACTTTGTCCAATCTATGTTTCACATAATATCCTATTTGTGTGTACAGACTGGTGAGAAATTAAAGGAAAAATTGTGCCTTGTTTATGCTGTAGGGGCATTTTGATGGTGTGGTTTGAATTGTCATTGCAAATCAATTCAAGACTATTCAGACTGATCACCTTTATCCTATGATGAAACATTCTTATCCTGATTGGAGGGTTACCTTCCAGGATGGCAATGTCATGTCCCATCCATAGGGCATGAAGGCTCACTGAATGGTTTGAGGAAAGAAAATAATAAATTATATGCTGTAGGCCTCACAGTCACAACAGTCATCTCAACCCAAATTAGATCAACATCAACAGCCTAGCCCAACATCCGAGACATTTTATGTTGTTTTTTTCTTTCATTTGTCACTCTTCATGATTAAGTGAAAAGTATGAAAAGGTGAGGGTCCATTTACTTGTTTTATGACAGAGCTTCCTGAGCTGAGATTGCTGTTGCTGCTGTCAGAAATCACATCAGTAAAAACAAGTTCAACAAGCATAATTTGTCCCTTGGGAAATAAATTTAAATACATTTAAAAGAAATGATAAAATCTATATTTAAAAATACCTTTGAACTCTAAACTATGTAATCTTACTCATTATTTACTTTTGTCTAACACCTTGAAATGCCTTTCAATTTCTTTGTTCCCATTTCTCCTAACATTTCCAGTGGTTCTTAGGGCTTTATAATTTGGCCATGTCAGAAACAAAAGCAAAATTATGGGTCTGGTTTGGCTTGGTGTGAGGGGAGTGACCCTGGCATGTGGTTGCTTGAGCCAGACCAGGGAGAGGTGAGGTGGGGAACGGAATTTGTGTGCATCTACTAAGTATTTGAAGAAAGCCCAACCACAGCAAAATTGAATGTGTTATTAACAGAAGGCTGATCTAAACTGGTTTAGGCAGAGAAATTGAATGAAGCAATATCTTCTTAAAAGCATCTCACATTTATCCCCTTTGACACAAAGATTAAAGGAGTAAATATAAGAAAATGTGTTAAGAAAACCAACAGTCTTACAGGGCAAAATTAGATATTTGCATCCTCTGTCCTAAAACAGTAATAAAATGCAATAGAAAATCCAAAAAATGCAATAACTATTTATTAATTAATGTGTTGTGCTTTATTACTAAAGAATGCACATAAAAAAGGGAATTGTTTGTTCCCTCGGTAGTTTAAAAAAAAAAAAAGAAGAAGAAGAAAAAGAAAAACAATGTTGCCAATTTGGGGAGTCCAAGGGTGTGCTTCTCTTTGGTCCAAGGTCAGTGGAGGACGGCTCCCGGTTTTTAACGAGTTTATATAAAAAAGGACTTCAAACTATAAGAATCCAGGCCTGTGTTTGTGTCTTGATCCACCCTACCCAGACATCATCTGACATTATGTCTTAAATATTACTGCTTGTTGGACCTGACAAAAGACCTAAATGTCTGGCACCAAGAATTTAAATGTTGTTTTCATAGGCTGTAGATCATACAACTTTCATCAGATACAGAAGAATATTGTTGAGAAGGCTTAATAACTAAACTGCATATATCTTGGTATATCTAAGTTTATGGTTAGTACTTACATAATCACTTAACCATGCTATGAGGCATCCCTCAGGATGTCATCAACTTGTGCAGTCTGTGAGACAAAACCAGCCTGCACTCAGTTGTGGTGAAAAGGGGCCGGTCTGAGTTTCTTTCTACTGAAACAAAAAGAGCCTAGAGAAGTTTAGGCATAGATGATTTTCCAGCCACAGAACAAAAGGCTGCATACCAAAAAACTGTCCTGGAATTTGAGAAATACCAAAAAGTCTGAATTGTTTTAGGGGACTCGCTTACATGAATAAACAGATGTTGAAAAACAGACATTGAGTTTAATTGAAATTACAGAGGTTTGCAATGCAGATGACATGAAAATTAAGAATAGTTATAAAAGATCTGAAAGACAAATGGCTAAATCAATATTCACATATGCTAGGGTCCTTATTTTGAAATAGAGGTCTGACATCAGTACCCATATATAGCACAAAAAGGCATAACAATACTGCTATTGGTTCCCTTGCCTGGCCAATAGCTTGCCAACAGCCACACCAGAATATTTGTCTGCTTCTTTCCATGACATAGCTCATTAAAAAAGTACTTTGCATAATGTTCAAAAACAATAGCCCTTAATTGTCACATACACATTTTCCAATTGCCATACCCCAACATGTTAGGAAGTTGGGGTCAGAGTGCATGGTCAGTCATCATACAGCACCCCAGGAGCAGAGAGACTTAAGGACTTTGACCAAGAACCCAACAGTGGCAACTTGGTGGCAGAGCTTGAACCCCTGACCTTTTGATCAGTAATCCAGAGCCTTAACTATTGAGCCACCACAATCATAAAGTTCTCCTGAGGTACCTGTTGATGAAGCAAAACATCCTCTTCATGTACTGTTTCCACTGCTGAAAGAACAAATAGACATCATTTAGAAGGTGTCATCATTTATTCTTGAAGACCTGCTTCATGAGCCAAATGAAAGTTTTAAAAAAAAAAACAAAACACTGGAAAATGAGATCATTTTCTTGTAATCATGCCAGCTCAGTTTCAGACCTTCCAAGAAGAGCATTAATATGATGTGGTCTTACAGCTCTTCTACTGATATCACTATATTTATAGTAATATTGTGATATTGTGGGAGTATAATTAGAATGGGCTCTCTACTTCTGCTTTCTTTAAAATAGCTAGCACAATTGAGAAATATTATAATTTCCATTATTATTGAAAGGCTGATAGACCACTGTAAAATTACATATGGCCAGCTTAAACATTGAGGTGGTTTTACAAAAAAAAAAAAAAATCATACATAGCATAATTCAAATAGTATGCAATTAAACACAAAACTCAAAAGAGCAACCAGAAAGCAAACTTTGGGGTCCAAGCAGTCCATGGGAATCTGATAATGGCCAGTTGCAAGTACATGGAAAATGTTTGGGCCCTTAAATGGATTCTTCCAGGTAAAATTAAACTTCTTGTTAGTTTTAGTGTATTAATTGTTGATAGTACACAAATGTTAACTTTTTGAGGTGAACCTACATAATGAGATAGGCAGTAGGGGTTGCACAGCTATTCATTTTTACTTGTCTACTAGTCATATAATGCAGGAGGTGGTGGATGCAAGTGCAGATTTATTGAAATAAAGTGCTTAACAAACAACAAAACGGTGAAAACAAGGATATGAACATAAACAATAGATTCTAGGCAAAAAGAATCCAGGCCTCACTTCCAGAGCTCCGGTCAGAGGCCAACAAGGTGGCCTCCCCTGCAGAGCTCAAGCCCGAGGCCGACAGGGTGCCCTCCCACACCATGCTCCTGCCAGTGGTCGACAGTGCAGCCTCCCAAGACCTGCTCACAACTGAGGCCGACCGCACAGCCCCCCAAGACCTGCTCACGACTGAAGCTTTGTTTATACTTTCGCCTGGCTCCGCACCGCGAGCCCCACTGACTGCGAGTGGGTCTTGAACATGCATACAGAGAGGACACACGTGACGATGTTTGTTGTCAATACACTTCACTTCGGTTTCCTCCCCCAGTCCGAAGACACAGTATGAAAAAAAGAGCAAAGAATCATGGACCTTTACTTTCTTTAAATAGACTATTTATTGTAGGCTCATTTTGTAAATCTTAGCAATTACTGTAGACATAAGCAAAAAGTGGTTGCTTCCTGCAAATGTAGTTTCTCACATTTAAAAAATCAGGTGATTATGTTTGCCCATTAATGCAAATGTCTCCTTATGTATAGAGACAAAAGAAAGTTATTACACAGTGATCAATCTGTTTCGGCCACCAATCAATGTTAATGGCTCTATGTATAAAGACAAAAGAATGAGGTTTAATCACCGTCTGATGGTGTAGTGAGGGTGACTGTGTATATTTGTGAAGACACTGATGAATGAAAACATGGTACACCACACAAAAAAACTTTCAGCGTTGGCTTTATTCTTTCAACAGTGTACGAAGCAAATCAAAATCACTTAAAAAAAAAAAAAACTATGTATTTTAGTTCTTAGCATAACAAACTTTGCACACAACACTTTAAAAGTACTTTAGTTAAGAAGGGATCAGCAAACAACAAAAGTTTGCGATCGGCAAACAACATGAACTGGGCTAAACAAGAATAAAAACATGAGGCGGAAACAGGATCAAATCCAGAACATGAGAAACAAGATCAAAAGGCTTGGTAAGAGACAGACCGCTAAGGTAACTGTGCTAATATGCCACAATCAGACAGAGAAACACGGGGGTTTATATGCATACAGTAATCAAAGTGGTTAACACAAAACAGCTGAGACACATTAGGGAGAACCAATAACAGAACAGGGGCGGAGACAGGACATAAACCAAAACAAAACCACACATGTCAAAAGTAAACAACGTCAATATCAATGAAGCGCGTGTTGCTCATGCATCACAGCGCGAAGGGAAACTCATGACAGAGAAAAAATCTATTTTTGGCCCTCCTTCATATCTCTATGGTCCCGCATGGATGGCCTGTACAATCGTACCTGTTCGGCAAGAGTCGCCTCGAGGTCATTCATCGGATGCAGAGCCGTGTGGAAAGTTACAAAAAATGCCATGCACCCTGTCACGCGGAATGAGGTCTAGCACACTCAACACGCTCGACCGACCACTCTGCAATGACGTCATTTTTGTCATGCACTCCCTTGTGCTATTGCAGATGTGTTGAGTATAAACAAGGCTTAAGGCCAATGGCATGGCCTCCCAAGACCTGCTCACGACTGAGGCTGACGGCATGGCCTCCCAAAACCTACTCATGACTGAGACCAACAGCACAGCCTCATAAGACCTTCTCACGACTGAAGCCGACAGCGTGGCTTCCCAAGACCTGCTCATGACTGAGGCCGACGGCATGGCCTCCCAAGTCCTGCTCATGCCAGAGGGTGGGCGTTCTGGCACTCTATGGTTGCTGTCACATCATCCAGGTGGATGCTACATGCTGGTGCTGGTCAAGGAGATTTCCCCCCATACTATGTAAAGCGCTTTGAGTGCCTAGAAAAGCACTATATAAATGTAATGAATTATTATTATTATTTATAATTACTTCCCAGCTCCTTTGGTAAAAGCCTACATGAGAGACAATGCCTGCCTCAAGACCTTGGGTTTTGTGTGCACATTTTGCCCAGAGGGCCAGGACCACCAGGAGGGGGAGTGTTGGTAGGTGCTTTGGGAGAAGCGCCCTTGAGGGGGGATTTGTCAGATATTTCCCCCTCGTGCCGAACTGTGTGAACCTGTGACTGTATAGAAGTGCTACAGCGAGCACTTCTGGGTTGAATGTTTACATTTCCATTTGTGTTTTGTTTTCATTCATGTTGGCTAGTGTTGACAATGCATGATACTGTTACTAAAGCTAAACCTTGCTTATTTTCTCTAGTTGCTATTGATAATTTGCTACTTACATGAAAATATTTGATCCTGAATATATTAAAGATATAAGTAGATGGAAAGAAGTAATAAGCTCTTTGAAATTTATCAATTGTCTCTAATTAGTGTCATGTCAACACCGGAAACAGTGTCCAACTACAGTACCCAAAACATAACACAGTCTACAAACATGTCTGCCATGACTACAATACCCAACAACCACAAACACTGTCACGTTCACATTCACCAGCTTACTGATCACATACACCTGAACTCTATCACTCAATCACACAGTATATAAGGACTCTCACACCCACCATTCATTATGAAGTATATACTCTGTGTTTCATACCAGTCTATAACAAGCCTTTCAATTGACATTGTCTATCTAGTTTTCTGATCCTGTTCTGGTTTTCAGGTTTTTGCCCTTGTCTAGTCTAGTGCGCATCTGTGTGTGTCTCTAACACAATACCTGCATCTGTGTCTATATCTGACACAATACCTGACAGAATACTTCACTATCAGATAAATGCAGCAGGTGCCCTGGAGAGGCGTCAGACATTGGCGGCACAGGGCCGCTTCTTTGAAGAGCAGTGACAGCAGATAGCCATGCTTAGTGCTCAGCTAGCACAGCTCTGCAGGGGAGCCTAAGCACTACTGAATACATATTGAACTTCCCACATTAGCCGCTGGAAGCGGCTGGAATGAACCAGCTCTCAAGGCAGTATATCGTCAAGGGCTCAACACCAATATCCTCACTCAGCTGGCCTACTGGGATGACCAAGCCACCCTCAATTCCCTTACTGACCTGTCTATTCATCTCAGTGTCATGCTTCGGAAACAAAGAAGCCACGACCATCCTGATTCCTGAAATACACCCCACAGAACCCATGCAACTTGGCCAATCCAAGATAACTCATATGGAACGGCCATATAAGGGGCCATCACTCACTGCATCAAACCCATAACCCTCCACGTCAGCACCATGCACCAGGAATGGCTCTCAGTCCTCATCACAGTCACTACCAGGTTCCCCATGGTGCTCAGGTTCTCCTGGATGCACACCCATGACCCACAATTTTCCTGGATAGAAAGGAGATCACATACTGGCAGCACATTGTCATGAGAAGTGTCTCCAAGTTCCTTCGATCTGCATCGCCTCCACAACCATTGAAAGCCCTGAGACTCAGTCCCAAGTGAAAATTCCCCATGAGTACCATGAATTCAAGGAGGTTTTCAGCAAGACCAAATCTACTTGACTACCATCACACTGTCCCTATGACTGTGCTATTGAGCTTCTGGCCAGAGCCACACTACCTCGTAACCGTATTTACCCTTTGTCAATTAAGGAAACTCAAGCCATGAATGATTACATCGAAGAGGCTCTTCAACAGGGATACATCACCAGCATCCACCAGCTTTTATTTCATGGAGAAGAAAAGGGGCGGTCTACTACCATGTATCGACTATTGAGGCCTCAACTAAGTCACAGTAAAATATTGTTATCCTCTGCCACTAGTCCCCTCTACACTCAAACAAAATTGTGCTGAGCAGCACATACAATCTGGGGCAGATCCAGGAAGTGCATGAGTGGAAAACAGTCTTTATCACCACCACTGGCCACTTTGAATACTGTGTCATGCCATATGGGCTGTTATCAGCACTCACAGTATTTCAGTGTCTGATTAACAATGTCCTACTCGATATTCTGAGAAAATCTGTTATCGCTTATATTGACGACAACCTTATCTACTCCCCAGACAAAGAGGCACATGTTTCTCATGTCAAACAAGTGCTAGCCAAATTTCTCACCAATCACCAGACCCACGGGGGTTCAACTACAATACCCAGAACACAATACGACCTACGAACATGGCCATTTTCACATTCACTGGCTTACTGATCACACACACGTGAACTCTCCTGAATCACTCAATCACAGCCATAAAGTATATAAGGACTCTCACACCCACCATACATTGCAAAGTATATGCTCTGTGTTTCATACCAGTCTATACCAAGCCTTTCGATTGTCATTGTCTATCTGGTTTTCTGATCCTGTTCTGTCTTGTCTAGTCTAGTTCACATTGTTAATTCATTATCCTGCATGTCAGTTAGGACTGTTGTGTATTTTATTTATTTATTTTAGTATTAATTTGATTTGTGTTTATTTCACAGGCATTTTAAGCATCAGTGTATTCTTCTGTAAACTGTTTTAATAGATACCACTCAAAATTTACACTATCACACTATACACTTTACATGACAAGACTTCAGAAAGATATAAGTGCTGATCAAATGTCAAGACACACTGTATGTATGTAAGATTCACAAAAAGTAATCATTTAAAAGTGCACAAGGTACATAGTTTTACTGTTTGTTATTATGTCTAGACCCCTGATTTTGTAATAACCAGAGAATAGAAGTCCAATACTTATGACACACTACTCATGGGAAAATGACTGGGTGTGTATTTACCACCTCAGACAAAACAACACTATGACATGGCTGAGTGTTCTTTTCCGACAAGGAAAATTAAAACTGTAGGGTCAAAAGGTTTGCTTATGTCAGTATAGCAGAGAGGGATCATGACCAGTGGGTGGATCGCCATCTCATTGCTGAAATCCTTAGAGTCTTCTCATTTTTCACCATGTACAGTTATACTATCACTACAATATACTGATAATACTTCCTCCTTAAACAAACACCTGTTAACTATTTACCACTCTGTGTAGTAGATTTTGCTAGTCACTAAGTCTTTTTGTGCCACTTTTGCCTTGATTTAATTTAATTATTATTATTTTTTTTTTTACCAGTTTTCCTTTATTGTTTATCAAATCAACTGCATATCTCTCATTTTAACTTGCCATCATCTTGTCAACATCTTGTCAAACTCAAACTCAATTTCTATACACTTACAACTGTGTAAGGACCACCTCAGGACATCAAAATGTATCCTGTGAAATTATGGGGTACCATTCTAGCTTTTCCAATTCAGCAGCTGCAAGAACATCAAAAGAAAGCCACTTGTTTAAATCATGAATTTTCATGAGTGTGGGCTATACCCCAGTAAACCATGCCACCATTCTTGATGGATCTAGTGTGTACTCTGGCATGGATTTCTGTCATGAAAATGACTAGAAGTTGGAGTTGGTTAAACTTGGAGCTGTAAGTTATGTAAACTCATGGATCTTATTCGAGCACATTGCTTTTTGGTTAAGGTAGAACCTTGGGTTAATATTCTCACTTTAAATCCTAGAAACCTCTGTGAATCTCACTGATCACATAATTGGGAGTGTGTGTAATGTGATAAGTGATGCCAAAGGGAGGCCTAGTGTTGTGTGTGTCTGCCACCTGTTGGACTGCTATATAATCAGCACTCATCCAAACTTTTTATGTGATATTGTGTTTCTAATGTCAAATGATACTACAGTTATGTAATTTTACATAACAACAATAGAAAAGGGAAGTGCTGGCATAAATAATAAAAAAAATTAATGGAAAGAACTGATGGCTATTCAAAATCAGCATCATACATTCTGATTGGTGTCTGTACATACCATTTTAATAGCATATTTAATCATTATGGATGGGTCATCGTCTAAGTTTCCAGGCATGGGCTACATAATGTACATCAGAACATCATTTTGGCAGAAGACAGGGATATAAATCTGACATTGTGATCTTGAGGATTATAAACAGATGAAGATTAGAAATTTTAAGAAATGCTGAGCCAATTAGTGAGAAATCCCTGACTCAGGACAGACTATTCACAGATGGGATTTTTGTGGAACAAGTTAATAGATGCTCAGTCCAGTGGATTTGTCCTTCTGCAACATAGGGATCTACAGTAGTTCAATTAGTATATGCTGCAAGTCCTGTCCCTTGTTAATTGCTTTGGATAAAACCATCTTCCACACATTCATTCCTCTTACAAAATATTCCTCGTAAAAATGAATGCAAATCACATCTAAATTTAAATACAGTTCATAAAACAAAAAAATGGTGCAATTTAATAAAGTGTTTTAATGTTTGAAGGATGTGACTAAATGTGTGTTTGGGGGGGGGGGGGGGGCAGGCACAACAGGGCTGCACGTTTCTGAAGCATTCTCTTCAAAGTAACATTTTTGTGTTCAGCATAATGAGAAACAATGGTTAGAAAAACCAGAGGAGAAATACCCTCACATTTTTATTAAAAGAACTCACTTATATCTTAAAACATGTGTTGCGGTGGAGGACAGGGGTTCTGGCCAGGAAAAAAGCACAGGGTAAGGACTGTGTGTGTGTGTGTGTGTGTGTGTGTGTGTGTGTGTGTGTGTGTGTGTGTGTGTGTGGGTGTGCAGGCATGCACAGGCTGTGTGTGCCTGCACTGTGCATATGTGCGCACATCGTGTTTGTGTGTGTGTGTGTGTGTGTGTGTGTGTGTGTGTGTGTGTGTGTGTGTGTGTGTGTGGTATGTGTGTGTGTGACTGGGATGACCCTATATAGTCTGCTTGCCCAGAACTGCGCCTTCTCCCAATCGACCCTGGAAAGACTGGACTTCAATCCCCCGCATCCCTCTTTTACTCTCTCTCTTTTCACGCTCCTCTCCATCTTTCTTTTTTCACCTCTTTCCACAGCCAAAAAACCCTCTTTCCTCCTGTGCTCTGACCACTACTCTAACACACACACATATACATATACATGCGCATGCCCAGACCACCACCTGGACACAGCACAGTATGTCAATAAACACACACACACACACACACACACACACACACACACACACACACACACACACACACACACACACACACACACACACACACACACACACACACACTTACTTTCAACAGGTTTGCTGCCCTGCAATAATTCAGTGACAATTTGATTGCTCCTGTGGTGGCTACCAGCTACTCTACACATAGCAGAATGAAGGAAAAGTTGGCTTCGCTCTACTCTACACATGCTCTCTTTTCTCCTTGCAAGGTGGGGAGTGTTCTCTTTCTGATGGCTGAGGTCATTAAAATTTTTTGGTTCATTGTCCTGACACTTCTTGCAGTAGAAAATGGGGCATTTAAGTAGATTTGGACAATGAGATAATGCAGTAGCTACTGGATAATGACTAAATGTATTAAATCAAAGCTACCTACTTTGTAATACATTATATTTGCATGGCAAAACCACCCGCCACCCCAATAAGTGAATTTGTAACTTTAACTTACATTAACTTACATTTAAGTTAAACCATATGCAAAAATTTATCCTCATTTGCCAGCCAAAGTTTATGAGAAAACTGTATTTTCTGGAATGCTTACTCTCGGAGGATGAGTAAACCCTGCAGTATGAGGTATGTCGAGGACATTATGCTTCTTCATTGAAGTGCTGGTCAGCAATGTTTTTGTCCCAACCACAGTGATGATTAACCAGCCATGGTTCAGACTAGTCCCTCCATCTGCTCAAATGAGCTAGAGCTGCTTGCCTCATGTCCCCTGACATTGAGAAAAGACAGTCTCGGTTCAGTGGCCCCCGCTGGCAGGGATGTGGTCACACATAAGCTTTCTGAGCCTTCTGTACTATATGCATTTTCCAGTGCAGAATTGAACTTCATAATAGAGTTTGCATAGCATATCATGATTGCAGTCAGTTTGTGAACAACAGGATTGTGGAACTTGTGGACATTTTTGGCATTTATGCATGTCTTAAATTGACCAGTGAGAAAAAACAGAGGCCTTTTATTTGTGCAGGCAACCAAGCCAAGTTACATGGAAAGTTTGATTTAGTAATGATTTGAAACAACCCAACTAAATTATGGTCAAATCGTAAGCCTGTGTAATAATTGAATTACTCATTTTTACCAAGAAAACTAATAGTATGTGAGCACATTTGGGTTTGAGTATGTTTTAGACTACTTAGCTTAAGCATATTTTAGGAAAACAACTTGAAATAATATTTGTTTTTATTATACATTCATAGTGAAATTAATAGTTGTATACAGAAGTGTACAATTAGTGAATGAACAGTCAACTATTTGTTCATACAATAGCATCATGGATCCACCTGTCTCAAAAACAAGCTTACATTAACACCCAGTGTCTCAATCTAATTCCCCAAAACAGATGCAAAAAAAATCCATGAATTATGAATTTAATAATAATAATAATAATAATAATAATAATAATAATAATAATAATAGTAGTAATAATAATTGTAGATTGACAGTTTGGTCCTGAGCTCTGGTTACTATCTGTGCAAAGTTTCACATCTCTGGCAGTAAGTGAATTCGCTATGTTAAATTGCCCCTCAGAGTGAATGAGTTTGTGAATGTTTGTGCATAGTGCCCTGCGGTGGACTGGTGTGCCATTCAGTGTGCTGCCTTGCACTCAGTGTTCATGGGATAGGCTCTGGATCTACCATGATCCAGGATAAAAGTGGTTAATGAAAATGAATGACTGAATGATAATTAATTCAATGAGAAACATGAAAAAGATAATAAACATAGCAGAAAACAGAGCAAACTCTTTCTTTATGTAAAAATATGTGTTGACTATTTGCAGACTGAGTAAGAAAAATTTATACAAATCTGTGATAAATGACTGGTTTGCAAATTGAGAGTGAAGAATGAGAGGAGTTTATGGTTGTTAATGTTTAGTATCTAATCTATAAACATTATATAGACTATCACATTTAGTCTTTTGCTTTCATTTTATCTGGATAATCCAATATATGGTTATTGAAGTTTAGATCATCTGTTGATTAGCAACTCATCTCTAGTTCTTACACAATTCCAGATCCAGTCAATGTGGACTCTATTGATATTGTTTATGACATGCTTTTGAAACATAGATATGTTATGCTGCTTCATGACAGTTTATAGACAGTCTAAACTAGATTATCAAAATAAAGGTTTACCTATTATTATTATACTCTGTATTATCTTGTGGCATGCAAGCATTTTGACAATTTTAGAGTGCATAGTTAAGGCTCAAAAATAGACATCTAAATGATAGCTAGGTGTGGTCTATTTAAAACCAGAATTCAGAGACATAGATGTGAACTTTGATGATGTTCCGATGAGAGATGACTCCATTTGTGACGTAATTCATGGCTAGCTTCAGAACTGTGCTCAAAGGGCCAACCAGGGGCTTCACCTGTCTGACAACACCTGAGAAGGACAAAATACGGTCAAACAAAAAGAAGATACAGGCAACTCTTTTGCAAATTAGCACTATACTGTAATTATTGGTGATGTTGATGATATAATGTAAGGCCTTTTTAATCTCATAAGTCACACACAATGTTTTGTCAGTTTTGCTGTCAGATTAACATAATACATGATTCAAGGGACAAAGATTTTTGTTTATCTAAGGTTGTGTTATGATACTTATGTACTGATGCACAAATTCAAGACAACTGATTTGACAATATTTATTTACTACATGTCCCTGCCATACGAGGACGATGATATGTCAAACAGTCAAACATAAAAAACAGTTTAAGAGGAAAAAATACACAACTTTACATTACTCAGTTATGGTATTATGACCATATGTTTTCATAAATATCTTTGTGAGATTTGCATGTATTATTCTCACCCCTCCCTCCTTTTTTTCAAGGACTATTGACCATCAGAACTTCAAAGCAAATATAGTATCTCAGTAATCCTATGATTACGACAATTGCAAAACCCCATTTTTTGCTATGAAAATAACTAAAATATTACTCATAGCATATCACTGCCAGACTTGTTTCTTTATCTTCATTCCAGTAACATAACTACCATGCAAGAGTATATTCAATAACTGTTAACAGTACACTCTATGTTTGTTTGTTTTTTTCTTCTTTGATATTCTTACTTTGAGACAAAGTCTTTTCACCAAATAGGTGGTCTAGAGAGACATCTCCTTTAGCATTTTAGACCCCTTTGTGCAAGGGTTGGGAGCATACTTACACTGGCTGGCAGTCTACTTTGCACTTGTCCATGCAACACTGGTGAAATAGGCAAGACATACAGTAAGTTGCTCCACTTCCTCCCATCACAAGGTAAGTGATTTAACTAAGCAGTCCATCTACAGAAAGTGGTTTGAGCACTAGGATAAACCCTTCTGGATCCAATTTCCTTCTCTAATAAAGACAAGGAAAGTGTGACAAGAAATGTGCAAATTACATCAATAGTGGCCTGTAATGCAAAAGTCACTTCTGGCCACTTGCTTTAGTTGTTTACTAAATTTGTAGCATAACAGCAGTTCCACTTAGCTGCTTTGAATGATCTGACAATGTTTATGACAGCCTTTTCCCAAGGCATGTCAAGCAGTTTAACTAGCACTAGCAAGTTGTGCTGAGGCTCTGGCCAAGACAGAGCTAACTTCGAGTACAAATGCCAAGTCCAAGTCAATACAGAAAATGTCTCAAGACTGTATTTGAGTCCAAGATAGTATAACATATGAGTAGGACAGTAGGTGCGCTGACCAGCTGGTTATTCATAAAATCTCTTCCTTTTTATGTCAAGATTGTAGTAATTGCCTGCACAGAGAGCATAATTTCTCCACAGATACATTCTCCAACAGCCCATTCAAGTGCTTCCACATAACAGTGGAATACTTAATCTTAGCTGGAGGCAGGATCTGGGCTGCAAAGACAAACACATGTTCAGTATTGTCTGAGTGAACCAAGTACACCACCAAGTCAGAAGCATCTGTAGTAACATAAGTGGGCAGCTGGGTATCAAAAAGAGCTAGAGTTTCTAGCAACTAGTCCTATTCAATGTCCTTTTCAATACATGCAAAGATGTTATGGAGAAGCACAGCCTCCCGGTACTGCACTGCAGAGTCCACCTTGTGTATTTGTGCCATGAGCTGATTTAGTGTTTCATCCTGACCTAAATGCCCTGGCATGGGATTATGATGAGCCACATGGAAAAACATTCCCTTGCTGCTTTTTGGTCCCAACAGCTGGGTAGTTTCCTTTTTGTTTTGAGTATACTGCAACACTTGATACAGCTTCTCCCAAATTATAGAAAAATATGGGTAGAACAAGAGCTGTTCAGCTGTACTCACAGACCATCAGTTACTTTCACTTCAAAGGCATGCATCAGGGTATTGTTGTGAGACTGCTTGAAAGGGAAACCCCTGAGGGGAATCCTCACAGAGAGCATGGGGCCGGACACGGATTTGCCATTATTCTTCTTGGCATCACCTCCGCAGCAATAGCCACACATATCCAAGGTCTTGCTGCACTATGGCAGGACATATCCACTAGCATGATTTTTAAGAAGCCCTGGAATTTCAATCAACTGGTTCCCAAAATCAGTGGATACTTAAGCTAAGGACTACCCACTTCCTCTACTTAATGCTTTTGTCCCTGGAAATGGATAGTGACAGGCAGAAGTGGATGTTTGTGCATATGCCCATGTCCTGTCCAGTGCCTCACCTTGCATCAGACATTGGTGAATGCATTGATGTGATATGTAAATCCTTGCATACACAGAGGTATGCAGTACATCCCAGGTCAATCAGGGAAGCCTGTGGACATCTCAGGGAGCTGTGATGTCTGTGATGGGACATTGGTTCTGTAAATGCCTTGGTTCTCTCAAATAATAGAAAAATAAGGGTAGGACAGGAGGTGTTCAGCTGTACTAACTGACCATTAATTACTTTTACCTGGTCAAAAATATGCCTCAGTGTTTTGTTGTGTCACTGCTCCAAAGGGAAATCCCTGAGGGGAATCTGCACATAGAGCATGAGGTAAGACGTATATCTGTCTTTGTTGGCCTGGGCATCATCTTTTCAGTCAGGACCCATCCACTATCATGCTTTTTATGAACACCTGGAATTTCAATCAACTCATTCCCAAAATCAGTGGATGAGTAAGCCAAAGTCTAACCCTTTCCCCTATTTAATGCTTTTGTCCCGGGAAATGGATAGTGACAGGTGCCAGTGGATATTTGTATATATCCTAATGCCCTCTCCATTGCACCACCCTCACATCAGGCTTTGGTATATCGAGGGTTGGTTGTAACTCCTTGGATACTCAGCAGTATGTGGCACCTCCCAGATCAATCAGGAAAGCCTGTGGTGTATCAGGGAGCTGGACCAATGTTCCCACCTTTGTGATGAAACATTAGTCCTGGACAAACCTGGGCTCCCCTCAACAGCAACACACCTGCCTGGGACACACTGCTTCACCTGCAGCTGCAGAGGAGGGGCCACCTGCCCCATGAAACACCACCAAATGATCTTCTATGAGCTGAATGGCCTTGTCCAGTCTCACCGCCTAGTCTTCAGAGTGAGCCATGTAATGGAATGCTCCAGCACCACTTGGGCCATGATTTTGCTGACATAACACCCACCAGGGATGGACATGGATGGCCCACCGAGCCTTGGGACATTCCCACGCTACCCCAACATGCTCTAAGAGCCCCAAAAGGTCTTCGCATCATTGTCTAATGCATAGCAGATTCTTTGTGCTTCCATACCCAATAGAAGTAGTGGAATGGCGTGCTACGTCTCAGCTGACCACTGCAAATGGCAATCGAAGGTTCTCCAGTATAGATGATAGAAACAGACCAGGGAATGGTACTGGAAGTGTCACCAAATGTGGTGTTTGCATGTGCTATTGTCAGAATATAGGAAAATACAGGCATGGTATGCTGCAGCCAACTCTATTCCATTTACTGTCTCTTTTTCTCTCCGAGTATACATTTGTTCCTTATTCTAGCTTAGCTTTATCTAGTAGGTGAACATACACTGATCATCTATAACATTAAAACCACTGACAAGTGAAGTGAATAACATTGATTATATAATTATGATGGCATCTGTCAAGGGGTGGGATATATTAGGCAGCAAGATAAAAGTCAGTTCTCAAAGTTCATGTGTTGGAAGAAGGAAAAATGGGCAAGCGTAAGGATCTGAGTGACTTTGACAAGGTCCAGATTGACGAATGGATAGACGAATGGGTCAGAACATCTCCAAAATGGCAGGTCTGGTGGCGTGTTCCAGGTATGCAGTGGTTAGTACCTACCAAATGTGGTCGAAGGAAATGGTGAAACAGTGACAGGACCATGGGTCAAGGTCATGCCCGTCTGGTCCAATCCCACAGGAGAGCTACTGTAGGACAAATTGCTGAAAAAGTTACTGCTGGATAAGATAGAAATGCGTTAGGACACACAGTGCATCGCAGCTTGCTGTGTATGGGGCTGCATAGCCGCAGACTGGTCAAAGTGCCAATGCTGACCCCAGTCCACCACTGAAAGCACCTACAATGGGCACATGAGCATCATAACTGGACCATGGAGCAATGGAAGAAGGTGGCCTGGTCTGATGAATCACATTATGTGGCACCAGAATTCACTATGGGATGAAGACAAGCCAGCAGAGGTAGTGTTATGGTCTGGGCAGTATTCTGTTGGGAAACCTTGGGTCCTGGCATTCATGTGGATGTTGCTTTGACACATACCACCTACCTAAACATTGTTGCAAACCAAATACACCCCTTCATGGCAACATTATTCCCTAATGGCAGTGGCCTCTTTCAGCAGGATAATGTGCCCTGCCACACTGCAAAAATTGTTCAGGAATAGTTTGATGAACATGACAAAGAGTTCAAGGTGTTGACTTGGCCTCCAAATTTCCCAGATCTCAATCTGATCAAGCATCTGTGGGATGTGCTGGACAAACAAGTCAGATACATGGAAGCCCCAGCTCACAACTTAAATGACTTAAAGGATCTGCTGTTAACGTCTCGGTGCCAGATATGACAACACACCTTCAGAGGTCTTGTGGAGTCCATGCAGAATGGGTCAGAGCAGTTTTGGTGGCACAAGGGGAACCAACACATTAATAGGGAAAGTGCTTTTAATGTTCTGACTGATAGGTGTATGCATATCATAACAAAGCATACATGTACAAGTAAATACATAAGTAAATACATTGTCATAAGTATTTATAACAGGGTGCCTGCAGGTGGAATGCAGGTAAATTGCATACTTTTAAAACTCTTTTAATGTCACAAATTTAAGTCCAGGTTTACAATCATGATATACCAAATATAAAAGCATCCTGTTTCCAGGTACAGTGAGGGAAAAAAGTATTTGATCCCCTGCAGATTTTGTACGTTTGCCCACTGACAAAGAAATGATCAGTCTATAATTTTAATGGTAGGTGTATTTTAACAGTGAGAGACAGAATAACAACAAAAAATCCAGAAAAACGCATGTCAAAAAAGTTATAAATTGATTTGCATTTTAATGAGTGAAATAAGTATTTGATCCCCTATCAATCAGCAAGATTTCTGGCTCCCAGGTGTCTTTTACACAGGTAACGAGCTGAGATTAGGAGCACTCTCTTAATGTATAAAAGACACATGTCCACAGAAGCAATCAATCAATCAGATTCCAAACTCTCCACCATGGCCAAGACCAAAGAGCTGTCCAAGGATGTTAGGCACAAGATTGTAGACCTACACAAGACTGGAATGGGCTACAAGACCATCGCCAAGCAGCTTGGTGAGAAGGTGACAACAGTTGGTGCGATTATTCGCAAATGGAAGAAACACAAAATAACTGTCAGTCTCCCTCAGTTTGGGGCTCCATGCAAGATCTCACCATGTGGAGTTTCAATGATCATGAGAACGGTGAGGAATCAGCCCAGAACTACATGGTAGGATCTTGTTAATGATCTCAAGGCAGCTGGGACCATAGTCACCAAGAAAACAATTGGTAAGACACTACGCCATGAAGGACTGAAATTCTGCAGTGCCCGCAAGGTCCCCCTGCTCAAGAAAGCACATGTACAGGCCCATCTGAAGTTTGCCTGAATGATTCAGAGGAGCTACTGGGTGAAAGTGTTGTGGTCAGATGAGACCAAAATCGAGCTCTTTGGCATCAACTCAACTCACCGTGTTTGGAGGAGGAGGAATGCTGCCTATGACCCCAAGAATACCATCCCCACTATCAAACATGGAGGAGGGAACATTATGCTTTGGGGGTGTTTTTCTGCTAAGGGGACAGGACAACTGCACCGCATCAAAGGGACAATGGATGGGGCCATGTACTGTCAAATCTTGGTTGAGAAGCTCCTTCCCTCAGCAAGGGCATTGAAAATGGGTCGTGGATGGGTATTCCAGCATGACAATGACCCAAAACACACAGCCAAGGCAACAAAGGAGTGGCTCAAGAAGAAGCACATTAAGGTCCTGGAGTGGCCTAGCCAGTCTCCAGACCTTAATCCCATAGAAAATCTGAGGAGGGAGATGAAGGTTCGAGTTGCCAAACTTCAGCCTCGGGACCTTAATGACTTGGAGAGGATCTGCAAAGAGGAGTGGGACAAAATCCCTCCTGAGATGTGTGCAAACCTGGTGGCCAACTAGAAGAAATGTCTGACCTCTGTGATTGCCAACAAGGGTTTTGCCACCAAATACTAAGTCGAAGGGGTCAGATACTTATTTCACTCATTAAAATGCAAATCAATTTATAACTTTTTTGAAATACGTTTTTCTGGATTTTTTTTGTTGTTATTCTGTCTCTCACTGTTAAAATACACCTACTATTAAAATTTTAGACTGATCATTTCTTTGTCAGTGGGCAAACGTACAAAATCAGCAGGGGATCAAATATTTTTTCCCCTCACTGTATCTAGAAAACAACTAATAAAAATGTTCACTCTAAACACCCCTATAATGGAAGTCTAGAAGACAGCAGTTACTGTACCTTTCTAATAGCAAGTATAACAAGCGAGCAGCAATTACAGCAATGACAGATTATTTATCATTTTTTTAATGACTGCCCCGTTTCTGTTTTGTGTTGTACTGTTGATCCTCATAAACTGAGAAGTCATACAAGATCCAGAGAATAGAAGGAAGAATATACAACCCTTAGTCTAAGTGCTCCAGTATAAATATACAGGTGCATCTAAAAAAAAAATCTGACTATTGTGGAAAAGTTCAACACTTCCAGTACCAGTTAATTCAAAAAGTGGAACTTTCATATATTCTAGATTCATTACACATAAAGTGAAATATTTCAAGCCTTTTTTTGTTTTAATATTGATGATTACGGCTTACAGCTCATGGAAATAAGATACTGGAAAAATCCAGTATCTCAAAAATATTAAAATAAAGAATTTATAATACAGAAAATGCCGACCTGAGAAGAGCTCTAATCAGCTAATTAACTCAAAACATCTTTTTACTCAAAACACCGTTGCTCAGTGGTCCAAAGTCCTCTTTTCAGATGAAAGTAAATTTTGCATTTCATTTGGAAATCAAGGTCCCAGAGTCTGGAGGAAGAGTGGAGAGGCACAGAATCCAAGTTGCTTGAAGTCCAGTGTGAAGTTTCCACAGTCAGTGATGATTTGGGGTGCCATGTCATCTGCTGGTGTTGGTCCACTGTGTTTTCTCAAGTCTAGTGTCAATGCAGCCATCTACCAGGAGATTTTAGAGCACTTCATGCTTCCACCTGCTGACAAGTTTTATGGAGATGCTGATTTCCTTTTCCAGCAGGACTTGGCACCTGCCCACAGTGCCAAAACTACTAGTAACTGGTTTGCTGACCATGGTATTACTGTGCTTGATTGGCCAGCCAACTTCACTGACCTGAATTTTGTCAAGAGGATGATGAGAGACACCAGACCGAACAATACAGACGAGCTGAAGGCCGCTATGAAAGCAACCTGGGCTTCCATAACACCTCAGCAGTGCCACAGGCTGATTGCATCCATGCCACGCCGCACTGATGCAGTAATTCGTGCAAAAAGAGCCCCGACCAAGTATTGAGTGCATAAATTAACATACTTTTCAGAAGGTCGACAAGTTATGACACTGAAAAGTGTCATAACTTTATGCCAACAAAAATCTGGTTTTAAAAACCACATATAGGCTTCAGAAAACAAATATCAGACGGATAGAAGATGGCCAAAGTGACCAAAACAAACCTCAAAACCTTTAAGAATGCTTTGCTTGATCAAATCAAGCCGCAACAAAAGATCGAACTGTGAGACTGAAGACATACTGTAAACGACATGCTTAATGTTTTGAAATGACCTCTTAGTGCTGGCAGAATAGTCAGTTCTCAAGTAACATGTGCAACTTTGGTGCATATGGTCACAGCAACTTTTTATTATACCTCCACCACTAAGGGTTAGAGGCCTTATGTTTTTGTGTTGTCTGTCCATCCATTAATGTGTCCATCCTAGATTCTCATTAGCGAGAACTCAAGAACAAGTGGTTCAGTGTTTGTAGGATTTAGACTGAATTATCATTGTAACAAGCAAATGAACTGATCAAATTTTGGAAATGATTCCAACAGGGTCACAGTCATAGCAATGTCAAATATATGAAATAATTTTTCTTCTAAATATTTATAAATTATGTATTATTATGTATTATAATATTTAAATATTCTAACTAAAAAAATTCTTCTGAATTTCCTCTTTCATGTTTGAAATATATTTTTTTACATATTTATAATTCGGTATATTTAAGACATACAAATTAGCAACAAGAAGGACCAGACTAGATGCTGTTGGCATTGAGTTTTACTTGCAGCAATATTGAATATCTCTTTATGCTCAGTGGATGATAAGTGTTCAGTTACATATTGTAGAAGATGCCAAAGTGGTTGGTCTCTGAGCTAATAGATAGTATAAATAAATAAATAAATAAATATATATATATATATATATATATATATATATATATATATATATATATATATATATATATATATATATATATATAACATTTATTTTTCTTCTCAATCCACAGCAGCATTGGGAAAGTAAACAAAACATTTTCCAGCAAGAAAAAATCAGGTGAATGGCAGTAAACATTTGTCAATCCTCATGGCTATAAAGGCTTCGCTAGTGAAGGTTTACATGTAAACAGTACAATTTACGGTTTTATGGTTACACTAGCTTTGGTAAGAAGTATATGACAGGATCTGTAATGAGCAGGTTTAACGCTAAGGACAAATGCAATGTATGAGTTGCCTGACCGCAGTATTGGATAATGACATGCTAGCCAACAAGTTGTCCACTAAAGGGCATTGGAAAAAGCCCAAATGGCAAATACCATGGCTCAGTCTACAATAGGAAGTCCAGTAAGCTATCCCCAATGGGCCACCACAGAGGATACAAAATGCCTGGCTAGGCGTGCTATGGGCAGTGTGGCCGCCTTATACAAACACCCTTCAGCAACTATAAAGTGAACTTGACTTTTGTCTTGCCTGTTCTGTCTAGAATGCTAGTTGCATGGTTGATTTCTCAAGCTCAATTAACAATAAGTCACTATGTGCAAATGCTCAAAATGAAAGTTATTTTTAGTGTTCAGCCTACACATTAAATTTTACAACACATGCTCCACTGATTGAGATTAAAACATGAATGGAAAATACGATTTGTTGTCAGTGAGATGATACTGTAGTTTGGTTATAGTCCCCTTCTCAAGTAACCCTACAACCCAGACTTCTAATGTCTATTGTTATATCTGTGATCATGCAGAACTGCAATTACTGAAATTTTTGAATTACAAGTTATAAAATCACATATTTCCAATCATAAACCTGATATTCCTTTTTTGAATGGTTGCAGAAGATAAATCTGCTGAGATGGATGCCCTGGCTCCCTGACTGAGCTCAGCCAGTGAATGATATCTGTCTGTGGAGGCTGTGGACCACCAGAGTAGAAAAACCCAAGTTTTTATTTATAGTAATTCTTACTCTGACAGGCACAGGAGTCTTCATGAACTTGGCAATACTTCTCGTATACCTAATGATGCCATTTTGTGATTCATTCCCTGATGTGTTGAATCCAAAAGACTTGTGTGTCGGCATGGTCTTTCCTAGCCTTGGTTTTTATGTGAACATATTGCTTTTACAATAACCAAAATAGAATCAGCTTTTCTTAGTGAAAGCAGAGTTTCCACTAGAAGTCAGCCTGAGAATAGCATGACAAGGTAGGATTTATTGATGTAAGACAAGCTGGCTTATATATTGCATTGACAACAAAATTTCCTGACCCCTTAGTTGTACATAATCTATTCATTGTTATGGATCTCATGACAGCTGTTAACTCATATATACTTTTCTTTCAAAGGGCACACAAAACAGGTTGTAATTTATTCCCATTGTGCGTTACTTTAATAAATGGTAGCAGTCAATGATAGACCGAAGAAATTATAAACACACACACACACACACACACACACACACACACACACACACACACACACACACACACACAAACAATCCATTCAGAAAGCCTAACATGGTTACATTAAATTCCTTTGGTTTGTGTGAAGGACAGTAGCCACTGCCAGTGACACATACCTGAACACAGACAACCTGTCTGTTGAGTCACTTCCCACCATGATGCCATTCCAATACAAAGTTATTTCATTATTTGAAGCTGAATCATACCACAGGTGCATATCCTGCAAGTGTTCTGGATTTTATTTTCATTTATTTATCTTGATTATCTAATCATATTATTTATCCATGCTTTTAATCTCAATAAAAAATTAATTCAGCCTGAGAACAGCCAAGCTGGATCCCCTTAAGCAAAAAGACAACTGCTTTAATTTTTTCAGCAACCGTTCTTTCGGATGTTGGCAGATTCCCTAAATCCATGGCAGTCGGGGGGAATCAAAAGTGTGCGGTTTTCTCTACGCCTAAATTTTTGCTATGGTTATGTCACTGGTGGATCCAGCCAAAGTGTGATATGAGCATATGTGCAGAAAAAAAGGTCTGATGTAACAGTACTTTATTAGATAATATCAGAGGGGACTGTTAAGCAAAGGTGTGCATGGAAAGTCTCACACGTCCCTACTATCTGCATCCAACATATGGTTATTATGTAGCCTCATCCAATATGGAAAACATTTTGTTCATACATAGCTTAGAGGGTGTAATGTACAGACAGTTTATAAGAGAATGAAGAGCCATAAAAGTAAACTAATGGTGTTTAAAAAAAACAGACAAACCTGAGGAAAAGAGGCTTTAATTCTGATGCCTCAGCAAGGCTAAGTTTTGCAGTTTGTTCTAACTGTTCATGCCGGCAGTGTTCTCACTCAGATGTGAGAGACATGAGAAACCTTCCACAGTTCAGACAGTGATGGATGTGAGAGTTGATGCTCACTCTTTTCGTGTGTGTTGCTTGGCGCAAGAAAACTCCAAACAAAAAAGAAAAGGACATTTCTTAGCCACATCTAGTTGTGACCAGACATTTCCAATAAAGAAATTCTAATTGACTGTACTAACGTGCCACTGCAGGAAGTGAAACTAATGGAGAACTGAAGAAAATAATTTCATATTTTAGTTTTCTTAAATAACTAATAAGGATATGGAATACAAGATTTTTGAGAAATTGCTTATAAGACTTTTTGTGAACACTGGCAAATTAATTTATTTATGCTATTTTCATACTTTATCCATTGTCTGCATACTCAGACTTGTGATGCTTCTGTCTTTGTCTAAGCCACTGTAGGTTCTTGTTGTAAGAAAGAGCCACAGCTTCCTGTGAAACTCTGTATGTGGGAAAATGGGGATCTTCATAAGAAAGGCAGATGAGGTTTTTTGTGGCTCATGCGCCAAGCCAGACACTACAGAGGACTAGATGGAACAGTATGTAACCATGAATCACACATCATGACATGATATTAACATTCCACAGAACTATGGTCTGAATTACTTGTGCAATGTTTTGTTTGACTCTCCCAACAGCATCAAACATTTACCTTCTGGTTTGGGGCATTTAAAGATGTTGGTCACATCATTTAATAATGAGGTACCTCATCAATGAAAAATTGCAAAACTGTTATTACTGACCACAGTGACACAATGAATATACTTATGCATGGACGGGTTAAAGTTTTTTGAGAGCCTTCCTTGCTGTACTATCATAAACCATTATTGTGGAAGATTTAACCAAAAATTCATGTGACCATCCTGTAACAAATATTCACCCATATAACAGAAGATCAAGTGTCGATGTCTTCTGCGTTTTTACTTGTCAGTTTTACACACAGTTTCCTCAGTGTGCTTAGTTTTTTTAACCCTCCTATCACCCAGTTTAGGAAGACATTACAACAATAACTTTTTGGTCCCTGCAAACGGTTTTGGGATATTTCTAAGCAGACATGAATAAACAAAGCTAGCAGTTACAGAGTCAAGTGATGTCAGCTCTGCCACAAGAGAAAAAATGTCCATGCACTTAGTGAGTGAAAAAAAGTGCCTCATTCATCTAAAAGGATGAACAGAACATGAACAGCTTTTCTCTAGGGGGGCCATGTAAAGGCTGAAGTGACCACAAAAGATGCAAGAGACTCTTAAGGCCTATCATCAACTGAACCAGTGCTGGAAGAGTGGTGTCACGATCACCTAAGTGGAATCAGCATCTACATGCTGTTTCCAAGCCTCTCAGTCTTCTTGTCCCTCTCTCCCACACAGAGACACATATGCAATTGGTTTAAAAAAAAAAAAAAAAAACAGGAGAATCTTTCGTAATGCAAAATTAGGTCAGAAAACCACTTGAGGCAAATTAAATTTCCAGAGAACTGGGCCTCAGGGTTCAGCCTGTGATCATTGGGCATTGTTAAGCAGATGCCAGAGTGCCACTTACCCACAATCATGCCATGCTCAAAACGTTTAATGATGTCAAACGAGTTCTGGATGTTTCCCTCTTGAATGTCATAGACGATCTCTGGGGAATCCATATGTGGATAGTGGGATGGGGTTATGGATCTCAGGAAAACAATTTCTGGCAAGGGAAATAAGAATTAAGATAATTTTTTTTTTTTTTAAAAAGACACTGAAAATGGAATTAAATGCTTGTGTCTCAACCTGAAAGGCAAAGTTTTTTTGGTGATAAAGAATTATATCATTCACATAAAAGTATTTGAAATAGTGTACCTTCTGGTTTAGTAAACTCTCTAAAAGTTGGCAGAGAGATGACAGTGTGTGAGACAGAGTGAACAGGGTCCAGCACACAGGTGATATCGTTGGGTTGACAGGATTTTATACAACGGATGATGTCAGAGCGATCAACCCTTGGTCTGCTGAAAAGAAGAAGGAATTGTCTTTCAGTGCAGTGCTTAAACCATGTGCTGATCTAGTACACATTCTTATTCTTTGTGACAATGCAATCGAGCAGAATGCTACAGCATAGTGTTTCATCTGAACTGATGATTAAATGAACAACAATGGGGTGCCTTCCAGGGCAACTCAACTTACCACAGATCCTGATGCTCAACAGGCAAGTGAAATGTCCACTATAAAAATATTATCTAAATAAATACAGTGGGCATTCTTAAAATGGGACTTGCATTTTAGCCAATCATGTTTTGGGGTTAGGAATCAAAATAGAATCACACAAGAGGCCAAAAATGACACCAGGAAAGAGACTTGGTGGTCAAGTTTCCTGTTAGCCACTCGTAGTTTCTTTGCATTTCTCCTGTCAGGGTGAAGTTCTGACACTGATCTAAAGCCTGTTCAAAAAATATTTGGTTTTGTGGAGCAGACCCAGCTTCATATCCAATAGCCTTATGCAGAATTTATGGGCAGAGGGAGTTGAGTCTTTGGAGACTCTGACTAGACGACTCCCATGTTTTAGCAGGCCTGTGCAATGGATTTATTTAAGATGTTGTTTGTGTCACAGGATAATCAGAAGCAGCTTTGGTAATAAGCCAGAATGATTTTCCCCATGCCATATAAGATTTTTCACTTACACGTTTGGCTTATTAAGCATTTCAGAGGAAAACATCAGCTAAGGTAATTTCTTTATTATTGTATTTGCTAAGTGAGAGGATAAAACTGACCTTTCATCAACATATGTACACTGAGAAGTTTGCAAAATATCATTATACACATGTCCCACTCTTGTTTTCATGTTTCATACCTTAATCCATTTACAGCTGGTTAGTAATATAAAAAATAATTTAAAAAATATTATCAGCTCCTTCATCCAGATACTTGTGCAGTCATATATGAACTAATCTAATGTTTCACTGTGGTCACCAGCAATACACTTTCTCTGACAAAGAGTGTTCATTGGATTCCTTTGCCAGGTACTGTTAAATAATTTATTCTATTTGAGAACAACGGTAAGACACAATTAAATCATCTATGGTTATTTGGCCTCTAAATGAAACACAAAAGCATACACAGTGGTGTTAGGGCTGAGATTAGTTAACCTTCCATCGCTGCTTTCTTTCATCGAGATGCAGAAGCTGCAGCTAAACCTCAAGGCCTGGATTGGGTTACAGGCGTCCTTTCATGCTGAGAGGGGAGAAGCCCCTGACAGAAAAAGTCAAGCCACCACTGGGCATGGACTTGTAATTAGCAATTAGCGGGTGGGTCCACGTTTTGCTTAGATCAGAGCCAAAACCACAAAATGTTCTCCTCACCCATAATAACTCGCCTTGTGCACGGCACGCACAGAAGACAACTCGTAGAACTCGTGGCAAGCGTTACGATTGACCATAGACTGGATTTACAAGGACATAAAGACCTGAACTGAACTCCTACTTTTAAGTTAGCATCTTGGATAACATCAAAGCTGATGATTCTAATTATGCCTCATAATCATACATGAGGTGGTCTCAAGATACACTTGGGAAGGAAAACATTTTTTTTTAACCCTATGGTCAAACCCAAGATCCTTTTTTTCTGTTAATTTTTATTTATAGTCAGCATGTTGATAAAGCCCCAACACAAACTCTGAAGCCCATCATTCTTGGTGCACAGTGGTGATGCTGTTGCACCACAAATTGTGCAGACCACCATCCAGTGCCCAGTCCCATAACTCACTGTCAGAAAGTAAGTAGCATACATCCATGCTTTTTTTAAAATCAATATTTTAAGAACGTGCTGTGCCTGACATTGAGAGGATGAGGATCCTCTTGTGGTATGATTAACCAGTACTAAAATTATTATGAATGTTAATTGGATTTATGGCATTAAAATTACTGCTATATTCAAAATAGAATAGTAAATCAGCCTACTAAGAAAACCCCAAACAGGTTTTCTTAGTAGGCACACTTTCAGGCACACTTGTTTGAATGCCTTTTAAATGAATTAAAGTGTGAAATATCACTTACACATTCTCATTTTATTATGTTGTAGGAAAAAAATAGAAAACACACGAAAAATAGTAGGGCATCTCCTTATGAATGGATGACACGGATAGCTTTGTTTTTCCAAAAGCTCCATCTAGTGGCTCCAAATTATAAACACAAAAAAATAGAACTGTAATTTAATGACAATGTCCAGATTTTAATCAATACTGCTCATAAAATATTCACTTACAGCATTGGCCAGACCATGACACAGATTCTCTACTGTTAGAGAGAATCTCTACTATTCTCATACTATTCTACTGCTTATGTGGGGAAAAAAAATCTTTTTTACGGATGGGATTTATTATTATTTTTTCAATACTAATTTCTGTGGGTGCCAATAATTGTAAAATATTTTTGGAGAAATATATATTTCTTATGTTAATCATTTATAATGATGTATTATTTTTATTTCAAGACATTATTTTTTATGGATAAATGTCCCAAACTGAAGGTTTGGTGCCCCTCATAAGATCAAGAACAAGATCAAGATAACAAATAAGACATTTAAAGGTACTAAAGATACATAATTAAAAAGACATTTGCAGGTACTAAAGGTGCTTCCAAGTGATCTTGGGAGTCCCATATGGCATACAGCCATAGGTGAACCCAACTGTAAAACCATTCATTTTCTGATGTGCCCCCTACTCATACAGTACATGACTACATGAGGGCAGCGGTAGCTCATTGGTTAAGATGTTGGGCTACTGCTTGGAAGGTTGTGAGTTCACCGCCAAGCTGCCACTGTTGGGCCCTTGAGCAAGGCCCTAAACCCTCAATTGCTCAGATGTATAAATTAAATAAATGTAAGTCGCCCTGGATAAGGGCATCTGCCAAATGCCGTAAATGAATATCAGAAATCTCTGTAAAAACCCATATAAAGCATTTTTGATTTAACCAAACCTGAGGAGACCATATCTGTTATTGATGATGCCTACATAAATTCAGTTTACTAATAACAATACCAACAAGTGTAACATATTTAGCAAATCATCTGCACTCGTTAATTAATACATTAATGCTGTTTCAACACATTTGAGTAATTGTTTACTTTAATTGTTTCTAGATAGGCAGAATTAATGAAAAAAAGGTTTTAGTAATCTGTAATCTAGTAATTTAGTGATTAGTAATCAATTTATCATCATGGAAAAGGACTGGATTGCTAAGGTCTTCTTCAGTTACAAACACCCGTATTTTGGAAAGATAGGTGCTGAGACTCCCGAAGCGCCACAGTTTCATTTCCAGTAAGATTTCAAAGTCCTGCGGCACAGGAATTGGCTTCTGAACCACAATGACACCTCCATTCTCTAGCCTCTGTGCCGCAAAGTAGCCTGCCTCGTTTCCGTCCACTATGGCCACCTGCAGATTGTCCCCAAGCACAGTGTTGGAGGGGCCCATGCGGAAGATGTTGGTGGGTACAGGAATGTTGGTGGGAAAAGTGAGGTGGTAGTAGGTTATTCTCACAGGCAAGGCCAGGCATTCACTAGTCTCATTGCAAGGCAAGCGTTCACAGCGACTGCAAATGGGACACAGAGAGATGGAGGAAAGGAGATGAAAGAGGGAAATGTTAGGGTGATGCAGTGCTTGACATGCAGTGAAGGTACGGAGTGACATATGTATGGTGTAAACAGAGCCATCATGATTATTGCCCTTTCTCTGAAGGCCTCTTCATTAATATCTACAGTGTACAGTGTAATACAGCTTGCTTTTAAATATACAGTAGTGCACCTTAAATGTCTACATGGTGCATTGTTCCCAGATTGTCTTTAAACCTTAATGTTTCAGAGAACACAAACCTCTTGTTTCCAGCTTCTATCTTTCAATGCTTACAAAATACAGGCTACATTTGGCAGTTGCAAATGTTAGGCATGAGAAGCCATTAAGCCATTATTACTCTATTGCATGCAGTGTTTCAGTGAGAAAGATGCCCACAGAATTGCACTGCGCCCACCCATCAAACATATTTGTCATTTCTCCAACATTTTGTCATGTGCAGTCATCTGATGCCATTTCATAATAAATCTTGTATTTGCTTACACTTAGTATAAATCCATGATACTTACGTTTCACTTGAGCGCCTGTAGTTGGGGGGACAATCGAAATTCAGACATTTGAATCCTCCTTGAACGTTAAAGCAACTCTCCTTCTCCGAGCAAGTGTGTGTCCCCGTCACACACTCATCAATGTCTACTCATGAGAAAGACAAAAGGGAACATTAACAGACTTGTAAGCCCTTATTCACGGTTGAGTTCCATGGTTGTCCATGCTTCATTTCAGGACACATACTCCTTAAACAAATAATTGTTTGGGCTAAGCACAGATTAGCAGTGGTCTACTTGTTGGTCTAATACACAAATCTCACACAAATCAGAGTAAAATGTGGTTTACAATTTGAAAAAATAAAGTGAATGGCTTCCAAATGTATTATGGAGTAAAATCATCTGCAGACAATTTAAGTTTTTTATTTTTTTTTTACCCTGGCAGCTGCGTCCATTAGGGGCAAGTGTGTAGCTATTAGTGGGGCATGTGCAGTGGAAGCTGCCTGGTGTGTTGTGGCAACGGTAGGAACAGATGTGCCCTCCAGTGGGCAAAGCACACTCATCAATGTCTGAGGAAAGAGAAAGCATGCCAGTTAAATTCAGACTTTACAAATTAAAAATGTTTTTTTCATTTATTGTACCTACCTTCACACGTAGATCCATCCACATCACTCAGTTGGTAGCCTCGGCGGCAGTAGCACTGGTAGGAGCCGTAAACGTTGGCACACTCTTGACTGCAGGGACTGCTCTCACACTCATTGAGGTCTGAATGTCAGCCAGCCAGAGGGTGAGTATAGTCATAATTTTGGTTCTCAAGAGCTTGATTCAGTACAAACTCTAAATATTGTATTAGTTTGTAAAGCATGTGTTACAAAGCTTGCTCCTAGCAGTTTACTATTCTGATAGTTTAGCTCTAAGTTTACACCATTACACCTGATGTATCAAATAATCAGCTTTACAGCTGTGTAATTATTGGAATAATTTTAAATCAGAGTGCTACAGTGTACTGTATATTAAATTAAAATCTGTGGCTTGGAGAAATATTCAAGAGAAAGGCTGGACACCTCTCTTCTAAATGCTGTCTTACCATTACAGTTCCTGCCGTCACTGGCTAACATGAAGCCTGTGGTGCAGCTGCACTTGTAGGACCCCATAATATTGTCACACTTATGTGCACACAGGCGACCAGGATAGTGCCGGCATTCATTAATATCTGAAATCAGAGAAAAATTAGAGTAGATATGGTTGTCTGGTAGAAAAATTTATTAAAAATGAAGGCCCAGGGAAAAAACAATCATCTATGTGTTAGAGTTTACTGATAACCATGACACTTGCAATAGTGTGTATATGAAAGGCACAACCATGTCCCATCTTTCATTTTAACTAGCTAACTAAAACTTACACTATATGGCCAAAAGTTTGTGGACACCTGACCATCATAGCCATGTGTGCTTTTTCAACATTGCATTCCAGATTTAGTCCCCACTTTGCTGTTATAATAACCTCCACTCTTCTGGGAAGGCTTTCCACTAGATTTTGGAGTGTGGCTGTGGGGATTTGTGTTCATTCAGCCACAAGAGCATTAGTGAGGTTAGGCACTGATGTTGGGTGAGGAGGTCTGGGGTGCAATCAGTGTACCAGTTTATCCCAAAGGTGTTCAGTGGGGTTGAGGTCAGGGCTCTGTGCAGGACACTTGAGTTCTTCCACTCCAAGCTTGGCAAACCATGTCTTAATGGATTTTGCTTTGTGCACTGGGGCATTGTCATACTGAAAGATGTTTGGGCTCTATACTTCCAATTAAGGGATATTATAATGCTACAGCATACAAAGGCATCCTAAACAATTTTGTGTCAACAGTTTGGGGAAGCTCCACGTATGGATGTGATAATCAGGTGTCCTACTCGTACATATAGTGTTGCCCATATAGTGTTGCCCTGGAACAGAACCAGAAATGATGTAAGACTGAAATTGAAAGAGGAAACTGAATGTAAATGTAATTCATAATGTAAAAAAGTGCTCTCACCCTCACAGACCCTGGTGATGCTATTAAAGTTAAAACCAGTTTTGCATTCACAGCGGTAAGAGCCCACAAGGTTAACGCAGCTGTGACCAGCACACACATCATCTGTACCAGCACACTCATCAATATCTGGAAAGCATATGAACAACCTTACTCAACTGTTACATATCATGTTTGGATAGACAGACAGACAGACAGACAGACAGACAGACAGACAGACAGACAGATAGATAGATAGATAGATAGATAGATAGATAGATAGATAGATAGATAGATAGATAGATAGATAGATAGATAGATAGGCCACAGATTAAAAAAGGTCAATAATTAAGATAAAACAGATAGATAGATTGATCCACTAATCTATTTTTCCATACCCACACAACGTGTGCCCTCAGCATTAAGGTGGTAGCCACGGCCACAGTTAACAGAGTTCCTCTGGCATGTGTATGAGCCAACAGTGTTCAAACACACCTGGCCAGCTGGACATGGTGCTGTCACACTCAAACACTCATTGATATCTGAGGCACAAAGAGGAATATACATATAAGAAAATTTCTTCTTCATAATGTAGATCATACTACATGCATGGTGTTATATAAGTGATCTATAAAAGGGCACATAGATTTTTGTTTACTTGTCATCACTCAACTAAGTGTAATTTTGTGTGCACTCAAGGTTTACTACCTCATTTTGTTGTCTAATATGCATAATGATAATAAAGTTGACTTTGATTTCTATTTCTAAACTATTTAATTTATATATGGAAGATTATGTACATGGTTACATGGGGACAAACAAATGTTTTTTTTTTCTCGTAATTTCCTCCACAATTAGATTACATGCCAATTCCCACCCACCAGCCAGCTCTCCCTATCATATGACAGCTACCAGCTGGGGAGGGGGAATGGGGAAAGCCAGCCAATCTTTTCTAACTGCTGTTCATGCTGTGTCAATTTACAGAGTAATACAGTTGGAGGAAAGTGCTATTTGCCTTCTTCTGCAGACATGAGCTCACAGACACCCAACTGTGTTCCCTTGGATGGCACAAATGTCATTTTTGACTTAAAAGTGTTTGCTCTATTAACTTGACAGTTATGTTAAAAAAATATGGCAGATATTGCAATATAGTACATCTCTTTCATGAAACACTTAGCATATAACTAAACATAAATTTACATAGGATTTAATAGATTTGTAAATAGATACTTGTTTGCATTAAATTATAGCCACACATGCTTGAATATAACACCATAAAAGAGTTAATGTCATTTCCAAAATAATGAGCCAAATCATACCAATTACACAAATGCTTAATATGCTGTTACTTGATGTTGACAACACTTTTTGAATTATGTCTAGGGTGCTGCAGTGCAAGAGTACGTGCTTTAAGACAATGAGTAGTGGGGCCAGTGTTGTTCTGAAATCCCTGACTGTGATTTTAAACAGAATAATTATTGTATCTACATCTAATGTATCTAAATGAACATTATATCATTAAACTTTAATAAGGAATGTGTGGATTGTAGCTGCTAATCACCAATGCAGCTGCCCAGAGCATCCTGTATGAATCCCGCATGGCATTGCACCTTGGGCCGGCAGCGGAATGATCCCGGCGTGTTCTGGCACTCAAACTCCAGAGGACAGTTATGAGTGCCTGTCTCACACTCATCAATATCTAAATGAAAAAGACAAGAAAACAGATAAACAGGATGTAGTTGAAGGCAAATTTCTAGTCATTCTTTCTCATGAGGCTGAAGGAAGGCTTGATTAACCTTTTAAATCAATCTTAACACATTTCTAACAAGAATTAGCCTCTGACTTGATGTTTAGGTTTGTTAAATGACCTTTGCAGCTGTTGCTGTCAGTGAGCTCATAGCCAGTGCCACAGCTGACCTCCCTCTGGCAGCGGAACGAGCCCTGAGTGTTAATACAGCGTTCACCAGGATGGCAGTGATGAGAGCCCAGCAAACACTCATTAATGTCTCCAAAGAGGAAGCATACAAAAGAGTGTATGTGTGGGGGTCAGGGTATAAGAAGAGAAAGAAAGACAACAACAGATCATGATCTGTGAAGCAGATATGAAAACTTTCCAAGTATTTTCCAAACATGAAATAACCTTCATATATGTTACATTAGAGAAAGACACTAGATTGGATACAATGATGTACAGTATTTCTGAGATATGTTTTTGAAATACAATTCTGTTATTTATATTTAAGGGTCATCGAAGAAAGCAATATGTAATTTGTGATTTCTGAAGGATGTTTAGCATTAGCTATCACCCACCAGAAAGCTAACCTTAGAAACTGAAATAGCACTATTGATCTCATATGGCCTTCACAAAATGTATTTTTGTATTTCTTTTTTTTAATTGAGCAATACTGTATTTTATTTTGATACATTTTTTTCTGCAGTATTTTGCAGATTACTTCTCTATACATCCTGAATAGATGTATATGTCCAGGTGTACTGTATATAACCAGCAACAAACCTATAGCATATGTAATATGTAGATTATTTATAGTGTGCTGTCATATAACATTTAGATAATACAATTATTTAGTCTTTTCTACCTTCACAGTTTTTTCCATCAGGTTTGAGCTTATAGCCTGCAAAGCAGGTACAGGCATTATTTCCTATACAGTTGTGAGCACAGTTCCCAGGTCCAACTGCAACACACACACACACACACACACACACACACACACACACACACACACACACACACACACACACAAATGTTAATATTCTAATAGCTATCACTTCTCTATAAAGGAGTAATAGCAGTATGACTGATAGGTGTCGATGAAAGGCTTGACATCACACGTACCTTTGCACTGTTCAACTGAACCTGATTGCTCCCCAACAATACCACTGTTCTCTAGAGATATGATGACATACATGATCATACAAATTAAAATTCGATCTTCATTATGCTGAACAGTGTGAGAAATACGGCAGTCAATGTTTTTTTCTTACAATAAACCTCAAGTATAGAGCATGCTGATGAGAGCCCACTAGAGGGTAGTAGAATCCTTACAGATAGAGTACAGCATCTGCTGAAGGTTAGTGTGGAAGCACCACTGTTTCTCTACAAATCAGGTTGTCACCAATCATTGGATAATGGCTATGTCTACTTTTTCAAGAACAACAGATACATACAGCTACATATACTGTTGAAATTTTAGAATAACACACTGACTAGGACAGACATGCCAGACTTTAGGTCACAAGACTGCAGGGTGAGAACAGGATAACTAAAGAGCTGTTAAAACATCTTGCTTGGTACACAGATGTTCTATAATTACAGTGTGACTGACTGCAGTGTAGTTTTTTGCTTACCTTGTGTAGAGTTGTTGACACTTTCTGCTGATATACAGCAGGATTGAAACACAGAGCCACACTGGGAGCTGAGTTTGAAGTCACAGGTCAGACCCTGCTTCTGAGCCTCCCGACCTAGTAAACAACACTCGCAACACACCTACACACAGGAGCAGGAGCACACAAAGGGCTTTAAAAGTGCCGTGTAGAACTTATCAGGAGTATTCACTTGACAAATTTGATCACTTTGTGAACTTGGGAGGTAAGGCACATGTAAATAATCTATATTCACAGTGTCTGACCTAACCTACATGCTAAAAATGAATGCTGATGAACACAGACAGATTGTATGGTACAGGATGCTGGTGATATCTGGTGATTTTGTGCCAATATTCAACAGAACAAGAATGAACATGTTGCTGCAATTATGATTACTGCAATTGCGAACATACAGTGTTGGCAACAAATGAAATAAATGCTAATAAAGCACTCTATAAACATATGTCTGGGTGTTGGTTTTACAGAACTCCTAAAATTCATCCAATTATTAATTAATATTTGTATAAAATTTTAAGCTACAAATTTAATCTAGTGTACATTCATTTGGTAATCTGATACTAAAGATTACTACTAATTACTAGATACTAAAATTCTATCATGTCAGGACACAGTCATTCAGAGCTCTCAAATGCAATAGTGCATGTTGTTCACACACATTAGCCACACAAGCATATTCCCCACTGCTGTGCAAATGTGCACTACTGTGGGATAATTACATTCTGAAAACCAGGTTACACATTTCATTTCAGATAACCTGGAAAGGCCATTATCAGAGCCACTTTAGGCACTTTAGAAGCATATCTAAAATACAAAATGAAATAGATCACACAGTCAGTCATGGCTAAAAAATATTAAATTGACAGGGTTAAATACAGGACAAATTAAATAAAAAGCACGTCTCTTTCAGTACTAGCTCAGTACATTAAATATGAACCCTGTAATGGCCGATTGTTAGTTATTAATCATTTAATGGCTTAACGCATTTCTCCTGACAGGAGTTTATTGGCCTAGTGACAACTGTTGAAAGCAGGTTGACAGATTTAAATAAATGTTCAGAAAACTAGCACCTGAGGAACATTAAATTGCATTCAGGCATGCAAGGTTTGTTTTTTCAATTCTGTCATAAGTACAAGAATGGAGGATAAAATTATCCCGAATCTCTAGTAGCATTTGTCAAATCTGGTCATCCTAAATGTAAACAGAGTGGAATGCCTTTTATCTAAATCTTGGAAAAGGAGCCACACAAAACCGGTACATTCAGTACCTTAGCGGTTTTAGTCTCACAGGTGTTTCCAGACAGGAGAGCATCACAGCTGCCCTGGTCTTTGGCCATATTGATACCATTACTACAGGTGATATCCTCCAGTACTGCTGCACAGCACTGTTCTTGGGCTATCCTATAAGAAATAATATTAATATCATTAATATAATAATAGCAATATAATATTTAATATTAAATTATTAACAATACAAAACCTATTAAAAATACTGTGGTGTTAGAGTGTAGGAATTGTGGACAAGTGGAATCTTGGAATATGAGCCAGCAAAAGACTTTACTTAATCACTCCTTTCCTGATACCATTTAAAACTGCTGTTCAAAAGAGCATAATGGTCTCTAGAGTACATCTTCAAACATTACATAATTTAATATAACAGACTTGTGCATTTTCCCTGAGCTGGCCCAGAAATGGTGAGAATGCACCATTTACAGTATAATGCACATGCATAAGCAAAGAGTTACTCTCTTACTTCATCTGCCTTATAGGACCCCTATCTATTTTATTCTGCTGTCTTCTCCTGTCATCCATTGTTGCAGTGCCTTTTAAGGGCACAGACACTTTCCTGATTTTTTTTTCTTTTGATGTCTGAAATAATCCACAGATTTCCTGTTATTGCTCCCTTCTCTTCTCCATCTCTTCTCCATTCTTTCACCTCAGTGGTATTTCCTGGATTTGGAAATACCCCCTTGACTAAGCTCCCCATCTCCCCACCAATCCCCCTCCTAAAACCAAAACCCTGTCTCCCTTCTCACACTCTCTAATTTGAACAAATTCTCGATTCACTGGCTTGCCAAAACAAACGCATTTGCCTTTGGAAGGGCAGACGGAGTAACCCTTTTGGTTTGGAAATGCGCTGAACATTTGGCAGCATTCTCCTAGTTGCACTAAAGTTGCTACCAATCTCTCACTATCTGTCTCTGGAAAAGGGTCAGAAATAGCCTTCACTAGAAGAAGCATTTTACAGGAACCACCAAAGACTGCTTTATTTATTTATTTGTTTGTTTGTCTGTCTGTCTGTCTGTCTGTCTGTCTGTCTGTCTATCTATCTATTTATTTATTTATTTATTTATTTATAATTATTATTATTATTAGTATTATTATTAGTATTATTATTATTAAATTCTGAAAAGGGCCCACACTGAAATGCACTAAATTGACTCATTACTGAAATTTACTTACTTTTCTTTTCCAAAATATTACTACACAAGTATTGCTCAATAGATTATGAATCTAGAACAACCTGTGCAGATGAATATTTTCAAACCAACAGACATGCAAAATTGCCAAATCCTCCTGGGGGAGTACAGGACAAGACCAGTATGTGGTTTACTATGTAACGTGACTCAGCAGAAACCTTGGAGGGAGACTCTGAGCTCTTTTTCACCAATGAGAGCATGATCAGTTGCACTATCCTGGCCATCAGTACACATGTCATGACCATATACTTCAAAATATCATAGACAAGTAATAAGAACATTTCCATAAGCAAAGGAAAGTATGTGCCTTTATTTTAATGGAAAATAGCCTTCGGTTGAGCATGCTTGCAGGTCGTTGAAGGCGAATGCTGAGATAAACCAGACAGTGTATTCTAACCTGCAGGTAGTAGATTCTGAAATGAGAGGGATACGTGTGCAGTCCTGGGATTCTGTGGCCTTCTCCCTACCATCCTTACAGCAGTCATCCAGTGAGGTTGTATCTGTGGTGTCTAGGGAATAGACAGTTACTCAGTTGTAAGTTATGCAAACAAAGAGAAGCTTTTCTTTGGACCACTTTAGATCCACTGGACTGGATTTGTCATGACTTGCCCAGTATAAAAGATTTCATCAGTAGTGTTAGCAGATTATATCATATAATCTCTGGTTCTCTTGTTAGAGCATCTGGGTATGGTGAATGGTGTCTAGAATGGTGTCAACTAATTTCCATGTGAGAATTGAAGGAAAGCATATCCACAGACTAAATATATAGGCTAATATAAGTAAAGAAAGACTTATTTACTCTACAGTACAACCTATGAATTCTGTCAAAGTTTGTGTGTTCTTGTGCAAGCACCAGGTCCTTGTGCAACGTCCTTCAAAAGTTTACAGGGTTGTTAGAGTTGGGATGTTATAAAGCATTTTTCTCACACTGTTTTTATTAGTTTCGGACTGTGTATAAAAATTTCACAGCAAATGATTTTTCCCCTTTTACACAGCTCCTGAGTTGTTCTGTTGATATCACTGTAAAATTTCTAATTGTAGCATCAGAATTTATCACTTGATTACCTTACTGTTTTATATTATTTTAGAATGTCTGTGCTTAAGTATTGTCTGGTACATTGTGTATGATATTTGTCTATTATTATTTTTCCACAGATATTTTCCACTCCACCAGATGCTGTTGAATATATTAAGAAGTTAAAGACATTTATCGATTTGCAGGCAGTCAACAATGCACTTCCGGTCTGTCTGTTCTGCTAAATTAAAGTTCAAAATATCTAAACAAGGTCTGCTCTTGTCATTTCATAAAATATATTCATTTCCCTGTGGTTTGCTTGATCGGCCAAACACAAAATAACTTTGGCATTTGAATCTTTTCCTCCCTTTATTCTGGCTTCAGCATGCAGCACACTGCCAAGCTGGGTTTATGCGTGATATTCCCTTTAAATGGAGAATAATTTCGGCTAAGACACCATTTTTTCAGGTTAGCACATAGTTCAAAGAAATATTTTCACAAGATGGCTAAGTTACAAACAAGTCCCTGTTTCCCCAGCTCCCCAGTCTATTTCACTCCCTATTATCAGTGGATTCTTTGGCTTGCCAGGGCCCCCTGTATCCTAAGTCCCCATTGTGATTTACATAAGCCTCCAAAACCTGCCAAGGCATCCAGCACAACACAGAGACAATATGCATATGCAGAGTGCTTAAGAAAAACTCAGATGTTGAAATTAAGGGACTGCTCAAGACACACGAAAATAGAAAGATATACAAAAAGAAAGCCATTTCTGGCAGATGCTTAACAGTAGAGTTGGGATTAACTTTAGCTGTGCTTTCCTTTAGCTGATAAGTAAAACACCCCTCATTTCTACTAAGCCTACCTTACTCAGCTTGTCAAAACCTGCTCTCTTCTCCCTCTTATGATAATCCACAGTCGTGTTCAGTTACAGAGTTGTAAAAAAAAAAAAAAAAAAATCTGTTGTTTTTTGTTTTATCAGTCCAGGCATTTTATCCAGGTTCAATGGCTTTCCCAGATCTTCCTAATGCACTGTGTCCCTCTCTTAAACCCTGAATCCCATCTTGGAAAACATTGGCCCTCAGTACATAACACTTAACACAAACACATAGACAAGGCTTAAAGAGTCTGGCTTTTGAGAAGCAGCACCACAGGCGCCCAGGACTCTGTAAGGGCTCTCCAAATGATCACACAACACATGTTATGGAAGGAATGGACCTAGATGGAGAGCCGGGTACTTCGGGATGTTTATATTTTCCTATCTGAATGCTAGATAGAACTTGGTAGAGAAAAACAAAAGAAATTTCAATTTACAGCAATGGTATAGACCTGACATAAACTGTATATACCTGATGAGGTGTAGTCAGTCACCCATCCGTGTTAGGACAGATGCATGTCACTTGAGGAGGAATGTCCCAAAGATTATTGTTCATTGTCCACCAACTTCATAGTGAACTAAAACATTTAGAGTGATGACAGCATGAATTGGCTGCATCAAACTTTCAGAGCATGATATCATTAGCGCTATTCTTGGTGTTTGAATAACTAGATTATATAGGATGAGATCAAATTGGCTCCTGTTTCTTTATATTGATGTAGAGCTCCAATTTCACCATTTTCATTGGAGAAACATCAATATGATGTTACATGTTGTGTGAAGTGCTATGCAGAAACAATTAGCATTAGCCAATGCTTAGTACTGCTAACCCCACCCATGAGTACCATTGGGTGCCCATCCTGAGTGGGTAACAAATATCATACAATTGTGCCTTTTGGTACTGGACCAGCAATAGTTAAAGCACTGTTCAAGTTCTGGTATTGCAATATCCAGGCTGAATGTGTAGCTAGAAGTTTCCAGACCTCTACAACTTGTACCTTAAAACCATAAATCAACTATCAGAAACCATTAGGTACTAATACCTACAATACACAGTGTACCAACAAATTAGCACAGGAAATTCCTGTCTATGAGAATCGTGTTTTTTTGGGTAGCTGACTCTTTTACACTCTGTAACATGACATTAATGTTGGTCTAGTGAGGTTAGTAAGATTCTATCTGGGTTACAGGTGATTGTGGGAGATACTATTTAATGACTGTGCAAATACTACTTAATACTATGGTCAAGATAACATGAATATGAATTAGAACATAAAAAAAAAAACACACACACAAAAAAAAACCCCAAACAAAAACCATCACAGAAATTCTAGTGGTTTCCACTACAAATACCATTACAAACCATTAAAACAATTACCATTATTGGTCCTTAAATGTATCCACTACATATAACATGCCACCAGTAGAGACCCACAGGAACCATTACAGTCTCCATTAAAGCATAAAATTCTATGAGGTTTTCTTTTTCATTGCTTAACTGGGATGCTCCCTAATGTGCTCTATTGTAAAACTTTTTTTAAATATTGTACATGGAGCGCTGTAATCTAAAACGAGAAAAAAAAAATCATTACTTTTTTTGAGAGCAACTGAAGTGGCACGCGTGTAGGGACGCGCGCAAAAAAAGGGTTCTAACGTACCAGCAACATTGTTTGTATTACATCTATATAAATCTGTAATATAAAGTTCAGTGATGAATAGAGTTAATCGCGATCCACCACGAGGAAAGGTGACTTACCTTGACTGCGTATCACACAGCACAAAGAGAAGAGGATGAGTAGCCTGAGAGCCATTCTAACGCGCAATTTTTAAAACTGGTCTCCCAAGGTTCACAATCTACCTGCAGTCTAATTCAGACGGAGCCGAAAGGAACCTGTATGTGGGTGTGTAAGATACAAGGAAAGACCGATGGTTTACAAAAAAAAAAAAAAAAAAAAACAAAAACAACCGTCCAATTAGTGCGTTTAAATGTCTGTGAGGGGGCGGGTCAGTCTACTCGAGGCGCTCAGTTTTGGTAAAGCACGGGCTTCACAGTCTCAGTGACGCAAGAGATTTGAAGAGTCGCTGCTTGCCAAACTATGTCTAAAACTTCAAGCGTATGACAGAAGGCTGCCTTTGGTTACGCAAGAAACGCATACTAACATAGAATAGGAGTCAATATGCACAGCATGGATAGTAGCATACGCTCTGTCTTACAATGATAGAAATAAGTAATTCCTGAATGTAGCGTGTCCTATAAGAGTACCTGCTATTAGGACAGTGGACTAGAAATATAAGAGCGTTTTATAACCAAACAGCTGGGATTTGAAATTGTTTTAAAGGGGCGCTTACGTGAAACATCTGGATCGCTTTGGTGGTGAGCTGTCTGCTGCGGTTGCGTCCAGACGCTGCAATATGAGACCAAAAAAATTATGACTAGAACTAAAACTACTGTTTGTTATGTGAATGCAGAAGAATGGTTGCTCTTTGTAATATTTATGGTGCTTCACTGCAGACAGGACTTGGCTCGCGTCATTACGACGCGATATTTCAAGCAGCCGACACTCTCCACTGGAGACACGGTTTGATTTTATAGGGTCCTTCCAGACAGTCGCAGCTTCAAGACTTTTGGCTTCGTGGAACCAAATGGCTGCACTTTCACTTTGCGAACGAGCTTATGACGCTCACTCACACATCAAATTTCCGCTGGGAAGCCTCCTGTTTCCCTTCTCACAAGACTAATTTCCTGAAATTAGCAATTATGAGAAAAATAATTGTCAGACAGCCCAAACATTTCTGTGCCAGTCGACGCTGTCTGTAATTCTAATCATGGCTATATCCAGAGAGGTAAACTACCATAATCAAAGCCACATGTGCTCTCCAAGAAGAAGCCACTCTGGAAGATCACAACGTGTGTGTGTATGTGTGTGTGTGTGTGAGAGAGAGAGAGAGAGAGAGAGAGAGAGAGAAAGAGAGAGAGAGAGAGAGAGATGGCCATGTACACGCAGTTGCTGGATGTCAGTGGCAGCACTTATTACTTATTTACTTATCCTTGAAAAGCAACTGGAGCTACAGTTTTATTTTTTTTATTTACATTGTATAATGTATTGTATGCAATATAATATAATTATTCATCCTTTGAACCTTTTTAATCCCTGTGATAAGAGTGTAAAGCATTGTTTATCTTTGTCATTCATTTTAAATAATACATTTGTGCCCATCTCAGAAGTTTAATAACAAAATAGTAGAAACTTTTAGCAAAAGTGTAAACATTGGATCTGTTGTTAATGGGTTTTTCTCTTCCTGCCTAGAAATTGTGTGTGTGAGGTAAAAGTTGACTGCAGACAACACTTCTTATAAGGCTGTTAAAAATCCCATAAAAATGGCCTGTAATCAGGAGCAGACTTAAAGTTTAGCTTTCCAACTTGATATCTAACTTTATATCTAAGCTGGAATTTATGCATCTGTCTCTCAGTCATAATGTTCTACTTGGTATCATGTTTTTTTTTTTTTTTCTCTCCCTTTTCCCCTTTTTCTTGAGGGTTTAACAAGAAACAGCAGAAAGCAATCTCACTGCTGTCAGGCGAAGGAAATTACCGGTACAGAGGGCATTTTAAATGACCATAATCTTCCAGAGGGCATTGATTTTCTTTTGAACTCAAAGTAGCTCCATCCTGTCATGAGTGTGTTACTCAGCAGTGGGCCACTAACAACAAGCATCCTTTCAGAATGGCCCCTAATAGGGCCTTTACCCACTGATGCCTAAATTAAAGTCCCATAGACCTACACAACTGACTCAGATTACCTACTGACTCAGTATTAATTAGTCTGTACATATTTAAAAAAAAAAAAAAAAAAAAAAAAAAAAGAAAGAAACATATAATTGTATAATTATTATGATGGTCAAACTGCTGTCCACAACTACAATGAAATCTGGATTTTATTTTTTTTTTAAATGTCTGTACATTAGCGAGAATAACAAACAATCCAAACATGCAAACAATAGTTAAATGCGATATGGTAGGGCCTGGCATAGCATGGAAAATTCATCATGTGATGGTTATACAAGGATAATATTGAAATGAAACAGGCTACCAAAGTTACAATACAAGCATTAAACTAATTGGATGAGATGTATTTAAATAATGAAGAATTGAAATATTAATGTTGAAAAGGACAATGTAGAAAATATTGGTATAGACCCAAATTTATTATTTTAATTACACTACAGGGTGTCCTAAAAGTCTCCATAAATAAGGGAAAAAAATTTTAGCAAAATGCAACTTTATTTACAAAAATCCTCTTCTTGATTGCCATTTCTTTGTAATGGAATCATCTCTCCCACTTATGATGAACTTAGGAAATATAGATAACAGTGACATTAGTGGGGACATCATTTAGGACTTAAGTTTTGACAGGAAAAGTCAGCTCTGGAAAAAGTATTTTCGACTGCTCCTCCAAACTGTCTCCTGTTCTTCCCAGTGTGGTAAAATATCCTTGGCTGACAAAGACAAGACTCTGTTAACACCATTTGGTAATAATTAAACTTGGACAGTGCCAGGATCCTCCACTTTCCATGCCTTTCACTTTCACTCACTCATTCATTCATAAGTAACTTTATTTGGGTGATGGATGCAGTGGATCCATAACATATCCCACGGAATACTGAGTGCATGGAATGAAAATACCCTGCATGAGATGCCAGTGTATTGCATGGTAACACACACACCCACACACACCCACACACACACACACACACACACACGCACGCACGCACGCACGCACGCACGCACACACGCACACCTACTTAGGGGAAATTTAGCATTTTTTGGGATCCAGGAGGTGAACGTTACTCAGCAGAATCTTACAGTATAAAGACACAAGGAGCACAGCTGAAACTATATTGGTTAGTTTATCATAGACTTTTACTATAGAGTTGTATAACTAGGCACTATAAATGCACAGTAATGTAAATTCAGCACAAGTTTATCAATGCAGAAAAGAATACATACTTTTTTGATGTCTCATCTGCCTCATATGCAAAACAAAATACATGGTGCCTGTTTAAGTATCTGTGCTTTTGGCAGGAGTAACTCTGCAGTTAAGGCTTGGAGGTAGTGATCCAAAATTGTACGTTCAACTCCCAGGACTGCCAGGCAGACTATTAGCCCTCAACTGCTTGGACTACATATATTCTTTCAGAATTGGAAATCACTTTGGATAAAAAAGAATTTAATATAAATGATTGCACAATATTGAGTCTAATATCATTAAAGCTTAAGAAAGGGGATTTCATAAGGACTATATTCTAACAAATACTAAATATATATATATATATATATATATATATATATATATATATATATATATATATATATATATATATATATATATATATATATATATATATATATAGCAATTTCTGAACAATTAAAAACATGTAAAGAAATGCATAGATTTTAGCAAATATAGACTGTTTGAACACAGCAAACCACTTTTCCTCTGTAACACAGCACAGCTTTTGTACAATTTTATTCTGTGAGATATGTGCCAGGTTTAAGGTAGGAGACGTATAGACAACTTCAGAATATTCTAGTACTATATTTCCAAAATGTATCAAGAATTCTCAGCAATAATAACCGTGATTAAAATTATTGCACTATGCCTAAAAGGATAACAGTTTCCAGATCTTCATCAAATCATAATGTTTTATTTCCAGATTTCCTTCACAATGCAAATAACAAATATAGTGTGTTGTCCCAAATGAAAATAGTTTAAAACTAACTACTGATGTAATGCAGATGCTGTTTCAAATTGGCCTTGTGCAAAGCATAACACAAATGTAACTTATTACTTTTTTTTAAGCTACAACAGCTTGTTTGAATCAGTATAATGCCAATGAGCTCATGTATCCATTTGTTTCTTAAATCCAAACACTAGAATGTTCTGTATTGTTCCTTATCCACAGTAAACCAAAGCTAGCAAGATCCAGACAAAAACACCAGACTCAGACTCTAGCAACCCTAAGAGCCTCTACAACTGGGAGGAAGCCTAGACTAAACAACTTAATTAAGTACATGTCAAGACATCAGCACACACTCATCTTTGCTAATGCACATGACCAGCTGCATTTACACTGTAATTTCTTAAAGTTTTGTAAGTGTCTGGTAAATGGCTCTAACTGATCCTCACATGGTAAGATGCATTGTGCCCAGGGTTGGATGGCTTGCAACTCCATTTGGGACAGATCCATCTGCTGTCAGTGCCTGCTATAAATCCCATCTGGTAATTCCACACACACTTCCTCACCTGTGGCAGGACTCCCGGGGAGATATATGTGGTTCATATGGGGGGTTGTAAACCTCCTGGGGCAAGGGACCCTGGTATGCAAAACAATGTCACTCGGTTGTGATTGAAAGCATGAGGCATGCATGGAAATGTGGGTTTAACTTTCACATTTGCAACTGAAGCTGGCCCAGAGCAAGGATCAGATGTGAGAAGGGGGAAGATCTCTAAAGTTGTCTGGCATTGGAACAACAGGAATGTTTTTCACAAAATGGCCTAAGAAAAGTTATCAGGTTTTTAGCTAAATGTGTTTGCTTTACCATTTCTGAATGCTAAAACTGTGATACTGCACTGTTAAATGGTGCATTGTTGATGAAGAGTTGGCAGTCCTTCTGGAAAATCCAGCTTTGACCAGCTTGGACTGGTTAAGTTGACCAGCCTGCCTTAAACTGGTAAAAGCATGGTTAAACTTGTGGACCAGTTTGGTGAAGCTGGTCAATGCATGGGTAAACTGGTTTACCATCTTAAGAAAGTTGGACAAAGCATGGTTAAACTGGTGGACCAGCTTTGTGACGCTAGTGAACGCTTGGTTGAACTGGTGAACCAACTTGGTGAAGCTGGTCAAAGCTTGGTCCATTTGGTGATCATATTAATGTCATTAATTAAAGAAATATTGAACATGAAAAATATTAATAAGGAAAAAAAGCAAAGGAAATGAGTTGCTGTGACTTGTGGATGATATTTAAAACAATTAATTAAAACAATTATATATCTTTTTTCCCTACATTTTCCTTTTTATCTCACTTGATTCACACCCAATTCAACATTGTAAATTACTTCCAGATGTTGGTCTTTTCTGGTCCTGTTACACATCTGAATAATATTTTTACTGGCATAGGCTAGTTGACTAATATATAATAGCTATTCACCACTGTGGCATATTGACTAGTTGGGCAGTGGGAAAAAAAGAAAAACAGTCACACAAACTGTAAAGAAAATGGCAAAGAATACTTTAATTGTTACAGATAAGAGGAAATCAATTCTACAGTCAACTGGACAAGACTGGCATGATGCTGATGCCTGATTCCTCTGCATTATTTCTACAGTTGTTACTTTTCCTTCTCTGTGTGTGTGTTTTAGTAATAGCATTCCATTATTTAAGTTATTTATTCCAGAAAGAAGAGAGCATGACCATCCCTTTTGTTTTCATGCTTTCAAAGGTTCAACTGAAGTTTAACTGAACTTGGCATGAAACCCCTTTTTTCCCTTTTGGTCTGGCCTCCTGACTCATTATAATATAACCAGGCACCCTTTATGTTGTATGTAAAATCAGTCTGTTTGTTTCTTGTATTCATTAAAAAGAAAATGCAAACTGTCAAGTGTTTAAATGACACATTTACTTATATTTTTGATGGACGATTGAAAACTTTCCTGCGCACAGTGCTTTATGTTGAAAATATACAAAAGAAGCAGCACCACCACTGCCCCTAGTGGCTTACGCAGTGTATTACAGTCTACCCAGATAGAGCCCTTTATGTGCTCTTAAATTGTAACTTATTTTTGTTGTAGGCTAAGCAAACAATGTGTCAGTTAAATAAAAAAAAATCTTTAAAATATCTTAATTGAAATTATTACACACTGTAATTTAAATCTAACTAGTGAAAATGTAATCACAGATATCTTTCAAAGATGAAAAGTCGATATCTAGTTATCACTAGTCAGTCCTGAATTTTGACTATTCATCCTGACTATTAAACTTAATATTATACTATATCCAAGTAAGGCTTGTCCACTTAATTTTTTTAAAGAAATGGTTGTAGGGAACACAAAATCAATTCTTTACAATGGCTAGCTCTCTCTCTGAATTTGAAACTTAATGAAAAGCATTTGACTGATTTTTTCAGGATTCTGGACTTGCCATTTTCTGTTTCGGCCACTAGAGGCCCTCAATGTTCCCTCATGTTGTGTTTCCTTTGTCTGTCATCAGTGTTATTGATGTCACCTGTGTCTCATTCCCCTGTGTGTATTTAAGTTGCCCTGTTTCTTAGTTTCTTTGCACTTTGTTTAGTCATGCGAAGGCCAGCCTCTCGTGTCTTGTGTGAGTTGCGCTGTTGTTCCTGCCTGTTGGATTTTTAAAAAACTTTTCTGATTTTTACCTTGAAGATCTTTTTTTCTGTTGGATCACTCTTTTGAGAGATATTTTCCTTTGTAAATTTTTGTATTGGATTATTTATTGGCTCTATTAACTGAACTTTGAGATTAAACTTTCCATCTTGTTTTTGCCTTTTTTCCTGTGTCTACATTTTTATTAGAATTTTTATTATACTTTTTGGAGCATTTAGTGCTTGAGTTCATCTTTGCAGTTGGGTTAATCACCTTTTATGTGGTTCATGGATAGTGTCTGACTCACATACCACTGACCCAACTTTGAGTCCTGGCCCTGATAAAAACACTGAGCTCTTCATCACCATAGCTCAGCATGAGTTCTTGGTTCAGCATCATGAAGTTTTACTTGCCCAGAAGGAGACCTTGATGGGTAAACGCTCACAAATGTGCCCAGTGCCTGTCATGGACCCCTCACATTCGAGCTGCAGCCATCGTCCCCTTGGACAGAGCCAAAATTACATACATCACCTTCCACTCAGGAAGAGCCCTCTCTTGGGCTATAGCCTCTGGGAAGCTCAGAATCACTTCTGTTCCAGTTATTCTGCCTTTGCTGAGGATTGCAATCACCCCATCAGTGGTCATGAGGCATCTAAAAGACTTCTAACCCACCAGTAAGGCAACTGAAGTGTGATAGAGTATGCCATCCAGTTTCGCATCATTGTGGCAGGTAGCGGCTCTGTTCCAGGCCCTGATTAATGACTTTGTGCACCATCCAGGTGTTTGTGTACCTGGATACCAAACATCTTCTCGAGTTCCCTCCACAAGCATGTTGAGCATGTCAGGAAGGTCCTAAGATGCCTCCTTGATAACTGTCTCTTCATCAAACCCAAGAAATGCAAGTTCCACATGTCCTAAGTAGAGTTCCTTGGATTCGTTATTAATCCTGGCAATATCCAGATGGATCCCAAAAAGGTCCAAGCAATCACTGATTGGCCCACTATCACTTCAGTGAAGGAGGTGCAGCGGTTTCTTGGCTTTACGAATTTTTATCGCAGGTTTATTCTCAACTTCATCTCTGTAGTGGCCCCACTCTCTGCTCTCAAAAAGAGTAAGAACACTGGCTTTCATTGGAACCCTGAAACCAAGACCACTTTCAGCGAACTTAAATGTCATTTCACCTCAACTCCCATCCTGACTCTCCATGATCCCAATAGGCCCTTCATTGTGGAGGTGGATGCCTTGGACATGAGAATTAGCACAGTTATCTCCCAGAGGGGGGAGGATAACAAACTATATCCTTGTGCCTTCTTTCCCACTGCCTTACACCAGCAGAGAGAACGTATGATGTGATAGACTGATAATTACTGGCTGTTACACTCACACTCAAGTAATTGGCTCAAGGGTGCCACAAGAACCTGGAATACATTCTGCAGGCCAAACAGCTCAATCCCCACTAGGTGCAATGGTCTCTGTTCGTCAACTGATTCCAGTTTGTCTTGTCTTACTGCCTGGGCTGCAAGAATCTTTGAATTCTTGAAACTCTTGAATTCCTCCAGAGGTGGTTTTGGTGGCCAACCATCAAGGAGGACATCAAGACCTTTGTGGCAGCCTGTCCCATGTGCAACCAAGGGAAGGTCCTGCATCGGTCCTCTCAATGGACTTCATCACAGGACTTCCACCATCCCAAGGTAATACCACCATCCTTGTAGTTGTTGACAGATTCTCCAATGCATGTAGGGTCATTCCCCTGCTCAAGCTACCCACAGCCAAAGAAACAGCTGGACTGGTCATTAACCATGTTTTCTGAGTTTTTGGTATACCACAGGACATTGTGACCAATTGAGGTCCTCAGTTCTCCTCCCAGTTTTGTTGTGCAGTCAACTGATGTGGATGATGGTGAGTCTATCTTCCAGTTTCCACTTGGAGCCCAGTGGCCAAATGGAGAGGTTAAGCTAGGATCTGGGGACAGCCTTAAGGTGCATGGCAGCAAACAACCATCCTCCTGGTCCTCTTTTGTCATGTGGGCTGAGCACACCCACAACACTCTGCGTTCCTCAGCCACTGTCCCCTTTGAGTGCCAGTTCGGGTACGCACCTCAACTCAGTGGTTCATCCAATGCTGCTGTCTGACCTGGAGTATGGCTTGGCACAAGCTTCTCCAGAAGAACCTGCCCCTGAGAGTGGAGTCCTGCAAGTTGTCCCAGTGCTACATTGGTCCCTTCAAAGTGGCAAGGAGAGTAAACCTGGTTACTTAGCAATTACAGTTACCTAGATCACTAAGAATTAATCCCATGTTCCATGTCTCCATTCTTAAACGTTTTGTCTTGTAGACTGCCCCCTCTGCCTCGGCTCATCAGAGGCCAGCCAGCCTACACGGTCCATCGGATACTGGATTCCAGTGGGTGCAAGGAAATTTTCAGTATCTGGTGGACTGGGATTGCTATGGCCCAGATGAGCGCTCTTGGGTTCCCCCGGGGACATCAGGAGCCATTCCTGGGGGGGTCCTATCAGGATTCTGGACTTGCCTTTTTGTGTTTTGGCCAATAGAGGCCCTCATTTTCCCCTCACATTGTGTTTCTTCTGTCTGTAATCATTGTTCTTGATGTCACCTGTGTCTCATTCCCTGTGTGTATTTATGTTTCTTAGTTTCCATGTTTCTTTGCTTGGTGTTTAGTAGTAAGCAAGTTTGCCTCACACCTCTGGGGTTAGGGGTTCAAATACCAACTCTGCCCTATGTGTGCAGAGTTTGCATGTTCTCCCCTTGCTTCAGGGGTTTCCTTCAGGTACTTTGGTTTTCTCCCCTAGTCCAAAGACATGCGTTGTAGGCTGACTGGCATTTCCAAATTTTCTGTAGTGTGTGAATATGTGTGCAGTTGTGCCCTTTGATGGGTTGACACCTCGTCCAGGGTGTTCCCCTGCAGCCCTGTGTAGGATAAGTAGTATGGAAAATGGATTGATTTTTATTAAACTTTTTTGGAACTTTCATAACATTTGAGGTTATCTTTGCAATTGGGTTCACCTTTCCTGTGGTTCACAGATAGTGTCCAACTCTCACGCTGCTGATCTGAGTTTGAGTCATGACAGATTTGAGGAGCGCAGTCCAAGAACATAAGGGATCCTGACATATACTGCATGGAAGAGTGATCCAAGATCACTCTAGTGTTCTCCAACAGGTTAGATATGATAGTAAGAGGCTCAGTGCTGCTGCTGTTGTTGTTGTTGTTGTTGTTGTTATTATTATTATTATTATTATTATTATTATTATTATTATTATGTTATAATTGTGGGAGTGACACTATATTTGAAAGCAGCATGTAGCAATCAAAATAAATCTGTCTGGAAATGCTCTCTAACACTTGCATTCCGGTCTGATGTAGCTTAATATAAATAGTAACAAACTTTTCCATGAATCCTAAGGTTGGTATGCAATTAATTCTTTAAAGTGCATTAAATATATTGCGCTGCAATGGGAGAGTAGAACAAAGACATTACATATGAAGACAGGGAAAAACTATTCCAATTAATTAGTGGATTGTTTGGGGTTAATTAATTAATTTTTTTTAATAATAAAAAAAATCTATCCTATCAACTAAGTGTACACAATATGTAAATTCCAATTTTCTTGATTGTCCATTTATGGTTGTTGATGTTTAGTAGAAATAGTGTATAGACTATTAACTTTTCCCTTTTGCTGTCACTTTATTTGCATGGTCCAGGTTACAGCTCTTGATTTTTTAGATAGATATTATATAGACCATTTACTCATCTCTAGTCTGATTACAATTTCAGATTCAGTTCATGTAGACCAGTGGTTACCAACCCTCTTGAGGTTGCTGAAGATAGTTTACTGTCAAAAGTCATACACCATGGCAAGACTGAGCACAGCAACAAAACAGAAAGTAGTTATACTGCATCAGCAATGTCTCTCCCAGGCAGAAATTTCAAGGCAGACAGGGGTTTCCAGATGTGCTGTCCAAGCTCTTCTGAAGAAGCACAAACAAATGGGCAACGTTGAGGACCGTAGACACAGAGGTCAGCCAAGGCTTACTGCCCTTCACAATCCGAAGATGTCCAGCAATGCCATCAGCTCGGACCTGCCAGAAACCAGTGGGACCCTGGTACACCCATCTACTGTCCAGAGAAGTCTGGTCAGAAGTGGCTTCATGGAAGACTTGCGGCCAAAAAGCCATACTTCCACCATGGAAACAGGGCCAAGCGACTCAACTATGCACGAAAACACAGGAACTGGGGTGCAGAAAAATGGCAGCAGGTGCTCTAGACTGATGAGTCAAAATTTGACACTTTTGGCTGTAGCAGAATGCAGTTTGTTTACTGAAGGGCTGGAGAGAGGTACATGAATGAGTGTCTGCAGGCAACAGTGAAGCATGCTGGAGGTTCCTTGCGGTCATGGGTTTCTCCTCGTGCCGTGCCGCGCAAGCAGTCAGCACGCGTGAACTGTCCAAAGCACGAGCATTCAGCGCGCATGAACTGTCCTAAGCGCGAGCAGCGTGCGCTTCATTGACCTTGACTTTATTTACTTTGACACGCGTGTTTTGTTTTGATTTCTGTCCTGTCTCCACCCCTGTTATGTTATTGGTTCCTTCCTAATGTGTCTCAGCTGTTTTGTTAACAACTATGATTATGTTTGTTATTTAAACCCCTGTGTATCTTTGTTTGATGCGTAGTATTGTGAGTTCTGTGTTTTCCGCCAGACCCATACCAAGCCTTTGATCGTTGTTTTGTTTCATGGTTTTTGATCCCATTTCCATTCTCGGCTCTAGTTTAAGCCCTGTGTATGTTGTTTGCCGATCGCCTGACCCACACCGGTTTTATGACCTTGAGTTTGCACTTCAATTTGGATTTGTCTGCCTCTCTCTTTATAATAAAAGCTTTAACTGCACTTGCATCCATCTCAACCTGCATTACATAACACTTGCAAGATTGGGGCAGCATTTCTGCAAATGGAGTTGGGGATTTGGTCAGAATTAATGGTCTCCTCAATGCTGAGAAGTACAGGCAAATACTTATCCATCATACAGTACTATCAGGGAGGCATCTGGTTGGCTCCAAATTTAATCTGCAGCCTGACAATGACCCCAAGCATACAGTGAAAGTCATTAAGAACTATCTTCAGCGTAATGAAGAACAAGGAGTCCTGGAAGTGATGGTATGGCCCCCACAGAGCCCTGATCTCAACATCATCTAGTCTGTCCGGGATTACATGAAGAGAAAGAAGCAACTGAGGCTGTCTAAATCCACAGAAGAACTGTGGTTAGTTATCCAAGATGTCTGGGCTAACCTACCTGCCGAGTTCCTTCAATAGCTGTGTGCAAGTGTGCCTAGAAGAATTGATGCTGTTTTGAAGGCAAAGGGTGGTCACACCAAATATTGATTTGATGTAGGTTTTTCTTCTGTTCACTCACTTTGTATTTTGTTAATTGATAAACTGTTAACATGTCTATTTTTGAAAGCACTCTTACTTTACAGCATTTTTTCAAACCTATCTAAAACTTCTGCACAGTACTGTATGTTATTGGGAATCACTATAAAGCTGGTTCATGACAGTCTATAGATGATCTGTATAGTGTCAATTTCAGGATTAACTTTGAATATGGCCTACAAACACAAATGTGCATATGCAAAAGTCATGGACAGAAACAAAACTTGAATCAAAACAAAGGTATATGCTAGTGTAAACAAAAAGCACATGGAGTGAATTTAAACCAAAAATAGGAACAGTGCTCACCATGCTTTGAACCATGCCACATGGTGAGAGGGGGTATTTGTGGCAGATCTCTAGGAGGACTTAAGTTAATTACTCCAAATATACTTACCAAGTAATTAACCTGGGGCACTATTCATTTGTTGTTGTGTAGTCCTTGCGTCCTTACAGCATGGTAACACTGTCAGTGTGCCTGTTTGTGTTATTTTTAATATTATTTGTAAGAACCATTTTAGTGTCTTTTGAACCACTGTTAAAGGTCCACTTAATAGTAGCTCTGTAACAACATGCTTAAGCTCATAATTAACAGTAAGCTTTGGTAAGCTTGTTGTGTCTGTGATTTTAATAAAAGGAGACAGAGAATCTTCTTCAGATGTGGGCAAGCCTTGGCCCTTGACCAATGCCACTGAAGTGAGAAACAGCTTGAGGCTGTAAAGTGAAGGGGGAAAACATAATTTTGTGGTCATCATTTTCTTTCAGGTCTTTTGAAAATCACAAAGTGTAACAATTGCTTTTGACAAGTCTTGACCTATGACAAATGAAATGGAATTGGGTACAATAAAGCTTTGAGAACATGACAAATCCAGCGATGTACTTTATTTTTTTCACATTGTTTTATGTAAGTATGCAGTGCCACATTCAACAATAAGGGAAGAAACGTAGCTGTAACGAATTTCCCCCTCTCTCACATTTTCATGTTTTGTTTTGTTTTGAGTGGTTTGTTTAAATAGCAATTTGCTTTGTTTTCTTTCCATGTTTGTATCCACCCCTGCCCTGTCACTGCCCTATTGTCTTCACATGCTTTATGTTTATGAATCAGATGTTCTGATTCATCTCTAATTACAGTAGTGTTCATTTAAGCCCTTCTGTTTCACTGTCTCTTTGCAAAGTCTTGTTGATGTTTTCATGCATTACAAAGTTTCCTGTTTTCCTGATTCCCATGTTGCTAGTTATTTCCTGGTTTTGACCCTTGCCTGTGTTTGCATCTTTGATTAAGGATTATCCATCTGATGCTGTCTACCTGTGTTATGACCCCTATAAAAGATTTGGATAATGATTGTCTCAGTCAAATAGTCTGGAAGATTCCTGAAATTGATGTAATGACTTTCAGAAGCTTCTGATTGGACAATTTTCATAATTAGGAGTTAGTTGGGAGTGCACCTGTGGCTGTATTTTAGAGAGAGTGCATTTTTGCTCTTCACACTATGGGAAAATCCAAGCAACTCAGTCACAAACTTAAAAAGTTGTGAACCTCCAGAAGTCCAGTTCTTCCTCAGTCCTCCACAAATTCCATACAACTGAAGTTACCCTGAGCATATGTACAAACAGTTGTATGCAAATATAAAAATCTTGCGACCACACAGACACTGCGTCGTTCATGAAGGTGGCTCCCAGGGATGAATGAACTTTGGTCTGTAAGGTTAAGCTGAACTCCAAGACAACAACAAAGGAACTGGTGAAGGATTAGAGGCATTAGGTGTCAAAGTATGTACATCCATCAGTAAGAGAGTCATACTTCACCATGGGTAAAAAGCTGTTGCACAAGGAAGAAGTCCATACTCCGGGATTAAAAAGAAAGACTGAAGTTTGCAGGTAATCATACTGCAAAAAAAAAAAATTAAAAAAATAAATTACATCGTAGCAAATGGAAATACTATATCTAGCTAGTATTTCCTATTATAAGATTACAATAAACCAAATAGAAGAATATTAATATTAAGCCTATTTCTAGACATTTTTACTAATTTCAAGCTTGAATTAGTCTATTGAAAACAGACTGGAAATTGTCTTGAAATTGTTCTATTGTCAGATATTTTTGCTAATTTTGAGCATTTATTTCTAAAAAAGGAGCAAAATTATCTGCCAGCAGAATACAAAATTTTAAAGCTTGGGCGTAGTATAAATGTCTATAAATAGGTTATATAATCTTATATTTGGCTTATTGTACGTAATCCTATAATAGGAAATACTAGATACATTTGATTATATTCAAGATATTTTCACTTGCTAGGATGATCTTTGCAGTGGACCAGCGGTTTGGAGGAGTGTTCTCTGGTCAGATGAAACAAACATTAGACTGTTTGGTCATAATGATCGGCACTGTGTATGGAGGAAAAGGGGTTAGGCTTTTAATCCATAGAACACCATCCCAACTGTGAAGCATGGTGGTGGCAGCATTGTGCTTTGCTGGAAAAGTGACTGGTGCACTTCAGTAAATAGATCATGAGAAAGGAGGATTATCTAGAAATACTGAAGCAAAACCACAGGATATCAGCCAGAAAGTTAAAACTTGGTAGCAACTGGGTTTTCCAGCAGGACAACATTTTTTTTTTACAAAAAATAAAAATAAAAAAATACATTCTCAAAATCTGTCGTGGCTATATTGGGGTAGCCTGGGTAGGTGTGATACTCTTGGTGTGTCTGGCCCTGATTGAGGTAGAAGACATGAGAGGAGGCTATCACCAGTTCTGGAGAACAGGATACCTGTAGTTCCATCATAGTCACAAGCTGTTAAGCAGATAGCTCCATACTGTGTGCTTGTGGTCCAACGTGTACAAGATGAGAAGGAGAAAAGGAAAGATGACTTGCTTGACAACTGTATGTATTGCAAATTCTGTTCTAGGGTGATGGGGACATGGAAATAAGAGCCTTACAATCCACTTATGCGCCTCAGTTTTGTGGTTGCATGGGTTGAATTGACACAATTAACATACAAAAAGGGAGGGTCTTTAATAACCAGAGGCATCTACCTAACCATTATGGTGTCTACCTTTTGAGTCATATCTCTCTCCAAGAGAGAACAAATATATTGGGTCAGAGCAATAAAATTGGAATTTAGGATAAATCAGCAGCTGGGATATAGTGACAGCTGCTTTTTAAACACACCTGTAGGTGTTGGAAGAAAGGAGGAGTGGCCACAAATGCACAGTTTTCACTGTCAATGAGACTGAACCAGCCACTAATCCAGCAGCTGAATAGTATGAACCAAAACCATAATCCCTTTCCTGCAAAGTGCCAGGGTTTTCTTTTTCCTTAGATCGTCTCTTTTATTTATTTAATGATAACTATAAAGATGAAAATACACTTTAGACTTTAATTTAAACTACTGTGGGATTCATTTCTGAGGGCCTGAGTCACAGAGCTCAGCTCCAATTGAAGATATCGCCTCTACTTGGAAAATAAAATCTGATTGGCTAAGTGCTCCTTTTACCACCATTTCATTTTCATTACAGAGTTCTCCTATAGAAGCAAAAAGGAGGATTCATAATTGATCATAGATAATTTACAAAAGTAAAAATTGTTTGGCCAACCAAGGCTTTGAGGTTTTTGCAATTTGTAAAACACACGAGAGGTATGTGTCATGTTGTATTTATTATTTATTGTTATTTATCATTTTTAAATGCAACAGACTATTGCAAAAGCCTTTTTTAAAAACACTTTAAACAATTATTTAGTCAAGTGGCCTTTAAGCAGTGTTTCCATGCTAGTTCAGGCAGTGAGGTTTGGCCATGGTGGTCTTCTGACCCTGTGCCATATTCTTCTCAGTCTTTGGTTCCTTGATAATGGCAGAGACATTTTGTGGGCCGAGCGGGAGGGCAAAAGTTATGTAATCCTTCTGTCACTCTCATAGGCTCCACAAGCCTCCAATGTGCTGTTTCATGAATGAAAGAGGAAGAAATTAGGGGGAGGAGTTGGTAACGCTTCATTGAGGGCTGAGTGGTGAGATGGACCAGGATCCCTCCTGTTCCTCCACTCATATTAAATAATCAAAACTTCAAATTTACTGGTCACATTGCTGAGTTGATGACTACATTACACTCCAATCCAATGACAGGTCAGTGAGTTCAGCTGTATGTTTGGGAACAATTTTTATCATTAACTGATTATAATTATTATCTCTATTATTCTACAAGGCATATACTTAAATCTAGACAGCAAGGAGTTTAGGTTGCAGTGTATTGAGAGTATTAATATTATAAATGTTAGCTGATCATTTCAAGGTTTTACCTTATTTAATGTTTCAATATAACTTTAAATGTCTATATATATACATATACATAATAAAAAAAATTTAAAACTCAAAAAGACTTAATCAGTAGAGCACCAAACTGGTAAAATATTGGTCAGGACTTTTAGGTATGCTAGTTGTGATGTGTATAACTTTAATAAATCAGTACATGTTGTTTATTGATAGTTTTTTGGCAATTCCACTGGTTCGGTTGGAATTATTATCTTACTTACGTGATATGTATTGAAGTATGAATTTTATTGTGCTATTCAAGGAAATGAAGCTAACTAAAAAGCTTTTACCTTATGTCCATGCTGACCAAAAATGGTTAATAATATATCAATTATGTCTGTGATTTCATTCATTTATGAAAGACATTAGACTACAATATTTTATTTTGATATGAAGACTAATTGTGCATATTTTTTGAAAAAAGACTGAAGGATTGTACGACCCTTTCTGTTCTTTGTATGTAAACATGGAACTGGATAAAACATTTCTTGCATTAATGCAGTGTAAGGTTATATCATATTTATATCCTTAATCCTTAAATCCTTAATCTGCAGTGTTAACCATTTAATATTTTTATTGCAAGTATTTGGTAGTTCTTTTTCTGTCCAAAAAATATTTATTCTACAACTTCATAACTCTAGGACTGATTACTATTATGTCATCCTGCAGCTACTTCCAAAAATAGAGCTATTCTGATTCTGAATAAGTCACACCTAGTCAGCAAAGAGCATAACTTATGTCTCGTTTTTCTGTGGACTTGATGTGAATTTTCACTGCTTGGTAATCATGCTATTTTGTCAGCCCCATGAGCCTGTGAAAACCAAGGTAAACTGTGATCAAGCTCCCTGGCACTGAGGTTTCTCCTCAAACACAAAGACCTCCAGCCCTTGGGCCTATTCTGCTCAATGCTCAATGCCAACCCTTCATTCCCACAAGTTCCTTGTTAAAGCTAGAGTCTTTACTCTCCACCCCCTGCCTTTTCAGTGCTCAGCTGCAGTGGATGGAGGGTGAGTTGGTGCTGGCTCTCTGCCTCTCTGAGAGAGAGAGAGAGAGAGAGAGAGAGAGAGAGAGAGAGAGAGAGAGAGAGAGAGAGAGAGAGAGAGAGAGAGAGAACATTCTCAAGGCTTCTGTCACTGCAGGATGCCATCATCGTTTGTTGTTTGAAACCTTAACTATGTCAAGGGAACAGTTATCTCTATCACCCCTGGGGAGACAGACGGAGGTCTGGAATGTGCTTTGCTCAGACCCCTGTACATTGGACCTTTAGTGTGTGGGCCTTGGAGTAGGCTCTTGTTATCCAGTCTGTTTGTTAATTTGTTAGATTCAGTTTCTAGAGGGATTTTTTTCTCTTTGGCCACACCAGTACTCTGTAGGGTCTGAGTGGCATGGAAAGCTTGAAGCCGTTAATGTAAGCTGACAGGAGTGAGCACAGTCAGAGAGTTTTCTGTTTGTGGGACAGAGAGAGCTCTTTCATCATGCCTGTTCTGGGTCAGGACCATGTCCCTCAAAAAGGACCATGTCCCCCAACAAAATGATATGGGCACGTGATATTTGCAGTAATGTAACATCTAAAATGTCCTTATACATATAATAATTTAAATTATTAACAACAAAATCTTCATATACCATCTGTATTAAATCATCTGTTTTGTCCAAGTCTTCATTGTCCTCATCAAACATGTGGACTGAGACAGCTTTATTAGATGTCGGTAACACTTCTTTTTAAGAACACATATTAGGAGTTAATTATGGTCCTGTTATTTGCATAATAAAGTAGTAATAATAACAAAGTAGATACTTGTAAAAGGCACATTCAATCATATACAATATATCATACACCATAAACACATTTAAGACCTTGTTATGCAAAATATAGAACATGAATTAATAACCTAAACTCACATCTTGAGCACAGGTTATGGTCTGATCAGCGATGGCTAGGTCACCTGGGCAAGGATTTTTGATGATAAAAGACCTGAAAAGACCTAAAAGTGACCCCAGAAAACATCACTGATTATGTCTTCGAGATCACCACAAAGATTACACAATGAATACACAATTGTGCACATGATACCTTTAGTTTCTGTGTAGCATCAAGTGACTTCTGCAGTTTATGGCTTTTAAAGCTACTCAAAGCTGAATAATATACTAATAATTCAATATGTGTTCAATATGTATTCTATATTCTAAAGTAGAATTTTAATGATCATTAATTAGGGACAAAAGTGTGCTAATGTGTTTTCAGTTATTCAATTTGCTTCCCATTTTCAATTGTTTGTCAAAAATAGCAAGAAAAAAAATGACAAAACTGATCAAAACTAAAGGATAAAGCAAAAATTGATAATCACATAATAGATGAGGGTTCAAGCAATGTGCAAACAGAACAGACTTCACAAAGAGCGTTTGAACAGTTTACTGTGTAGGAACGATATGAGAGACAGATGTGCCTGACCACCTGTGTTGTGTAGTCGACAGGCAGAGATGCTGATGTGACACTAAATAAATTAATTAGCCTATAAGTCAACTAAATATATATTAATGTGAAAAATAAACTGAAGCACCTATCACCCATTTTGCAAAAGCTCAACCCACCTATATAAAACTGTATAATAATCAAAACCATGAAAGTGGAAATATGACCTAAAGGAAATTTATTATTTTTCATTTTAGTTTAAAATATTATTTTTGAAAAGCAGTAGGTGGTTATATAAGAAATATATACAGTATATACAGTATACCACAGAGACTTTAAAATGCATTTAAGAGCATTGTCAATATACTGTACATTCAAAATAAGCCATAGAAGGGTTGATTATTATTTATTTTGTATTAATAATTGTTTGTATTAAGAAAAGTGGCTAATTAGTATTCATTTTCACATAGATTTCCAATAATGTAGCAATACAGGTCTTTGAATGAAGATCAATGCTTAGTGAATACATTTTTACAAGTGTCTAATTTGAGCTTTATTAAGCAAATAATAGCTTTAAACTTAATTGACACCTTATACATGCTCTTAAAAAATAAAGGTTCCAATTAGAACCAAAAAGTGTTTTTCAGCCTGATTCCATAGGAGAACCCTTTTAAGTCACACAAAGTTTTTTAGAGAACCATATTCACAGCAATGCCACAAGGAACCGTGTTATCATAAGTTCTCTTTAATATATATATATATATATATATATATATATATATATATATATATATATATATATATATATATATATATATATATATATATATATATATATATTAGTGCTTTAAGGAACCAAAGTAAGGTTCTTCAGAGTGAGGTATCATATCTTAACAGGTTCACTTTAACCTGTTAAGATATGATACCTTGAAGAACCGATGCACTGCTCTGAAGAGCCTATAATGAAACATACCGTAAATGACTTCTTTAATCTCCAATGAACCATATAGCTCAAGTCAAGAACCCTATACAATGAAAATGGTTCATAACAGGAAAAAGGTTCTTTGCAGAACCTATGGTGCTGTGAAGAACCATTGCAGAACCTTTATTTTTAAGAGTGCATGATCATTAACAACAACCAACACAACACTCTCATGGACAGCTAGTTTACGTTAGTTAGTTTAAGTATTTTCTTTTCCAAATAGTCCAGTGGTTTGTAGTGATCTGCTCTTACTCTAATGGTGTTATGTGGGAAATGTCATCATGGTGTTGTTGATAACAGTCCCTTACTGATTGATACTAGTTACTGAATAATATGCTTAAATAGTATAACTGTATGATGCGCTGAGTAATATCCTGGGAGTTAAAAGTGAAGTCTTAAACAAACATCCAAGACAATAATATAAAAGCAAGTGTATATGATTGACAAAATTGAGAAAAAAAATGCAATTAATTTACTTGTATGCTGTTGCAGTACACATTTAGTTGCTTTGTTAAAAAAAAGAAAAAAAAACCTTACAAGCATTATATGTATATCTGATAAGGGTGGAGGACCCATTGGATGTAGACAAGAATGAAATATGTCAGGGTTTCTCAACTTCTCAATTGCCTTGTTATGAACTGGATCAAACATGATTCTAAAAGACATTACTCTATGATCCACTAAGGACCTACAGTATATGACCTATTGTAATTGCTGCACATTGTTTACCAAATGAGCACTTGGTTTTATTGGAATTACTTTTTTTTCACCAAAATCCTGATCACCTTGTGCTACTTTATTCATGGTCCCACCCTTGCGCTGTGAGATGTGGAGAGCTGTAAGATCGCAAAGCTACCTGTATCTTGCATGTAATAGTCTTTGTGCACCAAAGAAGATATAAAGTCAAATAATTTTAATAATTTTGCATGCCATGATGGACATTCAAGCTCTCTCTGAATGTGGACAGATGTTTATCTTAAAACTTTTACTCAGAATACAAAGGTAGTCACGTCTCTTTTGCTTTTCTGTTTTAGTCTTTTTCATGAAATGTTTGTGCTTTGTCCCAGGAGAAAAGAATATCAGGGGCAAAATGGATCCATCCAATGGTTTGAATCGACCATTGGACATTGTGCCTAATACTGATGAGAAGATGAAGGACAGAGGCCAGTGGAGCAACAAGCTGGAGTTTGTGCTCTCTGTAGCTGGAGAAATTATTGGACTAGGCAACGTGTGGCGCTTCCCTTACCTCTGTTATAAAAATGGAGGAGGTAAGCCAAGAAAGTACAAAAAGTAGATTGGTCCATGATTGTTCTCATTTGCTTTGTACCAGACTGAAGTTTTTGTGCTTTTGTGACCACATACAGTATTTAAATATGACCGCTAAAAAGTGGTTCAATAATTATTGTAAAAATGAAAAAAATAAAAAATACTACTCATAAAGTTTTCCCTACATCCACTCCATCAGGAACAACTACACATTTTTTGCTTCAGCTAAGGGATTGTTTCAGCAATACATTTGAAAGTTCAAGAAGTACTCTCTGCTGTTTCATAAAATGCAATATTGTTGCTTGTAAAACTAAAACCAAACACATGTTGTAAGCTTGTATATGTTGCCTTAACTTCCCTGTATTGAAAGAATGCTTTGTGGTATTTAGTATAAGTTTGTCTGATGATGGGTTTTTAACTAAATCTTATTCTTATAACTAATTCCCAGTTTAGGGAACAGCTTAAACAATGGAAACAGCTCAGTTTAATGACACAGAGGAATGCTACCCACTTTTACTACCAATCATTACCTTGACCAGTAAATGTAATTTATTATCAATCCATAATTTCCAGAACCCATTTCATAGTTATAGTTTGCAGAAAAGGTTCATTTTCCTTGCCATCATCGCTTTTGGCTTGCTCATTAGGGATCTACATCTAAATCTGTATTTCTGCAAAGCTGCTTTTCTCTCTTTGTACAAATAAGAAAATTAAACAAATTTAATAACTTGATCTTTTTAAAGATGCTGAGTAAGGTATTATGCTATTTTTCTTCTGTTTTGTATCTTTTTCTACAAATAACCATCTAAAAATGGCTATTATAATAAATAACTGTTGTGTCATAATTAGAGATAAAACATTTCTCACTTTCACTGTTTATATCCATCTAATCATCTAATAAGTTGGGTGTCCATCATAGGCATTACATCTTTTCTAACTTGACTTAGAATCTATGAGTTGTTTTTATGTTTGCCAGGTGGCTGCAAAATTGACCTCTTGATCTGTTGAATTCTTGAAAACACAGCTTTCTCACTTAGTCCCAGATGTTGTTTGATAAGTCAGTGACATGTGTCCATGGAAGACAGACATCTTGGGGCTCTGGGAAAATATTAGTTCCATATATCTAAATAAAACAATTACAAACAAGGTCTTGGTGTTTCCTCTCTACTGTAATAATTCCTATATGATGCTATATGTTTCCATTTGCCTCTGTTCATTTCTCAGGCTCTGTGTTAATTTTTCTTCTATGTACCACACAGGTGCTTTCTTCATCCCTTACCTAATCTTTCTTGCCACTTGTGGAATCCCTGTGTTCTTTCTCGAGACAGCACTGGGTCAGTATACCAGTGAGGGAGGTGTTACCTGCTGGAGGAAAATCAGCCCACTTTTTGAAGGTTAGAACAGCACCTACAAAGATGTGTCATGGTGCATTAATCACTTTTTTGTGTTTTAGAATCATGAAGTAAATCTGATGTCAGGGATGTTGCTCTATCAGAAAATGCAGGGCTTAGTCTATCAGCTCATCTTTAGGTTGAGGCATACTATCTTGCTGGCTGGTAAAATAATTTATCCAAAGCACCTCCTTAAGACAGCATAACCTATGGTTTTGTCCTGGTCATATTCAAGATACAAGGCAATAATACTCAATAACCCATTTTATTTTCCAGCTCCTCTCCTATTGCATTTCCTGGCACGTAAAACAGATCCATTTACAGGTCCATTTAATATTATGGAATGTCCATGAGACAAACTAGTTCCTCACCAGCCTTGGAGTTAATAAGACGAGTAAATAAATAGAAAACAACAGAAAAACACTGCTTTTCGTTTCCAGGACACCAGAAAGCAGAAAGTCCTCTATCTTGAAGACTTTCCGGTGCGGGAAAACATACTGACCTACAAAGCGCTGATGCCCAAGACATCGTCCATAGCTGTTACAATAATTGACTCCTAACAGAAAACGTCACCATATCAATGATTAGACATTTTTCTATGTTAAATAATGTTTATTATTAGACTTAGGTTTTGTATGTGGAGTGGTTTAATATAAACCTTTGATTTTAATTACAGCAGACACTACTGTCAAAGCCTTGCTATTATAGAAAATTAATCAACATCTGACCAATCAGAACTGAGAATTCAGCAACACTGTGGTATAATGCTTAATAACAAATCTTATCATTTGCTGTAATATATTTCAAATATCAGCAATACTGGTGTAAGCATTGCTACTGAAAACTAACACCGATACACTGGTTGGTGCTGATACTGCTGCAGCAGTATCATGTTGCTTTGGCGCTGCTATTGCATGGCTTTTAATACAAATTACTACATTTAATACAATATTGCTTTATTGTACATAATGTTGCATCATTTTAAAAACAGGTAGGAGGTTAATACACAGATATCAGACTAATGCAGGCATTGAAAGGCATTAAAGAGAAAACATGCAGAAGGTCATTGTTCACCAGCCATGTGCTGTAGTATAGAGTGGATACCACAGCACTGTAAACACTACGCAAAATACAACATTCTTGCTATAGTGTGCAGTCTAGATCTAAAATTAATCAGTATATGAATTTTATTTAAAAGTTTAAAACACGATAAATAAATGCCAAATCCCTTTGTGTTTACTGAATAACTCTTGAATCATTAGACATATACAGTGCCCTCCACTAATATTGGCACCCTTGGTAAATATGAGCAAAGAAGGCCGTGAAAAATTGTTTTTATTGTTTAACCTTTTGATCTTTTGTTAAAAAAATTCACAAAAATACTCTGCTCTCATGGATATCAAACAATTGCAAACACAACACAGGTTTATAAAAATCTTTGTTAAATATATACGTGGCATAATTTTTGGCACCCTTTTAGTCAATACTTTGTGCTACCTCCCTTTGCTAAGATAACAGCTCTGAGTCTTCTCCTGTAATGCCTGATGAGGTTGGAAAATACATGGCAAGGGATCTGAGACCATTCCTCCATACAGAATCTCTCCAGATCCTTCAAATTTCGAGGTCCACGCTGGTGGACTCTACTCTTCAGTTCACCCCACAGGTTTTCTATGGGGTTCAAGTCAGGGGACTGGGATGGCCATGGCAGGACCTTGGTTTTGTGATCAGTAAACCATTTTTGTGTTGATTGTGATGTATGTTCATTTTAAGCTTTCTGGCAGAGGCAGTCAGGTTTTCATTTAATATCTGTTGATATTTGATAGAATCCATGATGCCATGTATCCAAACAAAATGTGCAGGTCCTCTGGCAGAAAAACAGCCCCAAAACATTAAAGAGCCACCACCATATTTAACCGTGGGCATGAGCTACTTTTCCATATGGCTACCTCTCTTTGTGCGCCAAACCCACCTCTAGTGTTTATAGCCAAAATGCTCTATTTTGGTTTCATCTGACCATAGAACCTGATCCCATTTGAAGTTCCAGTATTGTCTGGCAAACTGAAGCCACTTGAGTTTGTTTTTGGATGAGAGTAGAGGCTTTTTTTCTTGAAATTCTTCCAAACAACTTGTGGTGATGTAAATGACATTGGATTGTAGTTTTGGAGACTTTCTGACCCCAAGACACAACTAATTTCTGCAATTCTCCAGCTGTAATCCTTGGAGATTTTCTGGCCACTCGAACCATCCTCTTCACAGTGCGTGAGACAATATGTACACACATCCAATTCCAGGTTTGATTCATAACATTTCCAGTTGACTGGAACTTCGTAATTATTGCCCTGATGGTGGAAATAGGCATTTTCAATGCTTGTGCTATTTTCTTATAGCCACTTCCCATTTTGTGACGCTCAACAGCCTTTTGCCGCACATCGCAGCTATATTCCTTGGTCTTACCCATTGTGATGAATGACTAAGGGAATTTGGCCTATGTGTTACCTCATATTTATATTCCTGTGAAACAGGAAGTCATGGTTGAACAATTTCCTGTTTCTAGTCACCCTGGTGTACTAAAAAAATGTAAAGTATCACTGGGAATACACTTCAAATATATTTTTCTCATATGAATTCATAGGGGTCCCAATAATTGTGCCACGCATATATTTAACAATTTTTTTTGTGTGTGATAAACCTGTATTGTGTTTGCAATTGTTTGATATCCATGGGAGCAGAGTATTTTTGTGAATTTATTGAACAAAAGATCAAAAGGTTAAACAATAAAGACAATTTTTCACAGCCTTCTTTGATCATATTTACCAAGGGTGCCAATATTAGTGGAGGGCACTGTATGTACTTACCATGTCTGCCTTAGAAGTAAACAAGAAATTTCAGGGACATGAAATCAAGGGGGAAAAGACACCATATACAGTATCAAACAAAAAGAGACTGAATATCAAATTTCTATTTTGTCCAGTTGCTTTCCCTCTTGGGTACTAAAGTATGTTTTACTTTTTAATCAAGCAACTACATAATTTTGCAGAGATCCACTGTCCATATACTGTCTATGCTGTCTTATGAGTTCATGCTACTTGCTATAAAGTTAACCATCAGTGAGGATGCAATGCTTTGCTTTCTAAATTGCACTGGCACTTCTACCAGTCATATGTTAAGGTCCTTAATTAGCATAATAACAAAGCTTAATAAAAATATATGTTCTCTCACTATAGAAACACCAATTTGTTTGTTTGTTTGTTTTTAAATGTATATCAATCTAGGATATTTTCTCACTTACTTAGACTTACAGACATTTAGATAGACCTAAATTTGCCTCAGATCTCAAATATTTAATGAGCATGAAAAAACTAAAAAAGAAAATGTTTTCCTCCTGATTTACCCCTTTAAATTCTCATGACCCATAGTTTCATCCACACATACAGTACATCAGTACATGATGAAATATCACACTTCTGGGGAAAACCGTACACCACCCATGTTTATAACCCCGCGACGTCGGATTATTCAGCCATCGTGGGGAATGAACAGTACGGGTATTTGGCTATGCCGAAGGTGGAAGAGGCACTTGCAAGCTACCTCTCACCATCAACGGCAGGGAATTTAGAGGGGCCGGCTTTGCCATCCAAGCCATGTAAGGCCACCTCTGCGTTGGTTGGCAAAGCCTATGCGGCAGTGGGTCTCGCTTGTGGGTCATTGCATACAATGGCAGTGTTACAGGCCTACCAAGCAGATCTGCTAAATGATCTTGACATCGGGGCGGGAATTGGGCCTGAGGCAGTGGTGGAGCTTCGCCGCACCATGGATTTGTCCCAGGCGATCAAGCAAACAGCTAGTTATATCGGCCGCTCAATGGGTATCTTGGTTGCGGCAGATAGGCACCTATGGCTTAACTTCTCAGGGATGGGGGAGAGGGATAAGCTCTGCCTGCTGGACACCCCTGTCGAACCTTCCAGCCTGTTTGGCGGCGCGGTTAACGCCATCGCCGACAGGTTTTGCGGGGCGAAACAGCAAATGGTGGTGTTCAGCCAGGTCCTTCCCTGTCGTGTCGAGTTAGCCCGGGCACCCTCCCGAAAAGCCAGGGGGATCAGCCGGCCACAGTCGCAGCCTGCTAGTAGGCCAGATCTTAGGATGATCATAAATGCCAAGCAGGCAAAGAAGGAGAGGCCCTAATGGGCCCCGGAGGGAGATATCATGGGACGCAAGGTTTTTAGGACAGTTAGTCCCCAGTATTACTATAGGGCCCCTCCTAGCCAATGTCGTCCCAAGTTTTCAGTCTTCCCTCCAACAGTGGAAAAGTTAACGTCACTAAAAGACCATCTGGGAGCATGGAAACTACTGCCAAATGTGTCTCCATGGGTTCTCTCCACCATAGAAAAGGGTTACCGGGTCCAGTTTAGAGTCCAACATCAGTGCAGGAAGTAAGATCTCTTTTGGACAAAGGGGCCATAGAGCACGTACCCCTTTTTCTGAGGAAGGGAGGTTTTTACGGCTGTTATTTCCTGGTCCACAAAAAAGATAGGGATATGCAGCCAATTTTAGATCTGCGTCATCTGAGCTGTACTCTTCGGGCATACAGGTTCAAGATGTTGACGCTCAAATTTATTGTTCCACAGATTCAGTTCGAGGACTGGTTTGTGACAATAGATCTAAAAGACGTATATTTCCACATAGAAATATTGCCTAGTAACAGGAAGCTCCTGAGGTTCGCATTTGGAGGCAAAGCATACCAATATCCAGTTTTTCCCTTCATTCTAGCTTTAACCCCTCGCACCTTTACGAAGTGCATGGATGCCGCTCTGGCTGGCTCCCTTGTGACTCCAGGGCATCCGTGTACTAAACTACCTGTTAATTCTGACGCCTGGTTAATTCTAGCGCGATCCAGGGAGTTGGTGATTCAACATCAAGATGTTGTTCTCACCCACATGAGGAGCTTGGGGCTCAGGTTGAACCCCAAGAAAAGTATGCTTTCTCCAGTACAGAGGACACCACTGAAATGGTCAGTCATTTCAGCCACCACTGAAATGGTCAGCCATTTCAGCCACCACTGACATGATCGGCCATTTCAGCCACCACTGCAATGGTCTCATGAGAGAAATGAGTGTCACACGTGCTCTGAGAATTTGGAGGTGTCCCCAGTTTCTAGCCTCAGGTCACACTCTAGGGGCATCTCCTTATTGCAAGAAGGTAATGACAGATGCCTCCCTCATGGGCTGGGGTGCGGTCGTAGACAGCTGTCTGGCTCACAATCTCTGGAGCGGCCCTCATCTAGAGTGGCATATAAATTGCCTAGAAATGCGGACCGTATTCCTAGCACTGAAATTCTTTCTTCCTCATTTGAGAGGTCACCACATGTTAGTTGTGACAGACAATACAGCGGTGGTCTCATATATCAACCACCAGGGAGGGTTATGTTCATGCCCCCTGTTCAGGCAGGCGCAGCTAATTCTTCTCTGGGTGAAGTTTTTTTCAGTGAGTGCAATGTACATTCCAGGCAACCATGTACATGTACAGTCGAGGCAGGGGCTGTGGCCTGGGGATTGGAGGATCCATCCACAAGTGGTGGAGTCCATATGGCAGAGGTTCGGCCGATCAGAGGCGGATGTGTTTGCCTCCAGGGAGACAACACAATGCCCACTGTGGTTCGCCCTCACTCCTCCTGCACCATTAGGGCTGGACGCCATGGTACACACCTGGCCGAGGTCACGTCTGTATGCCTTTCCCCCAATGGCTCTGCTCCCACAAGTTCTAGCAAGATTTCGCCAAGGCCGTCTACGTCTGCTGCTAGTAACACCTTATTGGCCAGCTCGAATTTTGTTCTCGGAGATAATATCCCTGCTAGATGGCACTCCCTGGGAGATTCCCACTCACAGGGATCTACTGTCTCAAGCCAGAGGGTTGATGGAAACTGTGGGTCTGGCCCCTGAGGGGCACCAGTTCATAGATTCTGGTCTCTCAACCGAGGTTGTGGAGACCATGTTGAGCACCATCCAGGAGAAAATTGTATGTGCTCAAGTGGCGACTTTTTGTCTCGTGGTGTGAGGAACGTCAGTTAGACCCAGTAAACTGCAAAATAGACACAGTCCTGGAGTTCTTATAGGGATGTTTCTCAACAGGGTTGGCTCCTTCTACAATTAGGGTCTATGTGGCTGCCATTTTGGCCAGCCATGCCCCTATTGATGGAGCCTCTGTGGGGCAACATCCTCTAATATCGAGGTTTATATGTGGTGTCAGGTGGCTGTGGCCCATCTGCAGACCATGCATACCTTCCTGGGACCTTTCCATGGTCCTGGATGATCTGTCAGGTGCCCCTTTTGAGCCCTTGGAGTCAGCCTCAGAGACGCTTCTGACTCTAAAGGTAGCTCTTCTGCTGGCCCTGACAGCTCTCAAGCGAGTAGGTGATCTACAGGCTCTCTCTGTTGCCCCTTCCTGCCTTGACTTTGCCCCTGGATTAGCCAAGGCCATCTTATATCCTAGGCCAGATTATATTCCCAAAGTGCCTACGTCTGCTGCCCAGCTGGTAGTGTTGCTTTCTGCCCTCCTCCGTTCCTCACACCGGAACAAGAGAAATTGCACCTACAGTGTCCAGTAAGGGTTCTCTGTACTTATGTCCACCGCTCCGGCCAGTGGAATAAGTTGGAGCAGTTGCAGGTCTGCTTTGGTGGTGACAGTAGAGGTGATGTTGTGTCAAAGCAGTGCATCTCTAATTGAATAGTGGAAACAATCTCTACCACTTATGAGGTGTGCGGTCTTGCTATGCCTCTGGGCATAAGGGCTCATTCCACTAGGGGGGTCACCTTCTCGAAGGCTTAATCCAAAGGGGTACCTTTACAGGATGTGTGTGCTGCGGCGGTGAGGTCTACGCAGAACACATTCATTCGATACTACAGTTTGGACATGGATTAAACCCCGAGTCACTGCAAGACCCTCGGGCTCTGACCTTTTTAACAGGCCATGCCCTCAGTATGGCGGAGTGGGTATACTTGTTCTCACAGCATGAAGCTCACACAATGTTGAGTTCCCTTTGAAAGGGAACGTCCGGGTTAAGCAAGTAACCCTGTTCCATGAGAAGAGAACGAGACATTGCGTGGCTTTATCATACTGGGGTAAGCCTGTGAATCGCATCTTTGCTTCAGATAATAGAGGCTGATGACAGGCGCCCTATAGCCTGATGACAGGCGCCATTTTATATCACATGATGCGCCACGTTACCTGATCACAGCAGGCCTATAAATAGGCGTGATTTCACAGAGACTTCAGACACCGTTCATGTGTGAGGGGCACTTCCCACAGTCTGAAGCTCACGCAACGTCTTGTTCCCTTCTCAGGGAACAGTGTTACATTCGTAACCCAGAGTTTTTTTGTTGTTGTTGTTTTTTTAGCATTGGCCAGAAGTATCCACCAATAGCCCTGCCTCTGTTGTCTTTTACACAGTGATGGTTGCCAGTAGTTGCCAGGGTTATTGTGAAACAGATTGCTTTTCATCCTCAGTCATAAGAAAGAGGGGCATGTACTGTGTGAAATAAGACCATATATATTTCCAGCGAGGATTTTTTTTCCCTGTCAGTTTATAGAATGGTGTGCTTGTTACATTTACATTTATGGTGTAGACAACCTAATCCAGAGCAGCTTACATTTATCTAATTTATACAACAATACAAGCAGTTGAGGGTTAAGGGCCTTGCTCAAGGGCCAAGCAGTGGCAGTACTGGGATTTAAACTCGCTGTCTGTTTTTAATTTTTTTTGCTGTAGTTGGGGATAAACATTGCACTAATATACCAGAGTGAGGTCTTGTGGATGGTACTTTTTTTTTTCTACAGTATTCCAGCTAATAATTAGGTTAGCACAATGTTTTCTGTGCATTATGGTAAAGAAATATTACTCAAATAGGTATAATTGATGGACAGTTAATACAGGTGTTTCCACAAGTGTCCTGAGAATATTTTGATGCAAACTGTTATCACAGCACATTTTCAGAACACTGTTTTGTAACCTTACATGTAACCATCTTGAGTTGCTACAATGTAATGAAATGGTGGTAGTAAGGAAAATGAATGGTTTACTAAATCTAGGCTATACAAATTGCTCAATACCTTATACCACTTTCTCTTTTTTTAACTGCAGGCATTGGTTATGCCACCCAAGTCATAGTAGCCTTGTTGAATATCTATTACATAATCGTTTTGGCCTGGGGGATCTTTTATCTGTCCTTCTCCTTTTCTTGGGACCTGCCGTGGTCCTCCTGCAACAACACCTGGAACACAGGTGTGCTGATTTCAAATCTATTCATCATCCCTGATTTGACTTTGCCTAATGTACCACTGTATGCAACAGTGCAAATTCAAGTAATACAAAATAACTTTTAAGGTTGCGTCTTGCTCAGATTTTTACTAATAGTAAATTATGTTATTTAGATGCTTGCGTGGAATTTCAGCGAAGAAATGATTCTATTGACCAAAGTCATCTGGAGAATGCAACTTCCCCAGTTATTGAATTTTGGGAGTAAGTATATTAGTGTTTTCACTCCCACCCACACCTTTATCATAAATAGCTTTGTCTTAAATGGCTTTATTTTAAAGAAAAACATTATTTGTGTGTTTAAAACATAATGGTTGTTATGCCATGCTTAATTAGGGCTATTTATTAGCTTTTTCTGCCCTTGTGAATTGCATGTTGCGGTTTCCCAAGAGAATCTTAAGGATATGTCTCATGTTCTTGTGTATACTGAGAATCCTCTTTACAAGGCAGGGGAATCCGAAGTAACCACATAACAGGATAATTCTCATAAATTGGCTTTTACAACAAAAAAAAGAAAGGGCCTTTAATGCTGACTCTGTTCATAAATGTATCATTTCTCTGTTGTGCATGTTCAGGAGAAGAGTCTTGCGGATCTCCTCAGGTATTGATGAAATTGGAGAGCTGCACTGGGACATGGCACTCTGTCTGCTTCTTGCCTGGATTCTTTGTTACTTCTGCATTTGGAAGGGTGTCAAGTCCACTGGGAAGGTGAGCTGAAGATGATGGTGTTGAATATCTGTTAAAAAAGAGAAAGAGAAAACTTTACCTACATTGTTGAAAAGAGAAACTTTCCCTACACTGTTGTATTGCTATTAATGAAAAAAATTATGAGTTATGAATGAGTTGTGAACAGAGATGAGTGTTAATGTATGTATCTGTGTAACTGTGGCTTCCCAGGTTGTTTATTTCACTGCGACCTTCCCCTATGTTATGCTGTTGATTCTGCTAATCAGAGGGATTACTTTGCCAGGGGCATCACGAGGCATCCAATTCTATCTTTACCCTGACCTGGGACGCCTAGCAGACCCACAGGTATTCAGATCCACTCAGATAACATCATTTTAAACCTGTTGTCCTTTAGATGTATGCTATGATGCTTCTGGACAAAGAAAAATAAATGGGCCAAGCCCAAAATGAAAATTTTTAAGCATTTAATGTTCTTAACAACAAATCATTGGTCAGAAAATTAGCCAGAATTAAACAAATGCACTCTTTAGACCTCCTGTGCCACCATTTACTTGTTTACTTTTGCTGCAGTGAACTATTTGGGGAAATGCTAGAAACAGGGAAATTCACTTACTAATCCCATTTCCATAAAAGTTGGGATTTTTTCTGAAATACAATAAAAACAAAAATCTGTGATTTGTCAAGACTCTTGAAACTTTAATTAACTGACAAAAGTACAAAGAAAAGATATTCACTGTTTTCAATGACCAACTTAGTTGTATTTTGTAAATATAAACAAATTTAGAATTTTATGCCTTCAACACACTCAAAAAAAACTTGGGACAGAGGCAAAATAAGACTGAAAGGTTTATAGAATATTCAAGTAACACCATTTTGGAGGATCAGGTTAATTGGAAACAGGGGAGGGTGTCAGGATTGGGCATAAAAGGAGCATCCACCAAAATCTCAGTCTTCGCAAGCAAGGATGGGTCGTAGCTCACCACTTTGTGCCAAACTTCGTGAGAGAATTGTCAGTCTGTTCAAAAAGAACATTGCTCAACTCGAAATTGCAAAGAATGTAGGTCTTTCACCATCTAGAGTGAGTACTATAGTGAAAAGATTCAGGGAATCCGGAGAAATCTCATTGCGTAAAGGGCAAGGCCGGAAACCACTGTTGAATGTGCGTGACCTTTGAGCCCTCAGGTGGCATTGCCTGAGAAGTCATCATGGTACAGTAATAAATATAACCACATGGGCTTGGGAGCACTTCGGTAAACCATTGTCACTTAACACAGTCCGCCGCTGCATCCAAAAACGCAACCCGAAACTCTATTACGCAAGGAGGAAGCCACACATCAACTCTATGCAGAAACACCACTGAGTTCTCTGGGCCCAAGCTCATCTCAGATGGACTGAAAGGCAGTGGAAACATGTGCTGTGGTCAGACAAGTCCACGTTTCAGCTTGTTTTTGGGAAAAACGGACGTCGAGTTCCCTGTGCCAAAGATGAAAAAGACCAACCAGACTGTTATAAGCGAAAGGTGCAAAAGTCAGCATCTGTGATGGTATGGGGGTGCATCAGTGCCCATGGCATGGGTGACTTGCATATGTGTGAAGGTACCATTGATGCGGCAGTGTATATTGGAATTTTAGAGAGATATATGCTGCCATCAAGGCAACGTCTTTTCCCAGGAAGTCATGGTTATTTCAGCAGGACAGTGCTAGGCCTCATTCTCAACAGCGTGGCTTCGAGTGTGTGCTTGACTGGCCTGCCAGCAGTCCAGATCTGTCTCCTATGGTGCATCATGAAGAGGAGAATCAGACAATGGTGACCAAGGACTGTTGAGCAGCTGAAGTCTTGTATTAAGCAAGAATGGGCAAAAATTCCACTTCCAAAACTGCAACAATTAGTATCCTCAGTTCCCAAACAATTAAAAAGTGTAATTAAAAGGAAGGGTGATGTAACACAGTGTCTCTGTCCCAACTTTTTTTGAGTGTGTTGAAGGCATCAAATTCTAAATTTGTTTATATTTACAAAATACAATTAAGTTGGTCGGTGAAAACATTGAATATCTTTTCTTTGTACTTTTGTCAGTTAATTAAAGTTTCAAGAGACTTGACAAATCTCAGATTTTGTTTTTATGACATTTTAGAAAAAATCCCAACTTTTATGGAAATGGGGTTAGTATATAGTCTTCTTGTACATACAGGTGAAATCATGATAATGATTAAAATGTTTGATGTAAAATTCAGACTATGACATACAGTAAGTATACAGTATACATAAAGACATACAGTGCTGTGAAAAAATATTTGCTGATTTCTTCTGTTTTTGTGTATATCTCATACTAAATAGTTTTAGATCTTCAAACAAAATACAACATAACACAAAGGCAACCTGAGTAAATACACAATACAGTTTTTATTTATTTATTTATTTTATTGAAACAAAACAGTGATCCAACACCTATCACCCATGTGAAAAACTAATTGCTCCCTTAGACTTAAAAATCTGGTTGTGCCACCTTTAGCAGCAATAACTGCAACCAAATGCTTCCGATAACAAGATAGATCAGTCTTTGACTTACTTCTAGGACTAGGACTTACTCCTATGCTTTGGATCATTGTCTTGCTGCATAATCCAGTTGTGCTTGAGTTTCAATTTACGGACTAAAGACCGGACATTCTCCTTTAGGATTCTCTGGTAGAGAGCAGAATTCATGTTTCCCTCAATTACTGCAAGGTGCCCTGGCCCTGAAGGAGCAGAGCATTGACACACCATCACACTTCCACCACCATGCCTGACCGTAGGTATGGTGTTCTTTTTGTGGAATTCTGTGTTTGGTTTACACAGTTATAACGGGACTCCTGTCTTCCAAACAGTTCCACTTTCACCTCATCAGTCCACAGAACATTCTCCCAAAAGGTTTGAGGATCATCAAGGTGTGTTTTGGCAAAATTCAGACAAGCCTTAATGTTCTTCTGGATTAGCAGTGGCTTTCACCTCGCCACGCTTCCATGGATGCCATTTTTGCCCAGTGTCTTTCAGATAGTGGAGTCATGAATAGTGACTTTTATTGATGTAAGAGAGGCTTGTAGTTCCTTTGATGTTGTCCTTGGCTCTTTTGTGACTTCCTGGATGAGTAGTTGCTGTGCTCTTGGAGGAATTTTGGAAGGTCGGTCACTTCTGGGAAGGTTCACTACTGTGCCGAGTTTTTCTATTTGGAGAAAATGGCTCTCACTGTGGTCCTTTGGAGACCCAGAGCCTTTGAAATAGCTTTGTAACCCTTCCTAGATGTGTTTCAATTACCTTCTAAGACCTTTTAACCAACTTCATGCTGTTGAAAAAGTTCTGTTTAAGTGTTGATTTGATTGAACAGGACTGGCAGTAATCAGGCGTGGTTGTGTCTAGTCCAACTAAACCCCATTATGAAGGCAGTTTCATAGATTTGGGGAATTAGTAACAATGGATACAAATACATTTTCACACAGGCCCAGATAGTCAAAATCTGATTTTTCACAGCACTGTATGTCTGGGTGTACAACATTAAAATGAAGTAAAAATAAATTTGTCCTCAAGTTTACCCACAAGGCTTAAACATTTAAAGAAATCAAAAGGAAATGCTATCCCATAGTAAGTTACTTTATGTATTTGTTTAATCCATGCTAATTGTTTGACCAATGGTTTGTTGTTAAGACCATTAAAAGCTTAATATTTTGCCATTTGGGGCTTGGCTTACCATTGTTTGTGCCCTGGAGTGTAGGAGTTGAAAAAACAAACCCAGTTTCTACATATGTTCTATAAAGGTGGTACAGTCTGAATTTTCAATGCATTTCCAACATTTTTAAACCAAGAAAAGGCTTGGATCACACAAAGGCACTTAACTGAAGTAGCAGAATCTGAGCTCTTCTAAAGCTTTCTCGGCTAAAAAGAGCTTTCTTTCACTTTTACACTGGAATGGGTTGGCCAGGTGTTTATTGTACCCTAAAGCTGGTCACCCTCCTTGAAAACACTGTTTGTTTCATCTCTCTGGAGTGTCCTGCTGTGCACTTTGACTTCTGCTCCAGTTTCCCCATCTGTTACAAAATGAGGATTCCCCCATGGGAAGAAAAACAGGGAAGTGTTCAAAAGAGCAAAAGGACATACCAATTTAGTATTTATCTTTTATCTGATTTAATATTTATCTTAATTTTGGTAAATGTTTTTAAATAAATTAAAGTTTGTATGTTGATATCTCATTGACTTTTCATATAATTAGCTTAAATATAATCTATAGTCTGAATAATTGTATAGATTAGACTGTATCCTGAATACATTTTAACCGCTTGCATTTATGTTTGTAATCAAAATCCATTTCTATTTAGCCAGATTAAAATCTGAATGTTGTGTTGTGTTTAATATGAAAATCATCTTATAATATTTAACCTCCACTTTCCTGTGTTGTTCCTCATTTTCACATGTTATGCAAAAATAACCTGGAGCATCAAACACTGCAATTTTTCATGGTATCTCAGACTTTCTAAAGTTTAAATGATCAAATGAACCTGCATTTTGTATGATGTGAATAATCCCTATCCAGATATAATCCTAATACGCAGTGTGAATGAAACTATCAAGTGTAAATGGGGTCAAACTCACTAAAGCAGTATATGTCTGTTAGATTACAGGAAGGAGGGGCTGGATGCAAGTGCTGGGGAAAACAGTCACTTTAATAGGAACAGTTCAAAAGTATTGGGACAACTCAAACACATGAAACAAAACCACTCAGGAACATTGGGCAAGGATTTAAGCAAGGGCAAAACTAGAAAACATGGGCTAAGGCTAAATTCATGGCTATGGCAACACTAGAAAACATGGGCAAAGCTCGTAGCAATGGCAAAACTAGAAAACATGGGCTGAGCTCGTAACAATGGCAAAACTAGAAAACATGGGCAAAGCACGTAACAATGGTAAAACTAGAAAACATCGGCAAAGCACGTAGCAATGGTAAAACTAGAAAACATGGGCAAAGCTCGTAACAATGGCAAAACTAGAAAACATGGGCAAAGCTCGTAGCAATAGCAAAACTAGGAAACATGGGCTAAGCTCGTAACAGTGGCAAAACTAGAAAACATGGGCAAAGCTTGTAGCAATGGCAAAACTAGAAAACATGGGCAAAGCTCGTAGCAATGGCAAAACTAGAAAACATGGGCAAAGCTCGTAGCAATGACATAACTAGAAAACATGGGCAAGGCTATAATCCAAAGTCCAAGAAGCGTTAGCAAGAATCAAAAACCAGAATGGGCAGTCCATATAAATCTGCTTGATCGCTGTAGAGTCGAGGTGAGTGTACTAATACTTCGCCAATACTTCGCGCCGAGGCGAAGAAACAAAAACGCTTAAATACATGAATAGGAATGAGACTAAATACAAAACACCTGAAACTCATAATGAAACATAAAGCAGAGAACCAATGAACACACAGGGGCAGAGACATGACATAAACCAAAACAAAGAAACACGTGGCAATGTAAACAAAACGAGAGTCTGTGAAAGCGGAAGTGCGCTGCTCACCCACTTCAGAGAACAGCACGGGGGGAAAACCTAACAATGTCGCTTCCTAACAGACCCTGAATTTACCCACCTGACTCAACAGTTGTCAATGGCATACTGATAATATGTGAGGTGGTAAGACAATTGGTTGCAATTAGTTTTACTGGGCAAAGTCGCAATGGAGATTACGTGTCTATAAAATGAGGTGCAAAAGTGAAATATAATGTAACACAGCTTTTTCCATGAAATGGTTAAAGATGAAAGTGATTCAACACAACAAGGGACACAAAAATGCAACAAATTGTGGAACATATTACAGGCATTTTGAGGTAAAGAAACATTGAGACAGGACAAAATTTACCGGAGGCGTACATACAAATAGTGCAGTAGTGTAATGTGACAAAACTAGGGTGATTGTCATTTAGATATCATTTGCTTCTGTTTTAATAGCCTCTTTTACTAATGTTGATTGTTCTGTTAAAAGTTTAAGCCAGTGCAAGACATTTTAGTTCTATCTTTCCAGTTTATGACCTTTTTGGCTACTGTTAGTGATGTTAGCACAAATGTCTTTCACAGTGAAGTGTCTTGAAATCCATTCAGGAATACTAAATCATAGGTTACTTAAGTTCTAATTTCTCCGAACTTTCCCAGGTATGGATGGATGCAGGAACGCAAATCTTCTTCTCTTATGCTATCTGTCTGGGCTGCTTGACAGCACTGGGCAGCTACAATAAATACAACAACAACTGTTACAGGTGAGACCATTGAAAGGGTCACATAATTCAATCCAACATAAAATATGTTTGTTTTGTTGCATATTATACACATACATACCTACACAGGGGTGGAAAAGTACTGGGAATTATATTTAAATATTGACAAATATTTAAAGATAAATCTGTGGAAGTATAAAAAGTAAAAAGTAGAAAGTATCAGGTCAAGAAGGTTCTCAAGTATAAAAAAATATTTAAAAAGTAAAAGTGATGTGCAAAGTAACTTTTATTACACATCCAAATCCGTTAGAAGACGGTTTCCATTTTAAAACAACTATTCCATTTTGCCTGAAAACATCACTCAATCTCTGTAAGTTTGCTGGTCTTTTTTTACCCACAGAGATTGCGTGGCTTTATGCTTCCTGAACAGTGGTACAAGTTTTGTAGCTGGATTTGCTATTTTTTCTATCCTGGGTTTCATGTCTTTTGAGCAGAATGTCCCTATTTCAGAGGTAGCAGAATCAGGTATGTACTGCCTTTCAAATAGTGTTTTTTTTCTTTGAGACCTTTAATATAAACATGGTCTGAAAAAAATGATATGATGAAAATGTATTTTGAACTAAATTCCAGCAACTGTATGCAACATGAATACAGCGAATGCTGAGTCAGCATATATAACCAAAATAGAAGAGCATAATTGGCAAAATATGCAACAGACAATAAACTCAGTCACTCAGTCAGGATCATGACGCATACATTACATAAGAACATAAGAATACTCTAGTGTGTGTGTTATCCTCAACATCCATGATAACAGTCCATGATGTGTTAATTTGTGTAAAAACTGTTTATTTATGTTCCAGGCCCAGGATTGGCTTTTATTGCTTATCCACGTGCGGTTTCCATGATGCCTTTCTCTCCTCTGTGGGCCTGTTTCTTCTTCATTATGATTGTGCTGCTCGGCCTGGACAGTCAGGTAAAACACGAAAGCAATCAGTTGTTGAATGTAAAAAGCAATGACTTGTGTATGCTCTATTGTTACAGTTCTTCTTCCTTAATTATATACTACTACAATAATTAGCTTAAGTAATGACTTTCAGCAGTAGTCAACCTTAGTTATTAGAACCTATTGACAAAAAAGGCTATTGAATATCTACTAAATAAAATAAAAGCATTTGTATAGATATCAATAGCACCCCTACTTTAAACAGTTATTGCACTTATGGTAGTATTCTCATCCAGTTGTAATGCTATGATCTTTCATTGCATGAAGGATTAATACTAGAAGAGACTTAATTTGGCTCTTAATTTGATCTCTCAGTTTGTCTGCGTGGAGAGTCTGGTGACAGCGGTAGTTGACATGTACCCATCAGTGTTCCGTCGTAAAAACCGTCGAGAACTCCTGATCCTTGCTGTGGCCTTCTTCTCCTTTCTCATGGGATTGATCATGCTGACAGAGGTAGGTACATTGCAATTGCACATTTGCACATTTACTGGCTAGAAAACTCAGACAGTTGCACCATATACAGTATACAACCCCAATTCCAAAAAAGTTGGGATGCTGTGTAAAATATAAATAAAAACAGAATGATTTGCAAATCTCATAAACCCATATTTTATTCACAACAGAACATAGAAAACATATCAAATGTTTAAACTGAGGAAATGTACAATTTTAAGGAAAAAATACGGTAATTTTAAATTTGATGGCAGCAACACATCTCAAAAAAGTTGGGACAGGACCATGTTTACCACTGTGTAGCAGCCACTCTTCTTTTAACAACAGTCCGTATACGTCTGGGAACTGAAGTGGCTTGAGTTTTGGGGATAGGAATGTTGTCCCATTCGTGTCTGCTACAGGATTCTAGCTGCTCAGCAGTCCTGGGTCTTCTTTGTCGTATTTTTCATTTCATGATGCGCCAAATGTTTTCAATTGGTGAAAGGTCTGGACTGCAGGCAGGCCAGTTCAGCAACCGGACTCTTCTACTACGAAGCCATGCTGTTGTAATAGAGAATGTTGGTGTTATATCTTTCACTTGGATAAGTTGCACTGAGTAAATACAGCTGGATAAAACAAAAACTGTGTCCATCTTCATTTCAGGCTGTAAAGCAAAAAAATATGATTATTTTAAAGGGGATGATTCTTTTCTATACTCACTGTATGGCTTCTTCTTTGTATGATAGAGCTTTAACCTGTATTTGTGGATCACATGGTGAACTGTGTTCACAGACAATGAGTTCTGGAGGTGTTTCTGAGCGCATGCAGTGATTCCATTACAGAATCATGCCTGTTTTTAATGCAGTGCTGCCTGAGGGCCCGAAGATCATGGGCATGCAATATTGATTTTCGCCCTTGTCCCTTGCGCACAGAGATTTCTCCAGATTCTCGGAATCTTTTGATGATATTATGTACTGTAGATGATGAGATATTCTTCACAATTTTTGTTGAGGAACATGAAACTTCTGAAATTGTTCCACAATTTGTAGATGCAGTTTTCTGCAGATTGGTGAACCTCTGCCCATCTTTACTTCTGAGAGACTCTGCCTCTCTAAGATACACTTTTTATACCCAATCATGTTACTGACCTGTTGCCAATTAACCTAATTAGTTGAAAAATGTTCCTCCAGCTGTTTCTTTTTAGTAACATTTTTTAGTAGTTTTTTTTAGACATGTTGCTGCCATCAAATTCAAAATTACCTTATTTTATTTCTTAAAATGGTACATTTCCTCAAAAAACATTAAACATTAAATAACATTTGATATGTTTTTTATGTTCTGTTGTTAATAACATATGGGTTTATGAGATTTGCAAATCATTGCATTCTGTTTTTATTTGCATTTTACAGTGTCCCAACTTTTTTTGGAATTGGGGTTGTACTATGTAAACAAACATGACACTATAAGACACAGGCATATAAAAAGGAAACATTTGTTAGTCCAGTCAGTCCAGACTGGTAGCCAAGATGTTAAATTTTAAATAAATAGAGAGAGAAAAAAAAAGAGAAAATGTCAAGGTTCTCTCTCTCTCTCTCTCTCTCTCTCTCTCTCTCTCTCTCTCTCTCTCTCTCTCTCTCTCTCTCTCTCTCTCCCCCTATCTATCTATCATATGCATAGGGTGGAATGTATGTCTTCCAGCTGTTTGACTACTATGCAGCCAGTGGGATGTGCCTTCTCTTTGTTGGCGTTTTTGAGACTATTTGCATTGCCTGGATTTATGGTGAGAATTTGTTAGCGAATATCACATTTTCTCTTTTAATTTTTTTTTTTAAAATTTACTTTGCATTTTCTGACTCTTAATATTTCTATTAAAATCCGAGGCCACTGGAAGAATTACTGATAACTGTAATTACCCAAAGAAAGCTCACCCAAAGAAATATGATCAGTGTTATGGAATGGGATCTGTCATACTAATGCTCTATTATAAATGTAGTAACTGGATGACCTGAACAACATAAAAAATATGAAGTGATAATAGTCAGCATTGTGTCTCGCTGTGTTCACTTTCCTCAGCTTTACACAATGCTAATCGATAAATATCAATACCAAAGTGTTTTGAGTTGATTAGCTGATTGGCATGTCACCATATTCTAATTTGTTGAGATAGTGAATTGGTGGGTTTTTGTTAAATGTGAGCCAAAATCATCACAATTAAAAGAACCAAAGACTTAAACTACTTCAGTCTGTGTGCATTGAATTTATTTAATACACGAGTTTCACAATTTGAGTTGAATTACTGAAATAAATTAACTTTTCCACGACATTCTAATTTATTGAGATGCACCTGTACAGTCATTGAGTCAGCCTTATTCACAATGTATCCAAACACAATATATTTAAATATTTCTGTTCTAATACACTTAAAAAACTTCACTGCTTTTACAAATAACTTGATATAACTTTATAATTCACAGTTTTTTTAAGTGTATTTACACATGGTCATAAACTTACCAAGCTTTTGGCCTTATGTTATGCTAGCCATAATATGCAAATTATTATTATTTTAACACTTTTAACATTTGATGCATTTAAGGCTAGTTTCTTACAAACCTCTCCTCAATTGTTCACAATAAAGAGCCCAAGTAAAATAAATAAATAAATAAATAAAAAATAAAGGAATATTTTCCATGTTTTATATATAGTCTGATCATGCAGACATGTTATTAATATTATAGTCCAAAAATCATTTTTAGGTGCTGATCGTTTTTATGACAATATTGAGGACATGATTGGTTATCGACCTGGACCTTACATTAAGTACTGCTGGTTGTTCCTGACTCCAGCCACCTGTTTTGTAAGTTTCTCTAATTTGTACTTGATATGTCTGTTATTTATTTATTTTTAATTAGCTAATGTTGGTGTTAAAAACTAAATGTTATAATTCCAAATTTATCTATTAAAATATACCACCATACATTGATACTAGCTACTCTTTATTCACCATAATTTACTAATTTAGAATTAAGCCACTTGCATTTATTTGTCATTAATATATTTGTCCCTTTAGGGCACCTTTGCTTTCTCTTTGATCAAATATACTCCACTAAAGTACAACAATGAGTATGTGTATCCATGGTGGGGTTATGCACTGGGCTGGCTTCTGGCTTTGTCGTCCATGGTCTGTATCCCTCTATGGATCATGTACAAGATGGGCACTGCCGAAGGAACACTAAGAGAGGTAGGAACACTACTGCAACATGCAAGACACCAATGCAACAATTTGTTTTCACCTCTTCTACTACTTCTTTCTTTCTTTCTGTCCTTAGAGATTCCATGAGCTGACCACACCATCCCCTGATCTGCCCATAACACGACAGGAGCAGGAGAAACTACAGGTTATCTTTGCTGCTGATAGGGAAGGTCTTCCCCTGAGAAGAGCTTCCACCAAGGCTGGATACTTTCCTGTCAGTGAGAAGGAATCACAATGCTGAATTTATTAATGGCAAGAGACACTATGGAGCACTATTTTTCTATAAAAGTGGTCCTCGGAACCCTTACATTAATACCTCACACTGCTGATGACAGCCAAATAGCACCAAACAGAGGGGACTTGAAATCCTTTCGCAACGTCTTTTGGATCTTTGCAAAGGCTATGTCGCCCTCTATGGGAACCTTTTTGATTGACATCTATTTTCTCCAGTGATTTTCCTGTTAGTAAGCAGTGGCATTTTTCACCATCAAAAAGAGTGCAATTTCTAACCATTACAGGTTGCCTAGTCCATGTGGGTTTCTGTGGGTTACAGATACTCTGGTTTTTCTTTGCACCTTCAAAAACATGATAGTGGGTGGATTGGCTATGCTAAATTACTCTAGGTGTGAACAAGTGTGTGAATGTGTGTTTGCATGGTGTCCAGCAATGGGCTGGTGTTCCATTCAGTGTGTCCCCACCTCATGCACAGTGTTCCCTGGATATTCTATGGATCCACTGCGAACCTGACCAGGATACATCAGTTACTGAAGATGAAAGAATGAATAAATGTTGCCGAATACTTTTAGATTTAAATGGACAAAGACTGAATGTGGTTCAACATTTTCCATATTTTTTTGTAGATTTTTTTTTTTTTTTTTTTTTTTTGGTTTATTTTCCCCCTTTTGTCTAGCACTGTCTATATTTTGGAGTCTGACTGTTTAACATATTTGGTTGTTCCTAAAATGAGTAGTAAAATAGACAAGTATCTGCCACAAAATGTGTCATAAATGGACAAGATTTTTTTTATTAAATATATTATATATAATATAACCTTTCAATACAGAATTCAAAATTTTTGTCAAATTTAACATAGGTCTAGGTATGTGTGGCTGTGTTTTATTATTATTGCGTGTTACACCACTACACAATCTATTTGTGTCTTTATAACTGGAATTCACTGTACAGTAGGAGTTCACTGAAGGACAGAAAGTTTTATTATATTTCAAATGGAACATATAAACACAATGGAATTCACTCACACGATTTTTCTGGAATTGGCAGAAATGACCCAAATGGCCAGCCATATTTTTATTTTCAATTATATTGTGTATCCCAAAAGTTTCCCAGTAATACAGATTTACACAATACAGTGCTGTCCACTCTAGAACACACAATATGTTGTGGTACTTGTAATCAATAATAGAAGTGCAATCTTATTACATGAAAAAAGTTGTAAACTGAACAAACCAGACACTAATTAATTATTAATTTATTAATGAACAATTAATTATTAATTCAATCAATTCTAAGCCTTAAATCTTCAATAAAACAAGTTGCATACTCTGAAAGTAAGATTTAAGCCTAGATTAAGCCCAACATTATTATTATTATTATTATTATTATTATTATTATTATTGTTATTATTATTATTATTATTATTATTATTATTAGCCCACTTTCTGGTGAAAAGATCTGCTGAATGTACTGAAGTGAATGTTTTTGCTTAAATGTTCAGGCATTAATTGTTTTATTGTTGTATTTGGGATACCATGTACTATAATTTTATAATTCCATAAAACTACAGAACTATTGTTCTCCCTCTTTCCATTCAGTATTTGTATTATCAGTGTCTTGTACTGTTGTATAGTGTTATCTGTCATTATCATTAGAATGACAGATTTCAGCTACATTTAAAAAAAAAAAAAAAAAAGTATATTGGGTTTTTGTATGGAAATGCAACTATTTAGCTAATTGGTTGTGTAATTATTCAATAATCAGTGTTTATATTTTTACACTTCCATTATTATTATTGAAATGCAATGAATCATGATGATGCATGCCCAGTCAACGTGTATATAATATGTACAGGATGGTTACATTTAAATCACATTTACATTTTATTCCATTTCCTGTTAATGAGTCTGAAGTACCCCAATTAAATCAATTTAATTCCTTATTTGACTCCCTTTTGTGACTGAAATCAGAGCTTGAGGAAACCGAATCATGTAACTGTTTTGCAGTTTTCTTTTTTGTTTCCTTCTGCTATTTTTAAGTGTGGCACTGCAAAGTATAATGTAATGGAAAATGTATTACATACTCACCTCACACACACACACACACACACACACACACACACACACACACACACACACACACACACACACACACACACACAGGTTATAGTGGTGGAAATCACAGTGATGGAACCTACTGTTATTAAAATCGCTACGTTTATTATTGGGGTTTTTTATAGTTTTTAACATTTTGACTGGTCAACTGAATTGACTGGGTTCAAACTAAATAACTACTGTATATACATAATTGAACCTAATGTGTTCTGTCAGTTTAATCTCCAGATGTAATGGCCCGTTTGTGGACACCTGACCATCAAACCCATATTGTTGAACATCCCATTACAAATTTAGTGCCATATTGCTGTTATAATAACCTCCACTCTTCTGGAAAGGCTTTCTACTAGATTTTGGATCATGGCTGTGGGGATTTGCGCTCATTCAGCCACAAGAGCATTAGTGAGGTAAGGCACCGATGTCAGACAAGGAAGCCTGGGGTGCAATTGGCATTCCAGTTCATCCCAAAGGTGTTCAGTGGGGTTGAGAAAGTTTGTGAAAAAGTTTGGGGAAGGAGCACATATGGGTGTGATGGTCAGGTGTCCACAAATTTTGGAGCATTACAGTGTATGTCTTTGATCTCCAATAAATAACCCAATTATTATTGTACGCATTTAAATAATGAGCCTAACATTTGAACAGTTGGATTGTGTTCATTGGCTGTATAAAGGGGGAATTTATTTATGTGGTCCTTGGCTGGTGTGTACTCCTGGGGAAAAAAAGAAAAAAAAAAAAAGGACCAAGCCCAAAATGGCAAAATATTAAGTTTTAATTGTCTTAACAACAAATCATTGTTCCAAAAATTAGCAAGAATTCAACAAATGCAGTCCTGAGACCTCCTGTGCCACCGTGTGCTCGTTTACTTTTGTTGTGTTTTCAGTAGAGAAAGTTAACTAAGAAGTGCACTTATTAAGCAGGAATATCTACAGCTACAGAGGCCCCATCCAAAGGAATTCTTTCAGCTCCACATAGTTTGACTAATAATCCTGACACAGCTCGCTTCGTTATTTAGCGGCCGCCAGGAGACGCTACAATTTTTCTCCCCAGACTCCAGTCTCTGTTTACGGAAGTCGCTGTGACGTGTCAGTATTCACACAGGCATTGTGGGATCGGAAGCTTCGGTCTTGCCATGGAGAAAGCAGAAAACACCAAACTTGAGACCGAAATTAGGAAATAAATCAGCTGTCTGTAACACCGGGGTCGTTGCTGTCTTATGAAGATGATCCTGATATAGCTATGGCTGATATCAAGGGTTCTCGGTGAAGAGAAATGGATGTCCGTTATGCTATCGATTCTCGACAGAGGGAGTGAGAAAATTTGTGTCAATGGACGTTTGTGTGGTGGCTCGTAGAGTTTTCGACGGCAGAGAAGAATTAGGCCATTTTTAGGAATTAGGAACTGGACTCCTTTTCGCTACGGTTTTGCTGAAAGACAGAAAAGGGAAAATGTCGACGACCACCAGCCCTGAAGCGGTGAGGAAACTGCTGGATAACATGCAGACGGATCTGCGCTTTCTGTCCATGGAATGCAAGAAAAAATTCCCTCCTGTGAAAGAGGTAACAGCTCATGACAGAACTGCATTTTCATACCGAAAAACAAAACAAAACAAAAAAAAAAAAACCCAAAAAGAAAACATTCAACTTTTACGATATCCTAAGGACCACCTAACAGCTATCATTCTAATGTAATTCATGGCTTTCAGTTCAGCCCTGTGCTTTGACAGGTTGTGATATTAAAGTAGGCCAGTGTTGTGTTTCTAGGTCATTTGTATACAGATCTAAAAGTGAAACACTGAAAAATTAAAGTCATCAATGGCTTTAAGTCTCTGCTTGAGATTTCAACCCACCACACCACAGTGACAACATTCATTCATTCTGTCTTTAATAATAATAAATAAATACACATATAATCTTGTCTTTCATTCTGTCTTTAATAATAATAATAAATAAATAAACATATAATTTTGTGTTAAAGTACCCTTGAAATTAAAATGGGTGCTTTTTGTGCCTGTCCCTTAGTGTTATGGACACCGATACTGTAGTATGTATGGGGGGGGGGGAATTATTTTATAGTTTGTCACTAGACAATGTTTTGATAACTTGCCCTGTACTAATCTTGTGTTCCTCCAATTAAATGCTCTAGAAAGTTTATGTCCCGCCCTTGGGAACGGGTCTTGCTCTACAGTAGTGTACTGTGACAGTACCTACTGCATTCGATTCAGTACCTACTGCTCTGCTGTTCATACAGTACGTACTGATCGGTATATGAGTGTAGTATGAATAGAATCCGGACATACTACATCCATCATGTTGGCATTGTCATGTGACCTACGAGGTCATAATAACCGCAAAAACGCCATTTTTTTTTCTTGCTTAAACCTTCAACAAGTTAACAGTTTACTCAGGTGTTGTTCAACAAGTACAGTTTAAACACAAGGAACAACGTTTAATATCTATAGCACTTGCACTTAAAAAGAGTTGACGTGCTGCCTTCCACCATTTTTGATTCTGAAAGCTCTTCCGCACCAGTCTCGTTGCCTTATGGGATAGCGCAGTGTCCATTGGTTCCATAGTTCAGAATCTTGGCAGAAGCAGTAGGTCATCCGGGTATTTCTTGCCTACTGTTTTATGAATACTGAGAATTCGAACATACTACTCCTTTGGCGTACTGCTTTTAGTAGGGATGTTCGGATGCAAGTACGGTTTGTCTGTGTGTTTGTGGCTGTGTGTCTTCACGCACACTATTCCCTTCTCCAACTATCCCTTTGTTGAGTAAACAGTTGGTTGAATTTTATTTATTTAGAAGAGGGTGGAATTTTGCATGTTTGCCGATATGCTTGAATATTTTTCAACCTCTGACTGACCAATAATGTGATTCCTTCTTTATACACTGTCGGGGCTTCTCCATCAGTAGGCAAAAGTAATATCAAGTAGCGTAATATTTAACTAACCCTAACCCTTTAGCTATAAGTGTGCTATTTAGATGCCTCCAGGCTGGTGATGACCCTGCAGTTCTCTCTGATCTTTGGTGCCTCTGATGGTTGACCTCAGTCAAACATGTATGGCATAGCTCCCAAAACAGACAGCATCTTGTCGCCAATGACATAGTCCTTGCCAAAGTCAACAGGTGTGGATGAAGGCTGCAGTGAGAAATCCTCCGCAGGTGAAAAAGGGCTCTTGGTAAACTCTTCACAGTTCTCCATATTCTACTACTTTGCTAAGCTAATGTCAGGTTTGCTTAGATTAACCAGGGGTGTGGTGTATCTTGAACGCTGTTGGCTGTTGTGTAAATCAGTCACGCACTTCAACATGGCAGTACTCTGATTTCCTGGTTCAAAAGGAAATACGTCAACATGCAGAATCAGACGGTTCTCAAGCCATTTATGGGGACCTTAATTAATTTCTGATGACTGGTTAACTGTGAGAGTAACTCATATGATGTGCTGCCTGTTACTTTGAGGTTCGGTTGCTTTAAAGCAAAAGAAGTTTTGACCTGATTATGACGCTAAGAAATGATGTGTTTTTCACAGGACTGCTTTGAGCAGTTTGTTCTATTGAGCCCTGATAGTGTGACTATTTACATACAGCCCTCAACCCTTTGTATTAATTTACACACCGGTCTTGGGTTGTTTAGTTATTCACAGTGTAGATCTCTGACTTTCTGGCCACAGAAGTCATTCTGAAGCCATTCTTCCTGTAGCCATATCAGTCAACACAAAACAATCCAACCTTCAAAGTCCTTCAGTTCAAAGTCACTAAGTCTGAAAGAGCTGCTGTAACAAGCATTGTTTTGCAGTTTTAATGCACCTGAATTCTGATAGACCTTTGGTGATATGGAGGATAATGACTGGAGGATATTTTAGTCATGCCAAAAAATTTCAGCTTAGTCTGTCACTTTATTGTATTGACAAAAAAAAAAAAATCAAGCAGATAAAATTAGAAACTTGTACATATGGGAAAATTCTGTGAACTTTCCTGAAGCTTTAAATTGTGTCTCAGACATTTCACTTATTGTGGAATTTAACATACTGTAATATATGTTAGAAATATGCTGCAATTCTTTAGTGATGTTTAAGGTTATTTGGGTAATTGTGGCCTGGCTACCTAAAACTTTGAATTAACTAGCTGCAAATATTTGTATGAGCTACAAAACAAACAAACAAAAAAAGCATTATATCTAGGGCTGGCCGAAATATCAATGGGCCAAGTCTAAAATGGCAAAATATTAAGCTTTTAAATATCGTAACAATAAATCACTGGTCAGAAAATTTGAAAGAATTAAACAAATGCACTCCTGAGACCTCCTGTGCCACCGTGTGCTCGTTTACTTTTGCTGCAGTGAACTGTTTGGGGGCAAAAGCTAGAAACAGGGAAATTCACTTATAACGTCTTCTTGTACGCAAAGGTGAAATCATGATAATGATTAAAATGTTTGATGTAAAATTCAAACTAGCACATGTCTGTGCAAAGTTATAATAAAGTAAAAATAAATAAACAAATAAATAAAACTAAAAAGCTGTCTGCATGTTTACCCGCAAGGCTTAAACATTTAAAGAAATCAAATGGAAAAGCTATCCTATATTAAGTTACTTTATCTATTTATTATTAGATATTGTCATTAAAAGCTTAATGTTTTGCTATTTGGGGCTTGGCCCATTTCTTTTGCCCAGGAGTGTACACTGTGGCCAAAAGTTTGTGGACACCTGACCATCACACCCATATGTGGTTCTTCCCCAAACTGTTGCCACAAAGTTGGAAGCACACAATTGTCTAGGATTTGTTTTATATGCTGTAGCATTACAATTTCCCTTCACTGAAACTAAGTGGCCCAAACAATGACGATGCCCCTGTTCACAAAGCAAGCTCCATGAAGACATGGTTTGCCAAAGTTGGAGTGGATGAACTCAAGTGTAAGACACGGAGCCCTGACCTCAACCCCACTGAACACCTTTGGGATGAACTGGAACGCTGACTGCACCCCAGACCTCCTCACCCAAAATCAGTGCCAGACCTCACTAATGCTCTTGTGGCTGAATGAGCAGAAATACCCACAGCCATGCTCCAAAATCTAGAGGAAAGCCTTCCCAGAAGAGTGGAGGTTATTATAACAGCAACGTGGGACTAAATCTGGAATGGGATGTCCAAAAAGTACATATGGATGTGATGGTCAGCTGTCCACAAACTTTTGGCCATATAAGTCTACGTTCAATGAAGTCAGTGAGGAAACATGAAAAAGAAAGCTCTTTGTAGGAGCTTCTTTGTCCTTTGCATTATTAGAACAGTAATCAACATTCACTTTCTCACAACACACACACACACACACACACACAGACTGAGAAGTAATAAAGAAGAATTTGGCTGAGTAAGTAGTTTAAGTTTGTGCAGATATGAGAAAAGAAATCCATGGTGAGCACATTGGGCTGCGTAGACATTTTGTGTTTGCGCCAGTAGAAAAATATCATGTCATCAAAAGGGAAAGGGAGTTTGTAGGGAGTTTATAAGTGGAATTAACGACAGTTAGCAATATTGTTCTGACAAAAATAATAATGTAGATATAATGCAAAAGGTTTAGACATCTTAATGAACCTGTGCCATAGTATCTAGTAGTCCCTAGGTGTTTCTGACAAAAACAGACTGGAAATTGTGTTAAATAAAAGTTAATCTACAAATAGGTAGGTTCTTGATTGTTTCAGTTATTGTAGAGTTTTGATGCATATATATTAAATTATCATTAAAATTTCATTTTCAGACGGCCTGTTTGATGAAATCTCACATAAAATATATGATCTACTAACCAACTGGAAATTATTCCCCTTTACGTAACACTAACAGCACATATTTTCCAAATTAAAACGCATCACTTCACAGAAACTTTAAACCCCAAGTTAAAGGATGTTACTCATTACAGGTCTTTTCTACGTGTGAATCTAAATATTTATTAGGCATGTAATGTAGCTAGCTGGCTGTGGTGCTCTAATAGACCTCTGTTAGCAGATAAACGTAATTTGCATGCTTGAGTGTAGACGGTTAAATTTGTGTGTAGGCTATAATGTTGTCTTATTGCACAGCAGTTGGTTTGAGGAAAGCTCAGTGTCCTCCTCATATAATCAGTGCTATCAACGCCCACATAAATACATGAGTTAGTGTTTTCCATGATCAAACACCCGAGTCAACTTCTCGGCGGGTTCAGTAAACTGGAGACATCCTGCTGCAGAACGAACAAACTAATCAGGACTAAATGACGATCCCTGTATTGTTGTTGTACCTGTAGGCACTAACTGAGAGATTGTATTTTGAAAAATAAAACTCTGTTTATTTTGTTTTCAGGCTGCAGAATCTGGCATTGTTAAGATTAAGACTATAGCTGCAAGAAACACGGACATCCTTGCTGGTAAATATGTTCACTATTTTAAGTGTTTTTGGAAGTTAGATGATAATATTTTAAATCCTCACCCCATAAATTTATAATTAGGCTTTGCATGTGCTATATTTGTTTTCACAGTGATCATTCCAGGGAGATTATTGGTACTGCTTAGACAATCAATTATTTTATCTCCTGTAATTTTCATTTATATATCTGTACAGTTGTCTGTGTTTCCCTTCAAGAAAATTGCCAAAGAAGGATGCAGGACCTTGTTTTTTTTAAACTTGCTGTTGTTATCTCTCCTCAGCTCTGAAAGAGAACAGCTCTGAGGTGGTGCAGCCGTTCCTGATGGGCTGTGGAACCAAAGAGCCCAAAATCACCCAGCTATGTCTCGCTGCCATTCAGAGACTCATGTCGCATGAGGTGGTGTCAGAGGTACGTGCTGCCTCACACATCTTAAACCATACCACGCTCTCATACACATGCACAATGTCAAGCAGTGGTTTATACGTCATAAAGTATTTAAAGAGTAACTCCAGTGGTCTTTTATTCCTGTTTTCACACCCCTGCATTATCGGCCGCTCGATGCTCTGCCATAATCACTGGGGTTCACCAACAGAAAGACACTACACCATGTTATTTATTAGGCAATAGAAGCTATGTAGCAGCTGTATGGCAGAAAGGCTATTCTGTAACAGGCTGTGTTACATCACATCTTTGTGGTTAAAAACAAAGTATGTCTGCATGTTTTTAAATGTGAGCCAATGGTGTACTGAGATCATTTAAAAGTTAAAAGCTCATCGAAACATTATAACCGGCGTCACTTCAAGAAGTGCCGATTTTAAAGCAGACCCGCACACGCTAAGTTTATTTCATTAGGCTCATAAACTGTATTTGAAGGTATACTGTGGTAATGAATATTTATAATATTTTTATAATAATATCTTACACTCCAATAAAGTCAATTTGCACTAAATATATTTCCCCACTGTGAGAAAGCACCTAAAAGAAGCTTAGAGCTCTAAACAGTGATTGACAATAAATGGACTGTAATACAATATTGAACTCTTTATGCTGTAGTTATTCATTGTCCGTGTTTTAGTGCGTTGTTACAGAAAGAGCGTATTCACAACGTGACGATTCATACACCTTACATAAGTTTAAGCTCACTTGTGCATTCGCGTCATTTTGTCCAGAAACAAGTTGTAATATTAGGTTGATGTTGTGTAAACGTCTGATTAATCTCATGTGTATAGGATGCGTTTGGGTGAGTTAATTAACCTGCTATTAAAGCGCTTCAGTTTACCGCTGTTCATTCACTGTTCAGCTTAAGCGGGTCAATCCCCGACATTGTTGACTATGACTGGATTATTTGAAACACTAGAACTATCCTTTCTAGATTTTTCTTCTTCAAAAAACATTGTTAGTGCATTGTTAATATCTTGCATGTCATTAGAGCAGTATGTTTGAATTAAAATCAGTGCTAGTGCTTGCTATGTATCTTAAACTTGAATGCACAGTTTTTGCACTCGAATGTGCATTTTTATCTTAAATTCGATGAATATTCAAAGTTCTAATTTTAATTTGACTGCCCCAGAGCCGTTGAGAGGACCGAAGCAGCGTGAATGGCTAAAATGTTGGTGACCTTCATTCTTATGTAAACAAACACGTGTAAACACAATGGGCGACATCGAACAAAACATCTTTATTTGATGCATCTTAGTTTTACTTGTCAGAGCTCGCAAACAGATAAAGCCATGAATATCTTTGCTCTCAAAACATGCATGGAGATTTAAATGAAGAAAATAAAACTGTGTTGTTTATCAGGGCGACTATACTATGCAAGAATTCAATACGTATCTCTGCTGTTGTTCACTACATAGCACAATGCACGTGTAGTTTATAGAATTTTGTTTCAATTTTATAATGAGCTTAGTTACTGCTACTAACTTGTCAGGTTTGTTTACAGTCCCGACTTCAGTTTTGAAATGAAGTCTTCAGTTTTGAAATTTAAATGCTAATGCTAGCGATTGCAGCTACAGCCTACTCGTAACTAGCTTCTGGTATTTTTCCACTGTATTGATGTTATGTGAACGTGATACACATTACGTTTGTCTGAACATGCCCCCTCCATTCAGAGGCGATACTATCATAAATCAGCGATAGTTAGGGGGCGCGATAGGGTGATGGCATATTACACACAATCCCACAAGCCTATTTGGTGCCGAACTTCAGTTGATGATTGATGTGTTTGAAGATGTTTTATTCAATAATCAATGCTGAAGTGTACTTCTAGGTTCCACATGCTGAATTTTTGAATATCTCTAGAAAACCATGAAAGCAAAAACAAAAAATGAATAAAAACAACAGTCTTAAGGACTTTTGAAACCACCATCGCATGTGCAGCAGCTATGCACTCAATTATATATTAAGACTAAATCAGATTCCTTGGTTTCACTTCACTACTGCGGTAAAAACAGGATTTTAAAAATACCCGCTGTTGTTTTCTCCGATTCCTCGTTTATAGCCTTTGGTAAACCTCCCACCACTACATACCCTCTTAAACTATACATATACAAGGCCTGATTTGCAGCTCTGTCTCAGCAGAGTCAGTTAAATGAGTGCGTTTGTGTCAGACACACCAGCACAAAGATGTGTTTTGACCATGAGGGAATGAATAAGCTTCACTCTCTGCATGAGCTGACGTCAAGGATCTCAACTCTCAGGCCGACCCCCAACTTTTTTGTAAAATATGCTAGTGTTTAGTATCTAGTACACTTTGTTTAGTCAGAGATCCTTAAAATAAAAGATAATAAGCTTAATAGCCCAACTTAAGACAGTTTTATATTTTATTTTACATATTTTATTGAACGTTTTGTGGTTAAATGTAGTTAAATGTTTGAATGTAGTTTACTGAAGTTTGGAAGAAAGGCCACACCGGAAACTCCTCACTTCTGACTACTATTTTCTAATATTTTCTCATTTTGTTTTCAGTGATGAGTTTTCACAAGGTTGTCTAGACTTCTATTAGAAAGCAGAAGCTTCCCAGTTCTACAACCCAAGTATGATATTGCTGCAAGATTCTCTTAGCTTTTATTTCGTATGAACAGTATAGTTCTACTGCCAACATTTGCTCTGTCAATGTCAGTATAAAATTACAAGCTGCTATTAACCATGCATCAAAGCGGTAATAATTTTTTTTTCTGTCCATGTTCTCAGTTTTCCATTTTCAGTGTTTCTTCTGCTCTTTAAGCAAGAATTGATTAATTGAATGCATATTCAATTAATCCTTGACATTTTTTTAAGGGACCTCACTAATGTTGTAAATGTCTGCACTCTTTTGAAATGAACAGAACAAGAAAGAATGAGCCTCTATGTTCTGAGCTTCAGAAAATTTGCAACTCATCATAGGTTAAAACAACACAATGTTTTGAAACAGCTTGCTTCTCAGAAATACTTGCAAGTAATAGTGTAGCTCCAGGGTACAGTGAAACTTTTAGATACCGAAACACATTTGTGGTTCTTTAGGGCTGGAGTGCAGCACATTAATTGAGTCCTCTTCTTTACTGCACCTAGTAACCTGCTCACTATCTGATGGGGTGGTTGTGCATCCATGCCTAGGCTCATTAACAGGGAAGTTTAGGTTCAAAATATATTTTAATCTGAATAAGTGAACAGTTTCTCCTCAGGGATCACTAAGGAAGATTTTAGGCCAGTTTTAAAGCCTTACCCTGTATAAAAGTTTTTAAAAAATGGCATTATCTCATTTCAACAAAATGTCTGTGAGCCAGCTGGTAAAAAGCCAGTAATTCTTAATTTTATTTTTTGTATTGCTTAGGGCACTGAAGTCATTGTGTTTACCCTAGACATTTATTTGCTGTTTTGCCTGGAAGAAACAGAGAATTGCTTTTTTTTTTGCAAACTGAGAAACCAAATAGAAAAATAGACTATGCATAAGGTTGCATAAGGAGTCAGCGTTGTGTGCTAGTGTTCGCATAAGCCAAACCAAACTAAAGATTTCCACTGCCTCAACAAAACTGTAGGAAATGCTGATATACTGCGTACTCGCATACATTTGTTAATGAATGCCAATCACCTATGCAGGGCACAGCTGTTTTGCATTTGGTGACGTCCACAAAGCTCCATAAAAGGCAAACCTCACCTCACACAGCTGAAATGAGGTCAACGGCAAAAACTTTGACAGACTTTGTCAAAGGTAGAACTGAAAGTTATTTGGACTTGTCTATGCAAATAAACATGTATATTATTTAACAGCATAGCAAACCTGGAGCCAAATTACAGAAAAGGTGAATTAGATGTGAGATGAAAAAAAATAAATTTGGCATGGAAACTGAACAGACTTTCAGCTGTTTGCAATGAACAAATCAAACAAAAGCAATTGAAATAGTTCAACACAACGAATGCTTCAAGTGGTTTCCCCAAATTCAACTGAAAATGCAACTTATAATGACTTCTCCAGTCTCAAAATTATTCAACCCCTTCAGGGCAAGCATCTTTAGTACTTTGTAGAGCACCCTTTTGCTGTTATGACCTGCTGCAAACGAGATGCATCTCCAGACACCAGCTTCTGGCAGCGTTGCTTGGAGTTCTGGCATGGAAACCTTCTGCATTTAGTACACGCCATACTGTGCTCACTGTAACATCAGTTCCTGTTGCCACCAAGTCTTGCTGCAGGTCTTTTGCAGTCACTTGAGGGTTGTTCACAACCTGCCTTCTCAGAAATCTGGTTGCAGCCGTTGATAGCTTCGTTTTTCCGCCCCGTCCAGGTAGTGTAACCACTGTTCCCTTAACTTTGAACTTGCGAACTATGCTTCCAACGGTGTCTCTATGAACATTCAGTGCATTCGCTATCTTTTTATATCCTGTTCCTTGTTTGTGAAGGGTGATGATTTTTTCTCTTACCTTTTTGGACCTAAAAAGATTCTTTTGACCTAGCCATATTTCTGACATGCAGTCAAATGTGACACTCAACAAACCCCTAGCCAGTTCAGGTATTTCATGTGTTCCAGTTCAAGCACACCTGGTGCAACTAATGAAGCCCTTGATTAGTTGCATCAGGTGTGCTTGAGACAACTCCTGTTTAGCATATTTGTGCTGTTGTGAGGGATTCTATTTGGGGAGCTGAATAATTTTAATACTGGAGAAGTCATTATAAGTTGCATTTTCAGTTGAGTTTGAGGAAACCACTTGAAGCATTCGTTGTGTTGAATTATTTCAGTTGCTTTTGTTAATTTACGTAGGTGAAGAACTGAATTAGGCACCTATGCTGAAATAAGTCAGTGCAGATACTCTGCAACCAGGTTGGAATTGTTGTGACAGTTAGAGCTGTGGTGCTTTTCAATTTGCTCACTCATTAAATTCAGGTCAGCCTGCTAGATCATTTACTGACAGCTGAATTTTCCTCAAGCAAATTGTTTGTTAGATTCATTCACATGGGTATATAGGTAAAATTCATTTACTTAGTCTCTCTTCCTCATTGCAAACAGCTGAAAGTCTGTCAATTTTGACAATACACCTGATTTGCAATGGGGTTGAATAATTTTGATTGCAACTACTGTTACACTAAGCACATCATGCAGGGAACCGCTTTATTTATTCAAAGCAAAGTGTCAGAATGTGCTAATGTGCCATCCCCGATGCCATGTTGGGAAAAGCATGAAGTGTTCTAGGAATTCACATGGCACACTAGAGAGTATACAGCACATTGCAGCTTGAGACATACCAGATCAGTCACTTATTGTTCACTTAGTGCAGGCTGTAATAAAGTGTTGCACAGCTTTAAAAGATGAAAGTTCCTGCTTCCTGAATTTGCTGTGGCAAATGGAACTGACCGGTTGCTTTGCTACCTTTAATTATTATTATTTTTTCTTTAGTTAATGCTTTTAATATGAAATGACTGGGTTTAACAAAACATTCATTACATTTGTGTGTGTAAATAAAAAACATAAGCTATTTAAACTTTATAATCATTTATGATCTGAAGATCTTCTCGTGTGTAAAAAATTTACACACACTCTGGAGTAGGATACGAATGTTTTTCCGAACTTAAAGGATTTTCATGAATACCAAATTTCTTGTGTAAATGCTCCTATGAACGATTTACATATAAATCTGTTTGTATCCCGCTTGATAAATGAGGTGCAATGTTTCCATGTTTGTGGCAAAAAAAAGAGCCTTAGATGACTTTTCTATTTTTTTATGACTTCTCAATCAAAACAATAACATTTCATTTTGACGAAAAGTTTGTGTTACAGCAGGTCAACTATTCTGAATGTTGAACACATGAATGTTTTTTATTAGTAGTAGTACAGAGGGTGAAGATGTGAACCAGCCACCTGCTGCTCATGCTACATTACAGGGCAGCCGAACACAGTCACAAATGTTTCTCACAAATGAGACACCCACAATTGACTAGTGTGGGTCTGATGCCATCTTTTCCACCCAGAGAGCACGGCCAATTTTGCTCTCTTGGACTCCTGGCCACGGATGGCTATGATGTCATCGAGATCTCCTGACGATAGGACAAATGCTTTTCTGTTGCACCATTTGGAAGCCCTTTATATGAGCAGTTTAAGGATCTTCTGTAACATATGAAAGTAAAAACAGTGAATACCCAGTCTAAACTGTCACTTTCCTCATTTATCATAACATCATGGCATAGGGTCAGTAAATATATTTGATGGTGCTTGGAATGTTCCTCAACTCCTGTGTGAAATACTCCGAATGTGTGTCTTTTCAGGCAGCAGCAGGAAACATTATTAATATGTTGTGGCAGCTGATGGAGAATGGCCTAGAGGAATTAAAGCTCCTACAAACAGTTCTAGTACTGCTTACCACCAACACAGTAGTGCACGATGAAGTCCTCTCAAAGGTACCACACATATAAAACACGCACACCCCGATCATAATCAAGAGTGTATTACCAAAATACTGTAATGTAGGACTTGTAACATGATTGAGTCCTTCATAGTTACTTACATTCTGTACACCTCCATTTTAAAAGAAGAAATGACCAATCAGTAAATCAGTAGTGACCAACTGTATTGTAAAGTCTATATGTTTGTATTTGTGTTTTATTGATAACACATTTATGTCAAAGTCTGTATGGACTGTGAATCAGACATTCTGTCCAGTTAAAGATGTTTGGATGACTCCAAAACCTGTATTTCTTATTTCTTATTACCTGTATTTTTTGTTTGTTTGTTTTTACAAGTGAAGATGATATGAAGTTCTGATAGTATAACTTGATTTATTTGGATGGTACATGATGCAACATGAAGAAATTGGAGGGTTTTTTTTTGCATCACACTGAACCCAAATTGTAATAGTCATCCCTTCAACATGGGCAGTGCGTCCGGTTGAATTCACACACATAATTCTGACCGGATGTCATTTTTAATTGACCTCTTAGCATTCAGTGTAACCAAGCAAAGAAAATTGTTTCCTAGCATACCAGGGACTGTATTCTAGAGCTCTTTTAGAGACATGTGCATTGTGTCCTGTTCTTTTCCAGGCCATCGTGCTGTGCTTCCGTCTTCACTTCACTAAAGACAACATCACCAACAACACGGCAGCAGCTACAGTCAGGCAGGTCGTCACTGTGGTGTTTGAAAGGATGGTCGCAGAGGATGAAAAATTCAAAGGTATTTGAGAAAGTGTAGAGGTTTTTATGCTATATGTTATATGTTAAGACTTCCAATCAGCTGCTCGGAAGAGTGAGTGCTTTTACTGCATTGGAACAGAATAGGGGAACTGGTAATGGGCGTGGGCCATGAGTTGTTAGCAGCAATGTAACAATATAGTGAAGAGTCAAGCTTGGGGGGAACTTGATGTACTTTCAGTGGTTTCCTCTCATTCTTTAATGTTGAGGCCCATCTCTGAGAGGACTGCTGATGGCCAGCCATTGTAACATTCTGACAATCAGAACGTAATAAAGAAATATGGCACGGTATGATATAATTGATGTAGGTACGGCTGCCTCGGTAAAACTAAAGCAGGATCCTCCACCCAACACGACTGAACAAATGCTTAATCCGTTTAATAGTACGTTCACCCAAGCAAGAGGCTGGGCTATTCCACAGTGTACCAGTTTAATTCAAGAGCCCTTGCGCACCTTGAAGAGCATACTGAAGCTGCAACCTGATAATAGGGCACACATAATGGCTGCATGGGCAGATGTAGAAGCCTCAGGGCGGAGATCAGTGCCTGTAGTAGAGAGGCCGACTGTCTCACAAGTGGTACAGGCAGTAAGATGAAATTTTACCTGTAAATCTTGCAGCACACACACACAGGAATATAAGTACAGAAACAGGCATGCCAGTTTGCAAAGCATAAGACACTCGGATGAGTGTAAATTGCATTGCAAAAATGTAGGCACATTTATGACAGGTCTAGAAGCGTGTAGAAACAATACACCCTCTAACTACTGCTGTTTGACATTAGCACTATCAGGCTGATGTTATTTTTCATTTAGTATTAGTTTAACATGCTATGCTAACATGTAAACAATAAGTTAATATTAAGTGATTTAGACTCAATATTATCTTATTTTGTTCTATTTCACCGAAAATCGTTCCAAACAATGCCACAGCAGGTCCTGCTCCTTTTTTCCTGCAAATTTTTTTTGTTCAAATGGGCGATTTCTTAGTTATTTTATTTATTTTCAAAAGGGGGACTTTTTTCCCCCAAATTTTAATTATATAAAGCATTTGTTCAACTGAAAAAACCCTTCTGTTTTCATTCCTTTAAGGGTCATTGTAACTGATGCTAATTATTATTATTATTATTATTATTATTATTATTATTATTATTATTATTATTGTGTAATACAGTATAATGTGAAACCATGATCTTTTCTGTGGCGGTTATCGTACCATGAAGTCTCATACCGTTGCAACCCTACATGTGTAAATGTGGTTCTACAACTGCTTAGAGGACACCCAAGCCCTCCTGGGTTACTCAGGTTGACGAAAATGCCCAGAGGACAAGCGCGTCCTAGCAGGGATCATTTATAGGCTTCCCATGTGAGGGCATGAGGTGATAACCTTGCTGTTGGTACTAGTTCTGAAGGTAAACCACCCTGGCGGTCTTAGAACAACAAATACATATGCAGTCTTCTTCTCTAAACATTTTGTAGACTCATAGACATGAATCTGAGCCCTTTGTTGTTTTAACACATTCTTCTGCTGACTTGAGGGTCACAGGTCTATCAGCTCCCAGGTTTTTAGCAATTTAATGAAAATTAGACAGAGGTCCTTTTTACTCAGATATACTGAGAAACTTAGTTTTCTTCAATGTCAGTAATATCACCATCAAGAGATTTACTATCTCTTGGTCCTTGACCTTCACCCTCGACACTGACAATGAGAAAGGTATACATACAAAGGTATCAGATATGTGTCGATATGCTCTATTATAAATTTACACTGATTTTGAAATGCTTGAATCCCATTCTTTTCTGAAAACAATAAGCTGTTTGTACCAGTTGCCCCATGCATTCATGTTGTTTTGCTATATTTGTTAGTTATTTTTTTATTTTTAATTGCAAGTTTCTGTATAAAACACTTTATTTACAAAAAAAATTATATGACTCAAGTATATTATTATATTAATTTTATTGAAGGATGTGGATGGTATTTGTTTGTTTGTTTATTTATTTATTTATTTATTTATTTAGTATATGTCTTTAAGTTCCCAGGTCACACCCTGTATCTCTGTGTTCATTACATTTATTTGTCTTTCCTATCAGGCATGGCAGAGCAGCCTCCCGTTATTCAAGCTAACAGTAACCGCAGGTCTGTGAGCACCCTCAGACCAAGTGCTAAAGATGCCTACATGCTATTTCAGGTACAGATATAACAGTCACAGACACAATTTCATCATATTGCTTTTGTCAAGCTATTATAAAACTATTATAAAAGCTATAAAAATCCTTTACAGATTTTTATACAAGCGCTTTATTGGTCTGATGATCATTAGAGTTTGGGAATCACATTTTCAGCTAAAGCCAGAAATATTAGAAAAGCAAAATGGGTATGCTATCAAGATATTTTCTGGTTATAGCTTATTTAGTGTTGTCTTGTATCTGTCAGTATGATGTGATAGAGAATGTTCCATATATACTTTCTGGTTCACTAATCATACATCTTTGTGGTATAGGACTTGTGTCAATTGGTGAATGCTGATGCCCCCTACTGGTTGGTGGGAATGACTGAGATGACTCGGACATTTGGGCTGGAACTTCTGGAGTCTGTTTTAAATGACTTCCCTAGAGTTTTTCTACATGTAAGTGCATACAAATGCATCCCGCTTAACCTAGTTTAGATGGCTCAAAACATATTTGATTTGGCATTGCTTTTATTTTGAATTTATTTATTTTTTATGCTTACTCTACATACAAAATCAGTATTTTGTCCTATACAAGTGTAACTGCTCTTTGAAACCATATGCCCTCTCCCACCTCAGCACCAAGAGTTCAGTTTCCTGCTGAAGGAGCGTGTGTGTCCTCTGGTGATCAAGCTTTTCTCGCCCAACATCAAGTTCCGGCAGGGCAGCAGCAGTAGCGCTGCATCACCTGCCCCTGTGGAGAAACCCTATTTTCCCATCTGTATGCGCCTGCTACGGGTTGTCTCCGTACTGATCAAGCACTTCTACAGCTTGCTGGTGAGAAACGTGTCCACGCTGCTTCATTATACGTCCTTGCGGCTTTACACAGTACCTCCAGGATTTAGCGATCACAGAAATGAACGCAAAATCATGCAAACTCCACAATGTTCGGAGGAGCTTGCCATTTTTTTTCAAAATTACCGCAGATTTGGGCCAAGACGCGTCATGTGAGGTCATAAAGCACATTCGGCCAAAGCCCTCTTCGATTCACTTGCATTGAACATGAGTACAGCTAAACAGTCTCATTTACTAACAAACATCACTGTGAAAGACCATGCAAAACAATTTTCGTGCAATTGCTTTCTCGCCAATTCAAGACGGTTACAGCAAAAAAAACAAACAAAAAAAAAAAAAAAGAACAAAAAAACTCTGCAAATTGCATCGAAAATTTTGAAACAAAGCCACAGCAAGATCAAGCATTTTTGGTCATTCACTTGCTGTCATACCAGTAGAGATGCTCTGAAGCAGATTTCCTTGATTGTACTTGTACTTTGCCCCTGGGTCTCATCTTGATCTAAAAGCAACTGTATGTTGTTGTATAGGTGACCGAGTGTGAGATCTTCCTGTCTCTGCTGGTGAAGTTTCTGGATGGTGAGAAGCCTCAGTGGCTCAGAGCTGTGGCTGTAGAGTCAGTACACAGGCTTTGTGTGCAGCCACATTTACTGCGGTGAGAACCTGCACACACAGGCCATGCTTTATGTCCCTATGTTTCAAGTATGATTTTTGTGATATCATATCATTTGTGCATGTCTACTCTGGGTCTCATGTGTTCGCTCTATGTGTCTCTGTGATATGCGTAGGTCTTTTTGCCAGTCCTATGACATGAAGCAGCACTCTACCAAAGTATTCAGAGACATCGTCAATGCACTTGGTTCTTTCATCCAGTCTCTTTTCATTATACCCAGCATAGGAAATGTTTCTGCTAACACGCCTGCAGGTCTATCTCTTTCTCTCTCTCTCACATACACACACGCGCACACACATGCACACGCACACATGGGAACTTTATAAGCAAACATCTGTTAGTGCATAATTCATAGCTGATATAATTTCTTTCCTTATTTGTTTCTTCCTCTGTCTATTTCCTTCTTCCTTTTCCTGCGTGGTTCAGGTGGTTCAGTATCCGGTGCCCAGGCTTCAGCTCAGGGAGGTCCAGGAGCAGCAGGTGGCCCTGGTGGTCTGAGCACACAGGCTGCATTTGAGTACCGTGGCATGTGGATCCCCCTAATGAGCGTCAGCGTGCAGGGCAGTGCCAAGGCCACCTAGTCAGTTACTTTCTCCTTCCAACAATCACTCCTAACATTCAAAACACAAATATCTTCACAATGTTTCAATTTCCAAATTGTCCTCTCAGAATAGTATTTTATGTAATAGTGCTTAAAAGTTACAAATAAACTAAATCAGAGTATGTGGCGTGGGATTTTCACTGAGCACCCCCTTGGTTCCTCTGCACCAGTCTGGAGATGCTGGATAAAGTGGAACCACCTTCAATCCCTGAGGGCTACGCAATGTCTGTGGCATTTAGTGCCCTGCTCGACCTCGTGCGAAGCATCACCTCTGTTATCGAGAAGGAGATGGCCAAGGAGGAAAAGGAAGCTGCTGCCAGAGAAGAGGTGGAGCTTAGTCTCCCACCCCAGGGTGAAGAAAGTTCTCAGGAACCACGTAAGTGCTGACTTTTTAAACTAGTATGAAAGCTGTTTAGTCATTTGCTTAATAAAGAATCCGTTTGAAACTGATTATTGGTAACCCTGATACCTGAGGACCAGAGCTTAGCTGGGGAATCAGCTAACCTTTTAAGCACTGCCTATATTTCCAACAACTTGAGTGTCACGCAATTACAAAATGACATTTGAGATTGTCTACTGACCCCAAAATACACTGACTCCATCTTCTGATTGAAGGTGCCAGAATGGAACCGGTTTTGTTGTCCAAGGACGGGTTTTTTTTTTTTTTTTTTTTTTTTTTTTTTTTTTTTTTTTTGTAAAAACAAATGGAATGGTTTGAGATTAGGCACAAGCTCAAGCACTGGCAAAAATCTTAATAACTAAAATTTAATAACTACATATTTATTTCAGAGTGATATATATTTACTGCACATGCCTGACAACTTGATGTACTGGGCTGTGTTTATATTTGTTTGCTGAGGTGCCATTATAAATGTGCATTTGTTACAGAACCCCACCAAGTGTGGGAAGAGATGGTGAGCGCGTGCTGGTGTGGTCTGCTAGCAGCACTTTCTCTACTACTAGATGCAAGGTAAGAAGAGCCTTCTTGCAGAGGCTATTCAATCAGACTGCCTGAACACACATGATCTAATATTAAGGAAATATTTTTCTACCATCTATACGTGTGTGTGTGTGTGTGTGTGTGTGTGTGTGTGGGGGGGGTAAAGTACGGATGAGACGGCCACAGAGAACATCCTTAAGGCTGAATTGACTATGGCGTCTTTGTGTGGTCGTCTCGGCCTTGTGACCCCTCGAGATGCCTTCATCACTGCTATTTGTAAAGCCTCACTTCCCCCACACTACGCTCTTACGGTACTCTGCAGCAACGCAGCTAGCCTTTCCAACAAAAGTGAGTCATTCTTTATGAGTTAGTCGGTACTCACATGTCAGTGGGAGTTTGGAGCCTTTGGAACATGGTACATGCACATGGTATATCTGTGTTTTGTGTGTGTGTGTGTGTGTGTGTGTGTGTGTGTGTGTGTGTGTGTGTGTGTGTGTGTGTGTTGCAGCATACTCTATCCAAGGCCAGAATGTGCAGATCATCAGTCCATCCAGTGAGTCTCATCAGCAGGTTGTGGCCGTGGGACAACCGCTCAGTGCACAACCCCAGGGCACTGTGGTGGTAAGGCAAAAATACTACCAAATGCTTATTTCAATCTATATTTCCTGTCTATAAAATACAGAGAGCTGATTTTTAGGTATTTGTATGCTTCCTTTTTTCACCGTAACTTAAGTGACTCTCTTTTTCTCTTTATTTTAGCTCACAGCCAAAAACATCCAGTGTATGCGGACTCTGTTGAATCTAGCTCATTGTCATGGGACTGTGTTGGGAACCTCTTGGCAGCTAGTGCTTGCTACCCTGCAGGTAATAACCATTTGCACATCCTTCTCTCTAGCCAGTTCTCTGATTTTATTTTATTTGTTTGCGTACAGCTGGTATGTAACCCTGGGTCAAATTTTTCTACACCACTTTATTCTCTATCAAAAAATCGAAAATGTTTTCATTATTGCCCCATGCTTATTGCAAAAATTGGAATGCTATATAAGCACATATGGGCATGTTGTGCTTATGCACACTACAGACAGGTTGTTCATTAACTACAAGGAACTTGCATGTCATTTTACAGATCGCATTCATTATTTATGCAAAAAATTGCCGCATTGGCACTAAAACTCATAGTTCAATGCCTCAGGACCTATGAGCCATGGTGACATTGATTTATTACCTTGCATCAATGCTGCGATAAATAAGTATATGTGTTTGTTCAGTACAAATGTTTCCTTCTTCCTCTGTTTTTCTCAGCACCTGGTATGGATTTTGGGTCTGAAGCCAGGGGTCGGTGGAGCACTGAAGCCTGGGAGAGCAGTGGAGGGTCCCAGCACGGTATGTTTAATCACCTTTAGCCAAATCCATCTTTTTACCCACAGATAAGCCGCCAACCAGCATTTGTTTCTTTCACAGGTTCTAACAACTGCTGTAATGACAGACCTTCCAGTCATCTCCAACATCCTTTCCAGACTCTTTGAAAGCTCCCAGTAAGTTCTGCATCATGTTGCTCATAACTCATGGTGCACTGTAGGATTATTACCGTATTAAATGTTTTGTGCGTGCAGGTACCTGGATGATGTCTCTCTTCATCATCTGATCAATGCCTTGTGTTCCCTGTCCATGGAAGCTATGGAGATGGCTTATGGCAATAACAAGGTTTGTCTACAGTGAAGTTCAAAACTCTGAGTTTACAACCATGCTAAATGGGTCAATACCAAGAGGAGCATGCTAATCGAGTCACTATGAGGTGTTATAATTAATCAGTTATCGTTGTATTCATGGCAAATACAGCTGTCTACATAATTACCATATTGTTACAACTTGTTGGTTACTAGGATTTTTACTTTGATACCAATACTAACTTTAACATCATGATGTTTGAGACTAATCCGATACTATGGCAAAAATGTTGCTTTGCTAGTCACCAGGTCTGAACACTCATTATCTGTTTATTGGGCTTATTAAAATGCAACTTAACATTATTAATTAATTAGTACAACTTTACTTTGATTAACTGTTGAGTCCACAGGAACGGGTATTCAAGACAGAAACTTATAGTACATAGTCTTCACTCTCAGGGAAAAAGGGTACTAAACTGAAGGAGAGAGCCGGCACAGTTTTCCACTTTGCAGTTTTCCATCTGAACAAGGTGGTCTCGGTCTGGTTCGACGACATTGAGAAAGTGGTTTGGTCCTGAGTTAAACCACCATGGCGTGTATTTTGGGTTACTGGTGAGATTTTTCTGTAGACATGAGCTGCTAAACTGAGCGGTGTGGTGCAAACAGAGGCAAAGGACAGAGCTAAGTGCTGCGGTAATACCACGTGTTCTGGAGATTTGAACCAACAAACCAAAAGGGGAGATAAATGATGGATGCGGCACACAAAATATATGTATATAACTTATCGTTTCTATAATTATCTAGTAATGCATTGAGTATGGCACCACTTTCTCTGTGCGCAGGTGATTTTTACGTTTGTATACTTTTTTTTTGTCTTCATATTTTCATGTTTGTCTTCATATTCCTGACCATAGACTAATATCAGTCTAAATTTGAAATTAAAGACATTTATTTAAGAGCAATAATATTTGCGTAACCCATTAAAAACAGATGAAAAAGAATAACAAGTCATGCTACATTATTATAATCAAGATAAAGTTAACTGACTGTTTTGGAGAGAGCAATGAGTACTCTTTAGAAAAATGTTGTGAGTAGTGTTAGAAAAGTTACGCTAACATATATGGGCTATTCTACTAAAACATTTTCATCATTACAAAAAGCCTTTAAGGTCAGGATGCTTGCCAGCAAGGTTATTGCTGGATTACCCTGGTCATTTGCAACGTACGCAAAATATGGCCACTCTCTCACTCTCACGCCTTGAGAAGCTGCAGTCATGTTAGAAAACTGGGTGGATTTGCCTCAGTCATGGTTTTATTGCGTTATGCTATGTGTGTGGTTTGTGTCCCGCTGTTCTAGAACAATAATATTTGCTGAGTAAAGTGTTGGTGCAAAGGTTTGATCAATCAAAAGTCTTTGTACCCCACTAGTATGTAGATTTCTTTGTTTCTAAAATTTTCCTTAATAATTAATGAATACTTTAATAATTTTAATAGGGGTGTATTTACACTACACAAGTTTGTAGGTTTCTAATGTTTTTTTCATATCTGGTCGACAGGAGCCATCTCTGTTTGCAGTAGCTAAGCTGTTGGAGACGGGCCTGGTGAATATGGACCGCATAGAAATCTTATGGAGACCTCTTACTGCACACCTATTAGAGGTAGCTGGAGGAAGCCACTGGCTGCAAACTTAGCAATAAATCTCGTCTTTGATTATGGACTGAAGGATCAGTTCTGACTGAGGACACGCCAGAATTTTGAGACTCTTCAAGAGAATGGGCAAAAATGATTGTTTAATATTGTGTCAAACATTACATGCAAGCATTCAAAATTTCCATTCAGACATTTGGTGAAACTACGTAGATTAACAAGAATCATTCACATGAGAAATATATTTGTTAATAATAATATTATTCAAGTACAAGTATGAGGTGCATAAGCATAACTCATAATTCATTTTCTGAAGTATTTTTGGCTCATTTTCGTGAATGGTGGCAATTCTGGAGTTGAGTGTAGGACAAGGATGCTGCTGTGTTAGGCCACACAGCCTCTCATCATCTTAATCTACTCTCTCTGCTTGTAGTCCCATGTGCCTTTCTCTAACCAAAGCACCCTCTGTAGTCTTGTTTTCTAAGACAGAATACTTGTTTTCGTGTCGTACTTTTCATATTTTTCTGTTTTTCTGTTTGCTTGTTTCTCTCAATCTGTCTGTCTGTGTCTCATCTCTCTCTTCTTGCATCATGTCTATATTGCAGAAGGTAAGTTCCTGACCTCCCTTTTGCACTTATACATCATTCTTGAATATTTCTTTTAATGGAAACAATTCTGTTTTTTTCTACTGAGTTTAATTTCAGAAAATCTGTTTTGTTTTGTTTTTTCCCCCCAAAAATGAACCGTCCAAGCTAATTGCATTGTGAATCAAGTGAATGGGCCAAACCAGTAATGCTGTAAAATAACCGCCATCAAATGTTGGCTTTGGCTATTTAACTACAACCTCAGTACTTGTGAAATATTAATCACATGAATCAGCCAATCCATACAAACCGCAAGTCCATTCTACTTGTTTGTTTTTCCTGAGTACTGGGTGTCTTGATCTGTAAGGGACTTGGGGCAACACTGTTCCTGACCTCTGTGCTTATTATTCTTGAGTGGGTTGATTTTTCGGCACTCCAGATAAATTTTTTTATCAAAAGCTTTTATATTAGCTGACATTTTAAGCCATACTAGATTACGCTTGGCATGTTTTTGTTTTTTTTTTGGTATATATATATATATATATACACACACACACACACACACACACACACAATAATACTGTATTGCCTGCACTTTGATTGTTTCTGTATTCTGTTCCATATTTAGTTCTGAGTCCGATTTGAACAGATTGTTCTTTTTGCACTATTTGTTTGCATTACATACATGTATGTATATTATTCTGGTGTACCATAACACATGGTTATATATATATATATATATATATATAATGTGTGTATATACACACATATACACATATATACATGTACCGTAATTCTCTCACAATTTGAATGCACTGAGTTTCAAAGGATCATCTTTCTTATCACTTTGTTTGTCAGGTGTGCCAGCACCCTAACACACGTATGAGGGAGTGGGGAGCTGAGGCAGTCACGTCTCTGATCAAAGCCGGCCTTGCCTACAAACATGACCCTCCTCTTCCACAGAACCAGGTATTTACACCTTCATGGAAAACTATTCATATTCTCCTCCATATTGATATCTGCAGACAGATGACAATGGAAAAACCAACATAAAGTGTCTTGCTAAGGTTGTTGGATCACCATGAGTCACCAAAACAGGTTCACTGTGCCTTGGCATAGAATCTACAAGTCTCTAGGACGATACTTGAGTGATAAACACTGTTCTTCCAAAACGATATTCCCCCAGTTGGGTTTTTTATGATGGTGGTGGAGAGCACTGTCTAAAACACCTCAGTCTAAAATCTCCCATAGGTTTTCGGTTCAGTTGAGATCTGGTGACTGTGAAGGCCATACCATATGATTTGCATCATTTTCAGGCTCATCAAACCATGCAGTGGTGCATTATCATTCTGGAAGAGCCCATTCCCATCAGAATAGAAATCTTTCATCAAAGGGTAGTGGCATCTTTTCACTGCACACAGGCTCTAAATACCATGGTCTGAATTTTCTATATATCTGCATAAGTATGATCATCAGATAACATCATCAGATTTTCACACAAGTCCTGAAAGTAGACAAAGAGAACCCAATTAAACAAACGAGACAAAAATATTATACTTCGTCATTTATTTACTGAATGATTCCAGATTATATATCTGTGAGTGGTACAAGTATGTGAACCTGTAGGATTAGCAGTTAATTTGAAGGTGAAATTAGATACAGGTGTTTTCAATCAATGGAATGCCAAAGGAACCCAGGGTATTTTTTAAGCAAGTAAAGGCTGCTCTCACATTGGCTAATGTTAATGTTCATAAGTCCACCATCTGGAGAACACTGAACAACAGTGTTGTTGCCCAGTGGTTTGGGCCTGTTTTGCTGCATCTGGGCCAGGACGGCTTGCCATCATTGATTGAACAATTAATTCTGAATTATATCAACGAATTCTAAAAGAAAATGTAAGAACATCTGACCATGAACTGAATCTCAAGAGATAGTGGGTCATGCAGCAAGACAACAACCCTAAGCACATGTCATTCTACCGAAGAATGGTTAAAGAAGAATAAAGTTAATGTTTTGGAATGGCCAAGTCAAAGTCCTGACCATAATTCAATAGAAATGTTGTGGAAGGAACTGAAGCAAGCAGTTCATGTGAGGAAACCCAACAACATCCCAGAGTTGAAACTGTTCTGTACTGAGGAATGGGTTAAAATTCCTTCAAGCAGATGTGCAGGACTGATCATCAGTTATCGGAAACATTTAGTTGCACTTATTGCTGCACAAGGGGGTCACACCAGATACTGAAAGCAAAGGTTCACATATTTGCCACTCACAGATATGCAATATTGGATCATCTCCCTCAATAAATAAATGACCAGGTGTAATATTTGTGTCTCATTTGTTTAATTGGGTTCTTTTTATCTACTTTTAGGAATTCTGATGTTGTTTTAGCTCATATTCATGCAGAAATCTAGAAAATTCTTAAAGGTTCACAAACTTTCAAGCCCCACTGTATCCCTTAGTGGTGGTCGTATTGTGTCTACGTTTTGTTCATAACGAGATGCTGTCACCCATTGTAGATGAAAATGGAATATTTTGACAGGGCAAAAAAGGGGGCTGGGGTGGTTATTAAAATATGTAGCCTACATAAAAGCAGGAGATTTAAAATAGAAAATGTAAATAATTCACTCCCTCTATATATACGGTTGACATATAATAATACATAATACATCTATCTAGTTGTTAAGCACTCTTATGAACTTATTATGTACTGCTGTGTTGCTAACTAGCCAACATCAGGTAGCTTATATTGTAAAGAATGTATTACTTAGTTTGAGAAATACTGTCTGTGATACTAAAATATGAGTGCAGATGTAGTAATCTTGGGTTTTTAAACACAAAATGTTTGATAAATCTCTCCAATTGTATATTTTTAACTAAATATTTTACTTGTGTTAGTTTATTACTTGAAGTTGCACAGTCACATCCTGTCTAGTCACACAAGCTGAAATTTTTCATGCGCAGCATGAAATTCCACATTTGTGATTCCCCTTGGCCCCGTCCGGCTTGCCAGTGGAAATGAATCATCTGTTGTTTGACAGAAGCAGTGAAATAGTGACATAAACCTGATCGTTCAGAATAACTGATCATATCACTTTTTCTTCCACATTTCTTTAGACCAGTGCTTATGGGTTATTTCACCACTAAACTCTCATTTTGTGACTAGAGATTTATGCATTGCATCCTTACTATAATATCCGTCTCTGTGTAGTTGTAGACGGACCGTTCTCCCTGACAGTGTTAGCACTTTCTGTACTGTCATTCTCAGTCAGTACTATTTACTGATGTCTTTCTCAAAGATCTAAATGCAGATGTCATTGATTGTTTAGAATAGCTTCTGCTATTTGTGGCTCAATAATGAACACTATTTTATAGTCACTTAGATCTTTTCCTCTTGCCATCTTGATCCGAAATCATGGTCAACTGGGTCTGCTCAGCATTGTTATACATGCCACTGTGCTGGGTAGGATGCTAATTGCTTAATTGTATCAGGCAGTACACCTGTTTTTAAGCATCTACCTGTTTGTAAGCATGGTGTGTTGTTACATTTCTCAACTCCTTTATTCAGGATTTTCCTTTAATTTGTCATTCGTTTGTGTCCTTGAAGATTGAAATGACTAAAGTCTGAGAACAAAAATGCACAAAGTGCATATCATAGGTCATAAACCAGCTAATCTCTTCCAGGCCTTTTACAATGAAAGTAAGAAACTCCGTTAGCTTTAACCTAATTTGTATTAAATAGTATTTGCATTTTTGTTGATAGTTTATGGATGCCTTGATCTAGTGACTTTATGTTCACAGAGACTGCAGCTCCTGCTGCTGAACCCTCTGAAGGAGCTTTCTAACATCCTACACCCTGATATCAGGCAGAAGCAGCTTGAGTGTGTGCTGCAGATTTTGCAGAGTCAAGGAGACAGCCTTGGCCCAGGCTGGCCTCTAGTGCTGGGGGTCATCGGAGCCATTCGCAATGATCAAGGGTGAGACACGCACATATACGCTCACCGTCCACTTTATTAGGTACACCTGTACACCTACACATTTATGCAGTTTATCTAATCAGCCAGTACACAGCAAAACACACAATGCAAAACATCATGCAGATACAGGTCAAGAACTTCAGTTACTGTTCACATCAAACATCAGAATGAAGAAAAATTGTGATCTCTGTGACTTTAACCATGGTATGTTTGTTGGTGCCATGGGCTGGTCTGAGTATTTCAGAAACTGCTGATCTCCTGGGAATTTCACACACAACAGTCTCTAGAGTTTGCACAGAATGGTGTGGAAAGACGAAAAACATTGCATGAGCGACAGTTCTGTGGGTGGAAACCCATGATAGCCTCAGATTCCTGTTCTTGGCTGACAAGAGTGGAACCTGATGTGGTCTTCTACTGTTGTAGCCCATGTACTTCAAGGTCTGATGTGGTGTGCGTTCTGAGATGCTTTTCTGCTCACCACAGTTGTAGAGAGTGCTTATTTGAGTTACTATATCCTTCCTGGCAGCTCAGACCAGTCTGGTCATTCTCCTTTGATGGCTCTCATCAACAAGGTGTTTCAGCCTGCAGACCCTTCACACACGGGAAGTTTTTTGTTTTTCGCACCATTCTTTATAAACTCTAGAGACTGTTTTGTGTGAAAATCCCAGGAGATCAGCAGTTTCTGAAATACTCATAGCAGCCCACCTTTCACCAACAACCATGCCATGGTTAAAGTCACACAGATCACACTTTTTCTTCAATCTGATGTTTCATGTGAACATTAACTGAAGCTCTTAACCTGTATCTGCATGATTTTTCTGTATTGCGCTGCTGCCACATGATTGGTTGATTACATAACTGCACGAACGTGCAGGTGTACAGATGTTCCTAATAAAGTGGATGTTGAGTGTATCTCCCTAAAGATAAGTCTGTACAAATGTTTGTAACAACAAGTTTATCCTGTATTATGTGTGATGCAGTAAGACTAGGCAGTGGCATGATTTTGGCAATGTTAACTGCTTCCCATTTTCCAAGTTATCTTTGCTTTGGTTTCTAGTGAATCCTTAATCAGAACAGCCTTCCAGTGCCTGCAGCTGGTGGTGACAGACTTCCTTCCCACTATGCCTTGCACGTGCCTCCAGATCGTTGTTGATGTAGCTGGCAGCTTTGGTCTTCAGAACCAGGAACTGAACATCAGCCTGACCTCTATAGGCCTTTTGGTGAGAGTACTTCTGCCGTCTACCATCTATGTTTATACACTGACTTTTAAAAACTGCTCACAAATCATATTTTTTGGAACAAAAACATTTAAAGTTTATTAGAATAGATGCACAATGTGTGATGTATCATCCGTTAATAGCCGCACCTCTCCTTTATCCTTTCTTTAGTGGAACATCTCAGACTATTTCTTCCAAAGGGGAGAGAAAATTACAGAGGAGCTGGAGAGGGAGGAAGCCATTCAGATCAAGCAGGCCCATGAAAAAGGGGAGCCTCTGAATAGACCCTTCCATCCTGCTCCACCGTTTGACTGTCTGTGGTTGTGTCTTTATGCCAAACTGGGAGAGCTGTGTGTGGATCCTCGGCCGGCTGTCAGAAAAAGTGCAGGCCAAACAATGTTTTCAACAATCGCTGCCCACGGAACCCTGCTACAGCAACCCACATGGCACATAGTAGTGTGGAAGGTACGCTGTTGACACAGTGATGGAATACTTGTTACTCTTGTTGTAAAACATTATAATGGTTTTGAAAGGTTTTGCAGCAGCAAGTCTGACATGGACACAATGTACATGTGTAGGATTTTTCTTTCTACAGCAATTAGCCTTAATTTTGAGACTATGGCTGAGAACTGCTATATAATACATGGTCCAAGGTTTGTTGCAACTAGTCTGTTGGTTATTAGTGTTCATAGTAGGTTAATGTTTAATGGACATATTACACCTATCATCACCACAGTGAAAAATATTATATTTAAAATAATATTTTAACATTAGCAAACACTTACAAACAATATCTGAGAATATACCTTTGAGGTATTATGCTGTAACTTGCAGGTGCTTTTCCACTTACTGGACTGTGTGAGGAAGTCATCCACCACCGCTGATAAGGAGAAGATTGAATCAGGAGGCGGAAACATCCTTATTCATCATTCACGTGACACTGCAGAGAAGCAGTGGGCGGAGACCTGGGTCCTGACCTTGGCTGGCGTAGCACGAATCTTTAACACCAGGAGATACCTGCTGCAGCAACTGGGTGAGAACTGGGCAGAAGTTTCTTTGACACAAAAATACAAAAATATATAAATTCAGTCTTATCATTGATCTCCAAGAGACAATGTCTGGACCAATGGCATTTTAGCAGAATTTGTTTCAAATATTAGAGAATTTTTGCACAGATATGACTGAACACTGCGGAGACTTTGCCTTCATCCATCATGCATGTACAAAACCAACCTGTACAGAAATTCTGAAAGCAAATATGGTGTCAAAAATAATTAAATGAAATGTATACACATATACAATTGGCTCTGAAGAGCAAATAAATAAATAATAAAAAAAATAATTTGAAATGACCTCCCCTTTCTTTTAAAACCAGTTCTCTTAGGTACACTATCATGCAAATTTATAAGGAAATTGACTGGTAGTTTGTTTTCTTTTCCAAGCATCGGAGAACTCCACATTTTGTGGATCTCATTTGCCACTGTATCTGCAGATCTGACCATCACAACCATAAGTGCTTTTTGAACATCCCATTCCAGATCCCAAATTTTTTTTTTTTGGACCATTTGGAAATATTAAATGTGCCCATTTCTACTGATGCAGTAAACATCTATACATGATCTAATCTTTTGTATAAAATTTAAGTGTCTAAGCCTGTTAGGCACAGTGCAATACATCCACTAAATTTCCAGATGCAGCTCTAAATTAAACAGCATTCATGATAATGAAATTTTTTTCCCAGATTAGTGATGAGAATGAGCAAAGTCACTGTTTTTTGGTTTTTTTTTTTTTTTTTTTTTTTTTTTTTTTTTTTTTTTAGTTTATCTATTCCAGTTTGTCTTATCGTGTTTATTGAATATGCATTCTTGTGGCTACTTCTTTCCAAAAAACACTCATGTAGGTGATTTCTTCAAAGCATGGGAGGTGCTATTGGACCACATCCAGTCTGCAGCTCTCAGCAAAAATAATGAAGTCTCTCTGGCTGCTCTCAAGAGTTTTCAGGAAATTCTCCAGCTAGTGACACCGGTTAAAGATGTGGAAAAACCTGACTCTTTGGGTTCTGTGGACCTTCCCCCTGTCCCCATGGTGGACTCTCTCACGTCCTCAGGCCCCGGGAGACCCCTGACTCGTTCAGACTCTCTAGCAGATCGGCTAGCTCAGCGTTACAATGCCCAGCCTCAGCCTCTTCTTCCTGGGGAAGAATTGGATGATTCTGCACTGTGGTGGTCAGCTTGGAGCACATGGTACCGAACAGGCACAGAGTGCACACGACCTCCAAATGGCAGTGCTGATAAACTGGCTTTTGTGCCCAGTCAGCCCTTTCTAACAGCGTTGATCCAGATCTTCCCACCTCTGTACCAACACATAGCAGGTGGCTTTAGCATGGAGGACTTGCGTAAGCTGGGCGTTATACTGCACGGAGCAGTGTCTGTACCCATCAGCTCAGACGCTTCACCGTTCATTCTGCCTTCCTATACAGAGGCAGTGCTCACCAGTCTGCAGGAGGCTGTTCTCACTGCGCTCGATGTGCTACAGAAGGTGAGGATTGTGATGCCGATTTCGTGTATTTAGCCCTTGGTGAGGACCAAAAAGGACCAAATGTCCTCACAATGATAAAATAGTGTCAGTTGACCCCACAGTCAACTGGTCCTAACAAAAAAGATGGTCTATTCTTCAGCTTTTTGAAAAACTAAAAGAGCCAAAATATTTCATGCTAGTTACTGAAGTTAGGGATAGGTGTAGGTATAGCATTAGTTAGTTACAGTAAGTCTTCCATTATATCAATGGACAAAGATAGAAGAACCTGTATAAGCATGTGCTCGCACACGTACATTTATGTTTTATATTTTTACAGGCAATTTGTGTGGGCCCTGAGACCCTGCAGGTGATGTACCCTGCCATTTTTGAGCAGCTCCTGCAGTTTGTTGAGTTCTCTTGCAAGCCACCGCAGTATGGCAAAATGGAAACCAAGCATGTGGCTAATGCTAAATATAACCAGGTTAGTGTATTGTCCCCACACCATATAACTTACTCTGCAATAATCCTGCATAGAATAATTACTATTACTTTTAATGGCATGAATGTAAATCTACATCAGGATTTCTGTAAAGCTGTTTTGTGGCAAAACAATAAAAGCGCTATATGAATAAAATTGAATTGAATGAATATTAAAGAAACAAACCCATTTCTATAGTTCTTTTTTCTTATTAATGTTTTGCCAAATTATTAGCTTTCTTTTTAAATTAACTAATGTATTTTGGTTGGGATTGATTAAATATTGAGCATTTACAGTATTTGTATTTTTTATTTATTCATATAGTGTCTTGTGAATTTACGGCAGCCCTAAGGGGATATGGCGATGGAAAAAATATGAGATGGGAGGAAATTTTATATTTCAATGCTTTTGCGTTCACTCTTAAAACCTTAGTGTTCCCCTGAGAAACGCTGCATTCGCTCGCTTTTTTTTCCGTTCTCTCGCAATATTTTTTGCATTCTCTTGCAATGATACTTGCATTCTTTCACATTGTTTTTGTGTTCTCTTGCAAAACTGAATATCTTAGTGAGATAATGCAAAAAAAATGCGAACTAAATCAAACTTTCTCAGCGGAACGCAAAAGCATTGAAATATAAATTTTCTACCCGTCTCATTTTTTCCCCCCATCACCATGTCACCTTAGGGGCTCCGTGTGAATTGCCTTTGAATGTGGTTGATATTTTCTAATGGAATGGGGTAGTGATTGGAACGTTTTTCTTTGTACTTATCTGAACGACTTTGCACTTTAAAATCCCTTCTCAGGATGTCATCATTGTCGAGGATGCAGAGTTTCCTCATTTCATTTCTCTCTTATTTGATTCCTTTCTCTTCTTCTTTCTCTTCTACACCCTTTTGAACTCCCTTCTGTACTTTTAACACAGTCACTCATATCCTTGGCCCTGATTGTTTTCTCACTCATTTACTTAATTTACCTTACTGTAAGGCTGTGGTCTTCACAATACTATTATGATTTCAGTCTGCAGTGTTCTGTCATTAAACTTTGCTGCCATGTGAAACGGTTAATATTTGACCACTCTTCTCTCATTCTGTTTTTTTTTTTTTTTTTTTTTTTTTTTTTGTACTTGTCATATGGATCCACTATAGATCCAACTGTTTGCACCGGTGAGTTTCTACCACCCCTCTTTGTCCCCTTTCAGCATAGTGAAGTTCAGTGGCAAAACTTGTTACATACAAGACTACTTCCTCTGTTCTTGTTGCCTCATTGCCATAGTTTACACCCATTCTTTATGTTCTTTTTCTTTACCAGCATTGTTTTTTTTTTGTTTTTTTTACTCCTGTGTACAGTCTAAACAACTCCAAAATATTTTAGTTGGTTGCTGTACAGCTTTATCCCACTGTAGGGCAATGTATTATAAGGTTTTGATTTTAAGTATGTTTGTGTGTGTCTGTCTATATGCTTTGCATTAATTAATGTCAGGCTTTTATTTGATTTTGCTGTCGGATTATATATACAAAATGCCTTTGTATTTGTTTGTTTATTAATTTATTTATTTACCTGTTCCCATATTTCTTTCCCTGTCTTTCTATAGGCTGAGTGGGTTGCCTTAAATTATGTGCCGTTTGCTGAGAGGTCTCTTGAGGTGGTGGTAGACCTGTATCATAAAACTGCTTGTCACAAGGCTGTTATCACTGAGAAAGTCTTAGAGCACATCATTAAGGTAATTATGTTTATTTGTGCACCAATTATCTCACAGTCTCTTACAGCTTACACGTTACACCTACTTACACCTGTTCTGGTGTCCACAAACATTTGGCCATATTTGTGTGTGTGTGTGTGTGTGTGTATTATATAAATATATGCGGGTTTGTGTGTTCTTTGTAATTGTTGCTGTAGACTCTGACGATGCCTTTGGGCCTGAAGTACGCATGTCCTGCTGAAAGCACGTGGAAGCTGTCGGTCTCCTCTCTGCTCAAAGTTCTTTCCATCGGCCTTCCAGTTGCCCGGCAACATGCCTCCTCAGGCAAATTTGACACCATGTGGCCCGAGCTGGCAAATGCCTTTGAGGACTTCCTCTTCACTAAAAGGTATATGTGCAGCTATTGTGTAGCTTACACACAGCAAAGCATGCATTTTTTTATCATTCTTAATGCACCCTAAGAATATGAAACTTGACATTATATGTGGCTTAGTGGTTAGCACATTTTCCTCACACCTCCAAGGTTGGGGGAACGAATCCCGCCTCCACCCTGTGTGCGCAGACTTTGCATGTTCTCTCCATGCTTCGGGGGTTTCCTGTGGGTACTCCGATTTTCCACCCCAAGTCCAAAGATATGCGTTGTAGGCTGATTGGCATTTCCAAATTATTATCTTTGGTGTGTGCGTGTGTGTACGACTGCGCGATGGGTTGGCACACTGTCCAGGGTGTCGCTCACCTTGTGCCCCGAGTTCCCTGGGATAGGCTCCAGGCTCCCCCACAACCCTGTGTAGGATAAGCGGTATGGAAAATGGATGGATAGATGGATAACATGACCAACATTTTTGTCTACAGTACACCACCTGATAACCTGTCCATTCAAGAGTTCCAGAAAAATGAAGCCATTGATGTTGAGGTAAGGTTTTACCTTTCAGTTTCAAATCTGGAAAAATAATTAGATTTAAATGTTTTAATATATATACAGTACTGTGCAAAATTTGTAGGCACATGCAAAGAAATGCTGTAGAGCAAAGATGCCTTCAAAATGGTGAAATTAAATGATTCTACTTTTTTTTAAAAAAAATACCGTAAAGAGCAGTAAACAGTAGTAAATGAAACAAAGTCAATATTGGGTGTGACAAAATAAATAAATAAATAGAAATAATAGTCTCCAGTACAATTTGTGCAGTTTTATAAGGAAATGAGCTGGTAAGTTTTATTGAGTATCTTGCAGAACCAGCCACAGTTCTTCTGGAGACTTTGACTTTCGCACTTGCTTCTTATTTTTGCAGCAAAACCCAGCAGCCTTCATTGTGTTTTTTGTCTGAAAAGTGTCTCTTATGTAATACGCTGCTTTCTTTAATGACATACAAACATTTTTTTGTAACATTTAATTTTGTGCTAGAAAACTAATGTTTGGGAATCTAAAATGTTTTTGTACTGACTTGATAATGTTTTGCCTATATGCTCATTGGCAAACTGTAGTCTTGCAAAGGCTTTTTCCTGGCACACCTCCCATGCAGGTCAAATTTGTGCAATCTCTTTCTGATTGTAGAAGCAAGCACTTTGACACCAACAGTTGCAAGACTTACTAACAGATCCTGTGATTAAATTTTGAGGTCCTTGGAGACTTCTTATTACATCAGACGGTCTGCTCTTGGGCTGAATTTGCTGGGATGGCCAGTCCTGGACAAATTGGCAGTCGATTGAAATCTGCACCATTTGTAGATTATATTCCTTACAGTGGAATGATGTATTTCAAATAATTTGGAGTTCTTTTTAAATCCCTTGCCAGACTCCTAGGCATTTCTGAAGGCCTTACAGAACTCTTTAGGGGTGTACCTACTTTTTCCATGTGACTGGTGTTTTTTGTTTTTATTTAAATTGTGAAAATTACTACAAGATGTCAATTTTATGTGTTATTTGATAGTGTGTTTAGTGATAGTTTCAAACAGATCAGATATTATATATAAAGAATTATATGTCAAGAAATGTATGTGTGTATATATATATATATATATATATATATATATATATATATATATATATATATATATATATATATATATATATAAAAGCTCTTTTGCATCTGAGAGGTTTAATAACATTCTGGTTTCATTGATTTTGGTGTCGTTTTTGTGTGTTTTGTCCACTAGGTGGTGCAGTTGATCAGTACAGAGATTTTGCCATACGCCAATTTCCTCCCCAAAGAGTTTGTCAGTCAGATCATGGCCATGCTCAACAGAGGGTCCATCCATTCTCAGCCCTCTTCCTTTACAGGTAGAGGATAAGTTAGGCACAATGTTTGGAATACATTTATCTATATGTATGCATATACTGTAGGTATGTGTGCTATAGTTTGAATAGCATAAAGTATCAAGCCATTTTCAAACATTTATTAATGTAGTTTATTTATTAATGTAGTTTATAACCGGTTTTATTACCAGTTATACAGTGTAGTTTAAAATAATATAAATTGGACACTAAGGGGCATTTTAGACGATAACATTATGCTAACATGATATTTAACTGTTTAATATATGTGACTGCCAGAAACGTGGTATTGTATTATAAAAACTAAAGTGTGTGTATGTGGCAGTGATTCTGCAACTTTGCAGTTGCAACAGAAGTAGTAGTCTGTTTAATGGGTCTATGTCTTTGCTGCTATTGTTTAATATCTTTGTTTTTTTATTGTTTAATATCTTAATATTTTTGTTTATTGCTATGTACAATGTAGTAAAATTCTCTCATGTTGTGGTGGTTATAGAAGCAGAGATTGATATCCGTATGCGGGAAGAGTTCTCTAAGGTGTGTTTCGAGACACTGTTACAGTTCTCCTTCAGTAATAAAGTGAGCACACCACAGGAAGGCTACATCTCCCGCATGGCTCTCTCAGTGCTGCTGCACAGAGCTCAGGACGTACTGCGCCGATACGTAGAAGATGAGAGGCTTAGCGGCCGCTGCCCCCTCCCCAGGTCATTCTACACAAACAGACATACACGTACACATAAACATGCAATAGTCCTGAGATGACTTTAAAAGAGAAAGTTCACTCTTGAACCATACCGATAACAGTCTTCTCACTGGCTTCCATTTTCTTTTTCAATCTTAAATATACAGCAGTACTTGAAAATTTGTGAACCTTTAGAATTTTCTATATATCTGCATAAGTATGATCTAAAACATAATCAGATTTTCACACAAGTCCTAAAAGTACACCAAGAGAACCCAATTAAACAAATGAGACAAAAATAATAATAATAATAATAATAATAATAATAATAATAATAATATGTCATTTATTTACTGAGGAAAATGATCCAAAGTTGCATATCTGTGAGTGGCAAAAGTATGTGAACCTCTAAGATTAGCACTTATTTTGAGGTGAAAGTAGAGTCAGGTGTTTTCAATCAATGGGATCACAATCAGGTGTGAGTGAGCGCCCTGTTTTAATTACAGAACAGGGATCTAACAAAGTCTGATCTTCACAACACAAGTTTGTGGAAGTGTATCAGGGCACAAACAAAGGAGATTTCTGAGGACCTCAGAAAAAGAGTTGTTGATGCTCATCAGGCTGGAAAAGCTTACAAAAGAGTTTGGACGAATCCACAGTCAGACAGATTGTGTACAAATGGAGGACATTCAAGACCATTGTTGCCCTCCCCAGGAGTGGTCAACTAGCAAAGAACACTCCAAGAGCAAGAAGTGTACTAGTCTGAAAGGTCACAAAGGAAACCAGGGTAACTTATAAACAACTAAAGGCCTCTCTCACATTGGTTAATGTTAATGTTCATGAGTCCAACATCAGGAGAACACCGAACAACAGTGGTGTGCATGGCAAGGCTGCAAGGAGAAAGCCACTGCTCTCCAAAAAGAACATTGCTGCCCATCTGCAGTTTGCTAAAGATCATGTGGACAAGCCAGAAGGATATTGTAAAAATGTTTTGTGGATAGATGAGACCGAAGTAGAACTTTCTGGTTTAAGAAGGTTTAAGAAGAAGGGTTATGTTTGGAGAAAAGAAAACACTGCATTACAGCATAAGAACCTTATCCCATTAGTGAAACATGGTGGTGGTGGTATCATGATTTGGTCCTGTTTTGCTGCATCTGGGCCAGGACGGCTTGCTATCATTGATGGAACAATGAATTCTGAATTATACCAGCGAATTCTAAAGGAAAATGTCAAGACATCTGTCCATGAACTGAATCTCAACAGCAAGACAATGACCCTAAGCACACAAGTCGTTCTACCAAAGTATGGTTAAAGAAGAATAAAGTTAATGTTTTGGAATGGCCAAGTCAAAGTCCTGACCTTAGTCTAATAGAAATGAACTGAAGCAAGCAGTTCATGTGAGGAAACCCACCAACATCCCAGAGTTGAAGCTGTTCTGTACTGAGGAATGGGTTAAAATTCCTCCAAGCTGATGTGCAGGACTGATCAATAGTTACCAGAAACGTTTAGTTGCAGTTATTGCTGAACAAGGGGGTCACACCAGATACTGGCAAAGGTTCACATACTATTGCCACTCACAGATATGTAATATTGGATCATTTTCCTCAGTAAGTAAATGACCAAGTATAATATTTTTGTCTCATTTGTTTAATTGGGTTCTCTTTGTCTACTTTTAGGACTTGTGTGAAATGTATGTATTTATGCAGAAATATAGAAAATTCTAAAGGGTTCACAGGGTTCACAAACTTTCAAGCACCACTGTATATTGCACTGTTCATGGTTATACAGCCTATGACTTTATGGATATTATGTGCATTGTGTGTCACTAATTTTTTCTTTTTTTCTCTTAGGCAACAAGTAACCGAGATAATTTTTGTTTTAAAAGCTGTTAGCACGCTCATGGATTCCCTCAAAAAGACAAAGCCTGAGAATGGCAAGTATATTTTTTATTAACATAAACAATTTGCTTTTTCTAGTCTGGGTTTGGAACTGTTAGATGTTGTTTTAGAACTGTTAATTTTAATGTATGGTTTTATATAAAGAATTTTAATATATTGTATATATTAGAATTTTCATAGGGGAATGCTAATTTCTTATTTCGCTTTTTTTTCTGCTCTTCACTCTACTTTTGGATGCTCTCATGCTCTCTCTCTCTCTCTCTCTCTCTCTCTCTCTCTCTCTCTCTCTCTCTCTCTCTCTCTCTCTCCCCCCATTCTTTATCTCCCATTCTTTCACTCATTCACCATATTGCTTGCTGTGTTGCTTGCATGTATATTTGCAGTGGATGGGAATACCTGGGCTCAGGTGATCGCTCTCTACCCCACACTGGTAGAATGTATCACTTGTTCGTCTCCTGAGGTCAGCTCTGCTCTGAAGGAGGCTCTGGGGCCTTTCAAAGACTTCATGCAGCCACCAGTGGCCAAAGTGCAGAACGGCGAGTCATGATCCATTATGTCCTACAAGCTTTTTATCCAACCAGAACCATGAATGTGACACACCACACACACGGACTTGTTTTTGCCCCAGCGCACATTTTATTGCCTGTTTTCATGGAAACCATTACTGCCAGTGGCGTCACTGTTCTCAGCTTCTTCTAACAGTGGCTCAAATTACATTATAATTGGCTGGCTGGACAGTAATAATGCATTTTTCTGCTGTATAACATTTGCAGTGTTCATTGTTTTTTCTTCTTGATTTCGTCCCCCACCCCCCACTCCCCAAAAAAAGAAGTTTCTTTACCATGACAGGAGTTAATATACAGTGTGTGGTGATAGTGTTAATGATGTAACAAAGAATCACGTATTCAACATCAATTATCTGAAACCGAAAAATGGTTTTAAAAAATACAATGATTAATAAAAAATGGTCTTTTTGTGACATTTTCTCAACTGCAAAAAGATTTTATGCAAGATCTGATTGTAACATTCCATGTGATCTCTAGTGAGCTGGAGAAGGGATGTAACCCTGTGTGTGTAAAATAAATGGTACAGTTCTATGAACACCAAATTTATTTATTTATTTTTTTTTTACATGCCGCTTTACACAATATCATAAAGGATTTGCTGTAGCATTGCTTCACTGTAGTGTGCAATTTGAATCTGCAGTTGTCTTTGCGGCTGGCATGGTGGCACAGCGGGTAACGTTGCAGCTGGATAGCTCCGTGGTCCCTGGGTCGATCCTGACCATGGGTTGCATTCTGTGCAGAGTTTCACCTGTTCTCTCCGGTTTCCTCCCACCTCACAACAATATGCCAGTAGATGAACTGGCTAATCTAAATTGCCCCTAGGTGTGAATAAGTGTATGAATGTGTGTTCATGATGCCCTATGATGGACTGAAGCTTTAAACCAGTTTTTGTCAACCAGAGGTCCGTGAAACCCTTGTAGACCATGAGATTGTTTCTAAAAATATTTTAAATGTTACTATTCATTCCTAGCTGCAAAATCAAGCAAAGTCTGCAATATTCAGATGGGCTTGCAGTTTTTCAAAATTATCACAGATTTGGACCAGGTTGTGTCATGTGACATCATCCCAGTGCACATTCAGCCAAAGCCCTCTTCGATTCATGTGCGTCGAACATGAGTACTGCTAAAAGGTTTCATTTACCAACAAAAAGCACTGAGACAGACTGTGCAAAACAATTTCGTGCAATTGCAATTTTGCAAATTCAAGTAGTTTTCCACAACAAAATAAGAACAAAAAACTCCTCAAATTGCATCGCAAATGCTGAAAAAAGCCACAACAAAATCGGGCATTTTTGGCCACAACAATCACAAAAAAACTCACGAAATCCTGTACGGACTGGCAAGAAACATTAATGGGTGAAATTAAATGAGTCTGTCAATGTGTAATGTGAAATGTTTAAAATGTATGTAATGTCAGTGTATAAAAATTCACTGATAATGTCAAGGCATGAATATGAAATTTCAAAATTTAATATTGAACTGAAATTATATTAAATTTGACACCTGTTGCTTTATGAAAACATAGTGTCCAAAGGTCTGAGAGCACGAGTGAAAATGCTTCTATTTTGCATTATTTTCTAATTTAATACAATTTTCATTACATATTATATTACAGACAACAACCTGAGTGATAAGTAGAATCCTCAAAAAATTTACACATATTTTGGAATTTCTTGGTATTCGGTTCATCCCCTTTTTGCTTTAATGACACTGTGCACTCTAGCGGTCATGGACTCCACAAGTTTGTGGAAAAATATATGATATATTTTAGATCAAATCTGTCAGAGTGTCGTCTGAACACATGCTTCAATAGAAGAGATTAGACATGAGGAAAATCTGACGTTTTGTACAAAGCAGTTAACATGATCAGTATCACACATTTGCTTACGTTTAAAAATAGGGACCTAGAAATAATCTTGAATTTTGAATCTTGAATTTTAAATATTCAAGATATTGAACATTTACTTTCTTTGTTTTAAATATTTCAAAATTCTGAAAAAATTTAATTGTTTCCAATTTAAAAAAAAAAAAAAAAAAAAAAAAAGATTTTTTAAGGTGGTCTCAGACTTTTGAACCCAACTATATAATATAGTTATATATTAGTATATAGTATATACATATTATGTGGGGGTTCTGCAAGGATCAGTTAGAGTATGCTAGGGGTCCATGACTGAAAAAGGTTGATAAGCACTAATGAATAGTCATAGTAGAATAACTATAATAACATGAACACATTTTATATCCAGCTGTGCAGGTGGATATTTGTGTTACTTTTGTGTAAGCAAGATCCAGCTCTGCTGCTTGAAATCACAGGGTTGAGCCTTGTTTCAGTCCTACATTTGCCTGAAGTGCATCACGTAAAGTAAAACTGAATGGATTTATCAGCTGATTTTGTGCGCTATGTGCTTGAATTAGTCTCACGACTCCAGTATGACGAAATGTAGTGGGCGGGGCTTTCTTTCATCTGATTGGCTACACGTTGAGCCAATGGCATGTCTGAAAGCGCGTAGTCCGCTCTACAACTGCTTACGCAGAGATACAACTCTCAGGCATGTCTGAGGAGGAGGTAGGAAGGTAGGTAGGTAGGTGTGCTCTCCATCTGTGGAGCAAGGCTATCTTTCAGCAGCCTCAGATCAATTCTACTGAGATCCTCTGAAGTGGAACTGCTTGTGTGTAGACTGCAGAGTGCCATGTCCTAGCTGAGGTAGTAGTTTGTGCTGTTGGATGGGATGTGAGATTGCCCGTTTATGGAGGTGACTGCGCAAGCTACTGCCTTGCTAGTGCTGGTCATTAACTTCACACACTGGACCTCTACAAAGTAGCATCATGGAGCAGTTTTGCGGAATAGGCTACATTTTGTACGATTTCCGCTACACATATTGCAGCAGAAGGCTGAAAATGTGTACTGTGTAATCTCTGTTCGGTCGGTTATTCATGGATACTCCCTCAATTAATCCGCTTTTCTCGAAAGACGACATGATCACGTTAAACTGAATAATGCGGGTGTTGTTTGCGAATGTGAAAAGGTATTTAGTGTTGTTTTTTTTTCTTTTCCATTACTAATATAATTTCATCTTTGTTTTTCCCCCATAAAAATAGCCTATGGTATGTATAAGTCTGTGTCTGATTTTGACGTGTTTTTTTTTTTGTTTGTTTGTTTGTTTGTGTTTGTTTTTCCCAAATGAATTGATTATTTCCCCCATAATGCATATGGGTACATTAGAGAACAACTGGAACCACACTGGACATCTTGATTGCTATAAGGACTGATTGGTTTGTAATGTTCTGTTCATTCTAAACGAACTACTACTACATTTAAAATGATTACATCTATCTCTCTGTCTGCAGTTGTTTTATATAGTGGAACATTGAATCCAGTTTTTGGTTCCTGGACGAAATCAGCTGACCTCCAAAACCCTAATCATGGTGATCTAACTTCTTGTTATAGGCTGTACCTTTATCTTTTTGTTTGTAGTATAGTTTAATCAGTTGTAATTTAAATTATTGGTACAAATTAAATTAATCTGAGGTTTCCTCCTAGACACACACACACACACACACACACACAATCATTAAAAGTTGTCATTTCAAGTAGCCACATATTTACAGTGTGGGTCCTTATAGCCGAAATGTCCATTTTCCACAGAAGGATTTCTCCGAGCCCCTCCTTTGGGCGTCACGCCAGTAAGCATGTGGGTGACCTTGAGGATCCGTCCTCCCACACTTAGTGTTCAGTGTGATTATACACTGTGTGTGAGTGTGTGAGTGAGTGAGTGAGTGAGTTAGATAGATAGATAGAGCAAGCGAGCGAGCGAGACAAGTCCACTGCAAACATACCCAAATGAGCCTTGTTTCAACTGCACCAGGGTTAGGCTGACCAGATGGCTTATCTCCCTTGGTACTGTGTTGGTGGTGCCCAGCAAATCACATAGCTCAAAAATCACCAATGCAATCTCTCTTGTGTGCAGCTGAGTACTAGGACAGGAAAGGGTTTGGAGATGAAGGCAAAGCTTACAGATTTAAAATGTATTTTATTGTTTAAAAAAAAAAAAAAAAGACTAAGGCCAGTAACAACATGGTTTGTTAATAACCCCCCCCCCAAACACTATAAAGTACAAACCTACAGGTAGACTTAGCAATGTACTCCAAATGATGCATAGTGTTATTGCAGTGATTTTTGCTTGGTGTCTCCATAGCATTTCTGTTAGAGGGGTTATTTTGGAAAACACATGTAGGATAAATATTTACCTTTGGGGTTTAAAGTAAGTTAAAAAAAAAAAAAAAGTGAATATAGTATATTTTAGCAAACAGTCCTGAGGTCTGAAAGATATAATGATCATACTTTTTAAAATGCCAATGTTGACCACTAGTGTAAAAGTTTACCACTTAGTTGTTATATATGATGCTAATAAAATGTTTATTGGCTTCAGTGTTTTTTGAGTGTAGCATTGTTTTTATAGAAAGTAGGTGAAAGACAAAATCACAATAAATCAGAATAAATTCAGTCCCTTAACAATTTACTGTCTTATGTCATTTACAAAAAGAATCCTTAGTTTTAGCTGTAGAGGTCATTCATGCTCCCTATATTGTACAGTACAAAAGTGCTTTTCAGCTTTGTGCTACTGTAAAACATACTGAGAAATCGACCCTCCAAGTGTATTTGAGAGAGCACCGTGGAAAGGCAGTTTTTCAAATACAGTTCTAAATACATTAGTTCACATATGCACATTCAAACCAAATTATCCATTCCAAGGATTCACTTTCATTTCCATTCACAGAATGGACAAGAGGAAAAAAAGAAAATAACTACCTGTGTTAAGACAAAACATAAACAGAAGGCAAGAGGAAGACTTGAACAATATTAACAACCGGTCCTTGATAGTACCAGTAGATTCTGTAGAACAGGGACATTTAGTGTCCATGTGGTTTCAAAATTATGTTTAATCAAATGTAAACTCCAGTCATTCAGTCATAAGCCAAAGTTCAGCCAGTAAAAGCCTCTAAATGGTTTAAACCTCCTCATTCAATGTTCTATGATCCATTTATCTCCGTTGGTCACCTTGACTGTGGCTGGGCGAACATTAGGGGAATGATGTAAACAGATATGTCATCACCAGAACCCAGTCTACCATTTGTTGTCCTCCAGCCTTGTTCAGTAAATACCCCTCTAGCTTTCATCACCAACTCCTGGGCTGCCATTGTATACCTTAATAGCCAGAGAAATACAGACAAACCATCAATAATTAAGGGAATAATAAGTGCCTAGGTACTATCAATGGATTGCTTATTTAAAGAAAATGTTTTTAGTTCTCAAAGTCACTTTACTTTTACTAGCATGCATGTCAGTGACTAAAAATTTTGAAATTATGACTATAAACCACCGTTTATAGTATGTTTGAGGTAGAATATTAGCTCGCCCAACTCATCATGAACTAGCAAATGTATCATCAGGAATATTACCATGTTCCTGCCAGTGCAATGTACATCATACCAGAAGTGCTCACCTTTTGTGCTGTACAGTATATACAGCACTGTTTGGTAATTTCCCTATTCTAACACAACGACTAAAATTTCTAATAATCTGAATTAAGTGTGTACATACAGTATATACAGGAACAGAATTGTGAGTGTTAGTCGCTGAGGTAATTCCCATATTAAGTATTTTAAGATGCAAGACATATGGCAAAGAACTACGATAACTGCTCATTCATTCATGTTCACAGTAACACTAAACCCAGTTGCCTATTGGCTACTTATAGACACTAAATGCAGACGGATTGTTTGCTCTTGCCATTTCCTCAAGCACGCTTTACCATACTGGAGAACTTGCCTGTGATGGTTGTCAGGGTCACAGTTTCCAAGGAAACTAGTAACTGCCTCAGCCACTTCCTTGTTGGAGAGAACATCCCATAAGCCATCTGTAGCCAAAATCATGACATCGTCAGTGCCATGCTCAAACTGCTCCAAGTTGTACACCCTCACCTGGAAACAACACGTCACGTATGCATCAAAGTTTCATTCAAACTGAAATGCAAATCAATGATCTGTTTGTAGCTTGTATTCAAATATGAATCTTAAACACTTCAAAAAGATTCAGATATTGCACTTCTCATGCACTAATCCTTCCGACTATTTGGCTGAGAGCAAACATTCATTCATTCAATCATCTTTAGGTTGATCCTGGTCAGGGTTGCAAGTTGAGAGCAAACACAGTTTCAAACACACAAATTTTATTCAAAGTTTATATACATCGGCTACACTTACATATGTGAATCATAAAATTCCACAGCACGACCCCAATGCAAGATGAAGTGTCAGTGGAGTGAATATTTTCGAATGCACAGTTCTAGTTCAGGGTGACAATAAGTCAACATTTTTTTTCAAGATCAAAAAGCGAATCTGAGTCTTGCTTGTGTTTATATAGTTGAACTGTGGTTGAACTCTGCCCATTTACAATCTGAAGATCAAAAGCTATTCAGATAGACAGTGCAAGCAGAGAACAGAGAGTACACCATGCTGTCAGGAACTACAGTGCCTCGAGAGAAGACAAGCTTCTTATGGTTAGGTTCACATCTGCTTAAAATTAAATGAGTTTAAAAGGGCTGCCAAGTCATTTACATTAAAAAATGATCTCATTGTTAGCAAGGACATAATTCTGACATCCTGGCAACTAACAATCAAATTGTACAATGGAAAAAAGGACAGGGAATATACATTACACTCATTTTATATCCCTTAAGAGACTTTATACATATTTCATATACTCTTTTAGTTTTAGAATGTAGTAAAGATAAAGAAACTACCTCTGGACTGCAGGAGAGAAAAGGTTTAATGGAGATGTCCGTGCCATGAACCTTTAGATCATGATCACCAAATCCTCTGGTAACACCAATAGTGGCCATCACCCGGGCCTGCGACACCAGAAGAGTGCTCACAATTCACAACTCTACTTCACTGTTCTGTCATTTACCTCATTTACATTTATGAAATTAAATTAGCACTATCTCTGAAGCTCTAGTAGAAGATACAGGTACAGGGGTTACATTACATCATTACACTCAACTATGACTAATAAAATAGTTATTTTAAAAACATTACTTTCATTCTGGCTTTATGAGTCCTTCGTATTAGGACCACTTTGTCTGCCACATGTTCACTAGCTTGCTTCCTCTCCTTAGAGACAGACATTTGTACACATTTTAAAATATGACATTATTCTCCTTAGTATGGTTTCTCTTATAAGATTGGTCTTGTTGCTCATGGAGAGGAAAGCTGAAAACATTATTAAATGAGAGGTGTTTAATATCTATAGTGTACTTGGGAGAAGGTGCTGTTTGGTACTCTTCCATATGCAGCTTCCTCACTTGTCCATCATAATACATGTAAAATAACTGACTTGATAGTGCATCCCAATACAAAACACTTCAAATACTGAATAAAGATTATTGAGATTACTGAGGATGATACCATTTAAAAACCATAAAGATGGCTTTGGACCTCAATTCATATGAACAGTTATGCTATGATGCTTTAGGACTACAACTGCCACAAACAGTTTTGCACTCAAGTCTCCATCAGTGAACAGCTGATAAGTTCAACAAAACAGACTTCATGTGAAAACTGTAATGAATTTCCCGGTTAAACAATTGTACTTTTTGACCATGTAGTACACAGTTCTAGAAGAGATTTATTTATAAATGCACTATCCTGTGTCACCGAGATGAGGATGGGTTCCCTTTTGAGTCTGGTTCCTCTCAATGTTTCTTCCTGATATCATCTCAGGGAGTTTTTCCTTGCCACCGTCTCCTCTGGCTTGCTCATTAGGGATAAATTCATACATTTAAAATCTATATATTTCTGTAAAGCTACTTTGGGACAATGTCCATTGTTAAAAGCACTATACAAATAAAACTGAATTGTATTGAATACTCAACACAGTATATACAGCATTTCTACCACAGCGTTTGATCAATAGTACAATGATATAATTTCCATTTTATGAACCAAATTTAATTCTTGCCCATTTAGTGCATTTTAATATACTAAATAATGTGTCTTGAAAAACAATCAGGAAATGTAGACTTTTGCATTGAATGTATTCTTAATGTGATATTGTGTTTCACCTGGCTCTGATAGGGGCTTGTCTATACCTGTTATAGACACAATGTCTTACTTGTATTTTTTGGGTGATCTCAGGCAGAAGAAAGTATAGTCATGATTTATCAGATTTACTAAACCCTTTCAAACCTGATGTGACTTTCTAGTAGACACTATCATGTTCATAAGAACATATATATTTTGGTAATTTTGCTTCTTATATCTAGCAACATCATCTATAGCATAGCATTACAATAACTATAGGTCCAGCTATAGATCCAGCTATAGATCAAGGAAAGTCCCAGTCAGCCACAGCAGGTAAAGAATGTCCCTGTTATTTTTTTTGTCTTACTACAAAGGACAGACCTATAATTTTGTCATCAGTAGGCCTCATACCTTCTTCCCCTCTCCAAAAACCAGTGGAAACTTCAGATCATCCTCCTGCACAGTTTTATATGCCCTGTACAAAGAAAAAGCCCTTTAATGAGAGCACTTTGGTGCTGGTGCACAGCATAATCGAAAGTGTAGACATAAAATGATTTCAAGCATGGCAAAGCTAAATTATTTAGTAAAATGGGGATTGCACAAAAATATATGTTATATTTGCACCAACTGGAGATACTGTGTCAGACTAACAGCATATTTTGTGTGATATTTTGTACAACTGCATCAGTTGCTAGTGTCTATTTCAAGTCAATGTAACCAGCATGTATGCATCTATCTTTCCTTCACCTCCTCATATCACTATTTTAATAAGGTGTTCTTCACTGCATTGAGACCCCACAGTGATCATGTAATCAGGCTGCCCCTCTGGCTACTAGAATATGGCCTGACAAGACATTATGTGTCTATTAACTGGGAATAATTGAGAATGCCGCAGTTTGAGGATTCGACTTAATAAAATACAAAACACATAATATATCATCCTGAACCCTGGGTACGCTCTGGCCAACTCATTATGTAATGTATCACACTGTATGCAATTTCAGTATAAAATCTTTCATAAATCCTACAGTTATCGACATTTTGAGATATTCCCCTGTAATACTTCTAAATATGGAGAGGAATGACATTTTGTTCTGAACAAAAAACTCAAAAAACAAATCTGGTATGCTCAGACGTTCTATGGAGTATGATTGAAGGTGCTTTTAAGTGGGGAAAAATAATTATCCAAAAAAATTTTATCCAAGGCACACTTCCAATTCAGATATTTCATAGTAGTATATATATATAAGTGGGAGTAATGGGCTGCAGACCCACTACTAAAGAAAAAACACATTTGGAGAACAAGTCAGTTAAAAGTATTTCCACACTAGTAAGTGTGATTTATAAGTTTTATCAAAATAAACTGACAGATATCTCACAAGGGAACCCTTTCGTATTTCAAGTGGTTCAGTGGTTAAGCCATTGGGCTACTGATCAGTAGATCGTGAGTTCAAACCCCAGCACTGCCAAACCACCATTTTTGGGCCCTTGACCAACCCTCAACTGCTCAGATGTATAAATGAAATAAAATGTAATTTGCTCTGGATAAGGGCATCTGCCAAATGCCATGCATGTAAAATGTAAATGAGCTAAAGCTAAAGGTGCTAAGTTTCAGATGTGGCGGTTGTGTGTGGATAAAATCAGTGAAATAAACATATTACTGCTGGGTTTAGACATTTTTATAGTTTTATAGTTTAAGACTAGCCATGTTACACATGTAGTTGCCAAACATCTGGAAAAATTATTGATGTGACCAACATCTTTCATTCAATTTTAATTCTGTAATGTCTTGCCTTAAATCATAACTTTAAACACGATTACAGTCAGCTCATGCAATCTAGAGATGTGGTAGATTGTACGTCTTTAATATGGTTACAAATACTGGCCAATGAATACACTGAAAACAGCCACCTCGATACAATTATCTGTATTAAGTGTGAAGTTTCCACTTACCAGCCTTTCATGCTGTAGTCTCTGTACAGCATTCTCTTTCCCACCTCCTTCTTGCAAACTGTTCTAGGGAACTCCAAGTGTGTGAACTCATTTCCCAATAAGTGAGGCTGCATATAAGCCTGAGTAGGAAAAAAGAAAAAGTAAACTTCTGGGTTCTACTTATATTTTTTGTTCTACTGTCAGACAAATTTGGATCAATCTATGCACAACTAGTTCTGGGATCTGTTTTCAAAAAAGTATTGTAGCAAAAAAGATGTAAGATGGTATATTGAATATTAAGATTGTCTCAATATTAAGACAGACTTTTTTGCAGGGAAAAAAAAGCATGTGATTAATAGGTTTGTGTACTAACAAAGATTTTCATTGATTTGAATGAGTTCTGGAATGTGAGTGCTGGAAAATGACTATGGGAGTGGATACATCATTGTTTCTGCCTTATTGTACAGTTTGTTAAATTGTTAAATTCCTTCAGCACATGACCAACTATGGTATCAGAATATGTCTGCAGACCTAGCTGTGTGCAAAATCAAACACTGGTCAAGGTTTATTAGTTTGAGATCAAGAGTATTGGATCGTTTGATTATCTTGGTTGATTTTTAAACCATTTTAATATAGTTCAATGTCTTATAATGCACATTTTCTTTAATATGAACCAAATCATATTAAATATAGTTTGATGTCCTTCTAGTTTTTGCAATTCAGAGTACACTTGAGTGTTCATCTAATAGTAGCACACCAATGCTGAGGTTACAGGGATATTTTTTTCTGTGCCAAATTATATGTCTTTTCCTATAGCATTGTAAGGCTTGGCAAGGCTTTGTCTTTCACCCTTTACTTTGTTATAAGCAAGCTAGAATTGCTATTACTAAGCCTTATTAATAACATGTAATCTCATGTCTTGATAGATGTGATTAGGGACAACAGGGCAACATGTAAACAGTAGGTTAGACCAGTTGTGGTAGGGATTTTCAGTGATGTTATTACCATTAAACATGGTAATGTCTGTTTTGGTTTTGTTGTTGTTTTGTATAATGCATGATGGAGTTTGAGTGCTGGTGGCACTGAAAAGGGCAGTACGGTCACAATACTAAAGCTGTCCTACAGAATACTACATCGTATGCCTGAAATGCTGTCTAAATACAGGTAAAATCAAACAAACTTGACTATTCTAAGGTTTAATCTTTGTTTTCCTAAGGCTTTGTCATTCAAATTTCAAGGAAATGGCATTCAGCATTAGACATCCTTAAGCAAATCTCCCTATTGATAGTAGTATGGTCCAATAACAAATAGAACTGATAACATTAAATTCCTCCAAAATGGCCTTATATCATATACTGTAGCTTATCATATTAATTTTTCTGTATAGGACTTCTTGATAAGAGTTGACTCTGCTCTTTCATTCTTACCAAACACTGAAGTCTCTGTCTCTCTGACTCTGGAGTGAAGGCACTTGACATTGGGATGATTTCCCCATTACGCAGAATTATGGCCCTGGCAGAGAAACAGAAAACACAACTGTGCCTGGGGGAAAATTTAAAAGCCTAATCTGAAAGGTCACTAAACTCACCAAACTTGGCTTGGTGTGAGTGGAAAGTGAATGTTTTACATCTGGATATTCATTTCATACTCTAAGTATATGTGTGTGAGTACTGTGACATTGGAGACTGTTGGTTACCTTTGTTTGTCTGTATTTTTTATTTTTCTGTACTCTCTTTGCTGTGAGTGACCTTCTACCCTGCACAGCTGCTTACTGTAGCTCAAGGTAAACTAAGATAAATCAAGGTCATGTGGTGCAAGATGTACCAGGCACAGGATAAGAATGTGGACAGGAATAAGTGTTTCAGGATCCGCCCATTGCTATAGTGTGTGATGTCATGGCTGAACAAGTCAGCAGTTGCTACAGTGCATTTTACTATAATTTGACTTGATGCTTTTTCATTGTCACTGAACTGAGGAATACCAGATTATTATATGAAGCAAGGCTATATTGGTCTCAGATCAACAAAATGGGCAATACTATCCTCCTCAGTGTCCCACAAATTTAGGGAAAGAGGACAACAGACATTTTGAATGTTCAAGAGCAACCAATGATGCTTAGCAACAATTATAAGCTTGTTATTACATGATGTAAAATATAAAGAGCTTTACCTGCTGTCTCCTGCATTGGCCACATAAAGCTTCCCCAACAAGCACATAACTGCTAAAGCTGTACACCCTCCAGAGATATCATACACACCCCTCTCTCGGGCAATATGTTTGTCCTGCAGTTGCACAATTCCATAATAGTAAAATATTAGTTAATAAGGTTTAGCACAACTCCTTACAATGAGCCAGTGTGTACAAGGCTAAACATCTGCAAACAATTCAGACTATGTCTGCCATCTAGTGGCTGTACACAGGTAACTGACAGCTTGTTTACTACTTTAATGGAAAAAAGTTAATCAGGGTTAAAGTTTTCTATATTAATTAATCTAAATGTTCTTAGCCAAGATTTAAACAGCTCTAAAATATTAAGTAAAAAAAGAACAACTAATTAATCACTACCTTAGGTCTGTCCTGGTCTTTAAAACTTACCATCTCTTTGAAAGCATTCTCAATTGCACCAATCACCAGGCTCTCCTGCTTCACTTTCTTCTCCATGAAGAAGCGTGGAGTTGGCGTGTTGGGTGAACCTGGTGCTCCCGCAGCACCCCTCAGCGATGCGGCTCTGGACAGCGCTCGCTGTGATGAGCCTCCACTCGGGCGAACATGCAAGCTGGTCTCCTCACCAAGACATGTAGGGGGCTGCAGTGAAGGCTTCTGGAGGATTTCCAGCACACTCTGCAACTGCTCCTCAACGTGCAGGTGTAGGAGCTTGGATGCAAAGACGGCAGCACCCGAACCAGCATGGCCATCAAAAAGTGCCCAATAGTGGAAATACAGATCTTCCTCTTCATGCTTAATGCAAGTACATAACACACACATACATTATACTGATACAGTGGGTATACAAAATAATCACCCCCTTTAAAATAATCACATTTTGCTGCTTTTCAGCCTGAAGTGAAGACGGACACAGTTTTTGTTTTATCCAGCTGTATTTACTCAGTGCAACTTATAACATCCAAGTGAAAGATATAACGCTAACATGTCAGAAAAAAATTAAAAAGCAGAATCACAGAGTTGGAAAAAGGATCACCCCTTTGCTTTAAAGTGCCCCAATTTTTAATTACAGCCTTTAGTCTATTGGGATATGTCTCTACTAACTTTGCACATCTAGCCTTTGCAATATTTGCCCACTCTTCTTTGCAGAACTGCTCAAGTTCAGTTAAATTTGATGGTGACTGTTTGTGGACTGCAGTCTTCAAGTCATTCCACAGATTTTCAATGGGGTTTAAGTCTGGGCTCTGACTAAGCCATGCAAGGACATGCACCTTTTTCTCCTTCAACCACTGTGTGGTCAGTTTTGCTGTGTGCTTTGGGTCATTGTCATGTTGGAAGGTAAACCTTCTTCCCATTGACAACTTTCTGGCAGAGGGCAGCAAATTTTCCTCAAGAATTGACAGTATTTTGCCCCATCCATTTTCCTTCTATCCTGACAAGTGCTCCAGTCCCTGCTGCAGAGAAACACCCCATAACAGGATATTACCACCTCCATGCTTTACTGTAGGAATGGAGTTATTTGGATGGTGAGCTGTATTGGATTTCCACCAGACATATCATTTGGTGTTGAGGCCAAATAATTCATCTGACCATAACACCTTTTTCCATGTGGCCTCAGAATCTTCAAGGTGCGTTCATGTGGCCTTTCATGAGGAGTGGCTTTTTTCTTGCAACCCTCCCATACAAGCCACATTTGTGGAGAATTTGTGATATTGTTGTCACATGCACACAATGACCACTCTTTGTCATAAATTCCTGCAACTGCTTCAGAGTTGCTGTAGGCCTCTTGGTAGCCTCTCTGACCAGTTTCTTCCTGGCTCTTTCATCCAGTTTGGAGCGACGTCCTGATCCAGGGAGGGTCTGTGTTGTACCAAATACCTTCCACTTCTTAATAATAGACTTCACTGTGCTTCTAGGCATTGATAAAGCCTTTGAAATGTTTTTGTATCCATCTCTTGACTTGTGCCTGTCCACAACTTTTGACAGTGCCTTGCCACCCATAGTTGATTGTTTGCTTCAGTTGCACTGCAGAATGCTCCAGGAAACCTCTTTCATGTTGAGCTAATCAAAATGACCACAGCTGATCACAGTTGAAAGTCAAATGGCTTTGAGTTTACAAGTCGTTTTTAGGAGGGGGGTGATCCTTTTTCCAACTCAGTGATACTGTTTTTTAAATTTATTTATTAATTTTTTTCTGACATGTTGGTGTTATATCTTTCACGTAGATGTTATAAGTTGCACTGATTAAATACAGCTGGATAAAACAAAAACTGTGTCCATCTTCATTTCAGGCTGAAAAGCAATAAAATGTGATTATTTTAAAGGGGGGGGGGGGGGGTGATTCTTTTCTATACCCACTGTATATTGACCACATATTAAATATGGCAAAGTGTTTATAAGTGCTATTAGCAACTTTCATAACAAGGTAAGGGGTAATTTTGGGTATTGTGTATTATATTGTGAAAAAGTTACATCCCACATTGCAGTTGGGTGAATTAGGATAATTTGGGGGTAATATGGGACAACTAAGATCAGGACCTCAGAAAAGGTGCATGCACAAGTAAGTGACAAAAGTTTGAAGATATTGGTATTAGGGATACATCCATTCATCCATTTTCTGTACCGCTGATCCTACACAGGGGGAGCCTGGAGCCTAGCCCAGGGGACTTGAGGCACAAGGTGAGGGACACCCTGGACGGGGTTCCAACCCATCGCAGGGCATAATCACACACACTCACATACTATGGACAATTTAGAGATGCCAATCAGACAACAACACATGTCTTTGGACTGGGGGAGGAAACTGGACTACCTGGAGGAAACCCCTGAAGCATGGGGAGAATATGCAAACTCCACGGACACAGGGCAGAGGCGGGAATTGAACCCACAACCCTGGAGGTATGAGGCAAATGTGCTAACCACCGTGTGTTACGGATACAATTTCTTTTTAAACAAAACAACAAGCCCAATTATTATCAGATTATGTATAGGCAACAAAATATGCAGTAAAATTGCAAAAATACGTTTCTGACTTTTTTATAGTGTGTATATTGTCCCACCCACTTTATTGTATATTCTTAAAAAGTGGGACAACTTGCTTTGGGTTTTGTGAGTCAGCCCACATATGCTTTTTAACTCTTTACCAGAGGCCAAAAAATGGAATTTCCCATCTCTGCTTACCTTTCTGGACCTAAAAAAATGTGTCCCAGATTATCAAATGCCAGATTTTGGCACAAATAAAACTATAAACTGAGACATGTCACATCAGATATACATTGTTAGTTCATATGTGGTTGGAAAACATTTTAGGAATTTCAGAGTCCTTTTGTGAATTAAATTTGTTAAATAGATAGTGTAATATGACACTGTGCTTCAAAGTTAAGAAAATGTCCCAGATTACTCTAATTCACCTTATTCTTTATTTGTGCTGGACACAAACATATACAGTTGTGCTCATAAATTTACACACCCCTTGCAGAATCTGCTAAATGTTAATAATTAAAAAACAAAAAAACAAATAAGAGGGATCATTAATTTTTTATTTTTTTATTTAGTACTGCCCTGAATGTTATTTTACATAACAGATGTTTACATATAGTTCACAAGACACAATAATAACTGAATTTACACAAATGAACCAGTTCAAAAGTTTACAAACTCTTGGTTCTTAATACTGTGTGTTATTACCTGGATGATCCGCGACTGTTTTTATGTTTTGTGATAGTTGTTCATGAGTCCCTTGTTTGTCCTTCAGTTAAACTGCCCACTGTTCTTCAGAAAAATCCTCCAGGTCCTGCAGATTTTTTGCTTTTCCTTCTGCATATTTGACTCCTTTCCAACAGTGGCTATATGATGTTGAGATCCATCTCTTCACACTGAGGATAATTGAGGGACTCAAACACAACTATTACAAAATTGCAAACATTCACTGATGCTCAAGAAGGCAACACGATACATTAAGAGCCAGGGGGTGTAAACTTTTGAACAGGATGATTGGTGTAAATTGTTATACTGAGTCTTCTGGGAAACCAGTAAATATCTTATGTAGCTTCCGAAGGGCAGTACTAAATGAAAACAAACAATCACTCGGTTCAAATGTTTACACCCCCCTGGCTCTTAACGTAGTGTGTTGCCTTCTTGAGCATTAGTGAATGTTTGCACCTTTTTAAATAGTTGTATTTGAGTCCCTCAGTTGTCCTCACTGTGAAAAGCTGGATCTCAACATCATATAGCCACTGTTGGAAAGGGGTCAAATATGCAAAGGATGCTGGAAAAGCAAATGTGCAGGACCTGGAAGAGTTTTCTGAAGAACAGTAGGCAGTTTAACTGCTCAGGACAAACAAGGGACTCATGAACAACTATCACAAAACATAAAAAAAAAAACATCCAGGTAACAACACACAGTGTTAAGATTCAAGCGTATGTAAACTTTTGAACTGGTTCATATGTGTAATTTCAGTTATTATTGTGTCTTGTGAACTATATGTAAACATCTGTTATGTGAAATAGCTTATTCAGGTCAGTACTGAATAAAAAACAAAATGCAATTTTAATGATCCCTCATTTAAAAAAAAATAAATAAATAATAATAATAATAATAATAAATGATTAACATTTTGCAGATTCTGCAAGGAGTATGTAAATTTATGAGCACAACTGTACACACACCTCTGTACTGAATTTAGACAATGTCAGAAAATATATACAGAAGCTTACAGATGCGCTGTAAAAATGCTGGTTTACCTTTGTAACAGCCATACATTCGGGATATTTTATAATAATATTTTATAATTATAATATTTTATTATCCAATATAAAACAGCTTTTATAATTATTAATTAAAATGATTCGATGTAAAATGCCCCTCTTCCATGTGCTATTTCACCATATTTTATTAAGTACAGCATTATGTGAGTCTTCACTTCACTTCTTTCACTTATGATTGGATTAAAAAAGAAATGTCAATGCTAAGCTTGTTGCATGCTGGAAGAGACAAGGTGTAATACCAGTGGAGCTGAGCTGGACAAGGCACTCACAGAGCTTTCCTGAATGAGAGAGTCTTCTTTAGGCTCCAGAGATTCTCTGGTCGGTAGTGAAGATCGCCTCCTGGTGGTGGGAGTGTAGCTTGGAGAGGCCGGATCAGCAGGTCTTTTCCTCAGCTCCACCACCTCACAACAGGCCTGGTCTTCATTCAGGGCACTCTTCCCAGCATTAATCACCCTACAACAGATACAACAATAACTAACAGTAACACAGAAGATTAACAACAGCAGGCTTTTCATAATCAGAGTGGCCTAGATTTGCAAATGCAATTTTAATAACATGATCAATACTTGCAACTTAATTATGTAAATAATTTATTGTTTCTGTCACTTTATCATAAGGATGAAGTTTTACAAATTATGTTTCATTAAAGCTAGTTCCTGTGATAAAAGAGGTGTCCATAGTCTGGCCCCAGGGCCAGATGCAGCTCGCAGACAGATGTTAACTGGCCTGCACCTTCTCTGTTACAATGTATGTTAGGTGACCCTCTGCCCAGCAGACTGTGTTAACACAATTAGCTAAAATGCAAATTAATTGCATATTAATTAACAGAATGATTATTTATTAGTACAGAAAATATTATGTAAGAGACACTTTTTAGACAAAAAACACGATGAAGGCTGCTGGGTTTTGCTGCAAAAATAAGAAGCAAGTGCGACAGTCAAAGTCTCCAGAAGAACTGTGGCTGGTTCTGCAAGATTACCAGCTAATTTCCTTATAAAACTACACAAATTGTACCGGAGACTACTATTTTTATTTTAATAAAAAAAAAATTGTAACACCAACTATTGACTTTGTTTCATTTACTACTGTTTACTGCTCTTTGTGTTTTTTTTGTTTTTGTTTTTTTTTATGTAGAAACATTTAATTTCATTATTTTGAAGGCATCTTCACTCTACAGCATTTCTTTGCATGTGCCTAAAACTTTTGCACAGTACTATATATATATATATATATATATATATATATATATATATATATATATATATATATATATATATATATATATATATATATATATATATATATATATATGCTGCTGAAATAGGGAGTGCTGTAAATTACTACACTGTTCAACCATTTTGGATGTAAATACTTCAAATTAAAGCTGAAAGTCTGCACTTTGAGCTCATATTCATTATTTAATTTCAACTCCAATATACTGTGATAGACACATTTATGACACCTTGTGCATTTAATGAAGTCTAATTTGGCCCCCTATGAAAAACATTTGATCACCCCTGTTTTAGTTTATGTAGAGGAAGTGCTAAATAACAGCTTAACTTCTATTGTGATGAACCAATATATTATATTACAGCATAATAAATTTTTTTTAAAAACAAACAACAACAACAACAAAAAAAAAAACAATCTGATTTGTTTAAAACCAATAAATTTTTGCATTGATAATAAAACACTACTATTGACCTATAAAGAACTGAATGGTCTGGAGTCAACTTTTGGTCTTTTATGATGCACCACGCCCCCATCGATCAAAAGGTGCAGGCTATTTGTTAGTACCTCGAATAGTGAAGGTTACAGCAGGAGGCAGAGCTTTCTCTTACAAAGGACTTTCTCTCTCTCTCTCTCTCTCTCTCTCTCTCTCTCTCTCTCTCTCTCTTTCTCTTTCTCTCTCTCTCGCTCTCCCCCCCTCTCTCTCTCTTGATTGAGTTACACATGCTACTACTGAGATATCAGTAATCCTGACCCCTTCTGCTCTCTGGACCTGTATGATCCATTCTGATGCCAGGAAATCACTTGCTGTTGCTGAGGGTGACCCCACATGTACAGCTTAAAGATCAATGAGATTACTGAGGATGGTACCACTTAAAAACTATGAAGATGGCTTTAGGACTGCAATTTATATGAACAGTATTGCTATGATAGCTTTAGGACTGCGAAGAGTGAACAGTTGATCAGTGAACAGTTGATAACTTGAACAAAATAGACTTCATGTGAAAACTATAATGAATTTTCTGATTACACAATTGTGCTTTTTGACCACGTAGCACACAGTTATAGAAGGAAATTATTTATAATCGCTCTATTCGGTGTCACCCAGATAAGGATGGGTTCCCTTTTGAGTCTGATTGCTCTCAAGGTTTCTTCTTCATATCGTCTCAGGGAGTTTTTCCTTGCCTTGCTCATTAGGTATAAATTTATCATTTTTAATTTTATATCCTGAATTTATATTTTTCTGTAAAGCAGCAATGTCCATTGTTAAAAGCACTATACAAATAAAATTTTATTTAATTGAATTGAAAATGGAAAACAGATTTTGTAAGATTACTAATGTTTCTTCACATTCTCAAAACGACTTCTGTTTTTCTACATCTGACTTACTCAGGAACTGAAATAGAGCCATTCTTCCCAGTAACTGTACATTGATCAGTGACCCAGTTACTTTGGAGTAATATATATAAAACCCCCATCTCTTACATTAGATAAAAAAACATGGCCCTCAAGGAGAAAATGCTACTGACTATGCTCTCTTCACTTTACAAGCTTTACGATCTTGATTTCATTATTACTGGCAGGGCAGATCAGATTACATAACTGACCAAAGATGTAAAACTTTCTGGGCTCCAGACAGGAGCTTAGGACCAGACTTAAGACAGTAATATATTGCATTACACAAACACTATAAAAAAAATCAGGGTGAAGGAGGATTTTTGTTAATAAAAGTAAGACTGTCTTCTTTGACATTGAATGTTACATAAACAGAGTAGACTGCATGTGACTGAGGAAGCTGCTGAAAAAACAACATAAAGTGTACAAAATGTCCAATAGGTTTTCAACGAGTTGAGAACTCATTAAACAATTCAGTGAGCATTCATGGCCGTTGGTTGAGAGCATTGTCATCCTTGAAGAGAGAACTCCCGTCAGGATAGTTAGAAATGTTTCATCATAGGATAAAGGGGATCATACATAATAACTTTGGATAGCTTTGCAAAAGACTGGATAGCTTTGCAAAATTTGTATTGACCTAACAACCCCTCACCGACCATCCCCCCACCTTTATATGCCTTAATATGTATGCATTTGTAGCTTTTAAGGAGTCGCTAGCATCAAGTCAGTCAATATATTGATCATTCCATCCACTAATGGCTCTATTAAAGCATTATGGTATTTGTAGTGTAAAGCTATTCTTCTACACAAATGGGGTTCTTAGTGTGGCCAAGAGACCAGCTGCTTACAAGTTGAAAATGCCTGCAGTGGCATGTTCCTCTGGTCTATTGCCTCATATAGTGATGCAGACTAACACCACGTAGCCATGTGCAGTAAACATTAGTTCAGATTTCAGAGCTTCGATACACCACATGTATCAATAGGTAAAAAGTATTGAAAAAAGTTGAGAATGTAAAATAAAGTAAAAGTAAGGACAGTAATAATAATAATAATAAAGTAGACAAAGCCATAGGGAATATCTGTGTGTGTGTGTGTGTGTGTGTGTGTGTGTGTGTGTGTGTGTGTGTAACCTGGATGACGTGACGCAGAGCAGCAATGCGCACTTGGCCAGATTTTGTGTAACAACCTACAGCTGGTTATAGAATCAAAACAAACAAGCTAGAGCACCTTGTTATAATAATAATAATAATAATAATAATAATAATAATAATAATAATAATAAGAAGAAGAAGAAGAAGAATGATAATAATAACCAAGCATTATTATTATTATTACTATTATTATTATTATTATTATTATTATTATTATTATTATTTGTAGTAGTAGTAGTAGTAGTAGTAGTAGTAATAATAATAATAATAATAATAATAATAATAATAATAATAATAATAATAATAATAATAATAATAATGGTGTATACTGAACATTTTCCTGAAAATAAATCACGGTTGCAAGAATGAGCAAGTCAGCATTTCTTACCATAGGCTTAATAATTATGCTCTATGTTTCTCACCGTCTTGTTTAGTATAATCACACTGCGAATGCCTTACAGTAGTTTACAGCAGTGTCATCTGATCGTGCTGTTATAGCCCCCTCCCGCACACTGCACATTTTAACCTCATGAAGAATGAGAGAAATATCTGCTGAGACGCGTCAGGTGCATTGCAGAGAAAACATTACAACCTAGAGTGCTGAAAGAAAGAAAGCTGAACGCCTCTGCTTACTCTGCATAGCCAGTGGACCAGGGCAGTCGGTTGCTTTCCTTGAGGTTCAGGATCGGTCTGGCGATGTGATCAGTGAAACACTGAAGCTCATCCACACACAGGCCGAGGAAATCGGGTCGAGAATACGGGAATCTCGGCGGTAGATTTGTACCGCCGTCGTTCTCCTTCTCCTCGTTTGCACCACCAGAAGCCATGATGCCGCCGATCATGTTGGAAACGGCGGATCTCATCCGTGTTAGCATGATGAGAGATGAGATATACCGGAATGTATTCAGAGCCGCTGTTTAACCCCACCGTAAAGGCTTTAACACAACACTGGCCGCCTGTCAACTTCATTCAGCTCCTGCAGCAGAGAACCAACGCGGAACTGAACTCCTACTGAATGACGTCATGCGCCCAACCTGTCCGAAGTCCTCAAAGTGCTCTGAGCTTTATGACTTATTAGCAGTTGTTCCACATCTTTTCATCATTTCCTCATTTTCTTTCTGTATACTTTATTGTAAAAGTATGGGTCATGTAGTCAGGACGTGTAAAACTAAAACAGACAAATACTGTACAATGCCTCCAGAAAGAATTCACCCCACTCCCTAATGATTATTTCTCTTTTTTGCACTACTCCTCTCTACAGAAATAAAATAAAATTTTCCTCACAAATATTAAAAAAAAAAAAAATAAAATAAAAAAAAAAAAAAAATTATAAAATAAATAAATCTACCTCCTTAGAGTGAACTGTCATTTTGCAGCAATCACTGCAATAACTTGTCTCAGATGTGTCTCTATGAGCTCTGCTCATTTTCTTCCATTCCTCAATGCAAATTTTCTCCAGCTCTACCAAATTAGATGGAGAATGTTGGTGAAAAGCAATTTTCAGGTCATGCCACAGATTTTCAATTGGCCATTCCAAAACCTTCTCTTTTTTTCTCTGCTATTCCTTCGTAGTTTTGCCCTGTGCTTTGGCTCATTGTCCTGTTGGAACATATTTTTTTGCACTAAATGCAGATGTCTGGCTGACTGGAACAGGTTATCCTCAAAAATTTGCATGACAGGCAGCATGCCTGTGATGGCAACAAGCTCCTGCTGAAAAGCAACCCGAGACCATGATCCTACCACCACCGTGCTTGATCACAGGAATGGTGTTACATGGCTGTTGGGCTATGTTTGGTTTTGTGCCAAAACATTATGCTTTGGCTTTAGACCAAATGGCTCAACTTTAATCTCATCAGACCACAAAATGTTTTTCCAAAATCTTCTAACATTTCTAAAATTTTCTAACATGGCCTACCTCAGAAGTGGCTTTCTTCTGGTCACTGTCCCATGGAGGCTGAATCTGTGAAGAGCTGATGATATTGTTGAGGTCTTCACAGGTTCTTCTATTTCAGCTAATGAGCGCTGTAATCCCTTCAGTTTTGTAGCTGGACTCTTGGACTGATCTTAGTAGTGTTTGGGTTGTACCATATTTTTTCCCCCACTTTGTTATAATGGATTTCATCGTGTTGCAAAGAAGGTTCAAAGATTTGTTGACGTTTTCATAACCTTCTCCTTTCTTCCTCTCAACAACTTCATCTTGAAGTTTCACGGGCACTTTCCTCGTGACAGCAGGACTGATCTGATATGACATTTTACCTGTGAGGCCTCCCAAAGTCAGAGATATTTATTATGCAAGGATACAATTGGACACAGGTGGATTTAAAATTAACACAGGTGTTTATAACACAGATGTTTAACATATGTAGTGTGAGCTCCTGAAAAATAAGTACTAGTCCTAATATAGATTGTTAAAAGAAAGGGGGTGAATACTTATCAATTATGCAAAAAATAATTCTTAGAGCAGCTAAATACTTTATTTAATTTTATTTCTATAGATAGTGAGCAGAAAAATATTCCATTGTAATATACTTCAGTTTGATGTTGCAATACAGTAAAATAATCACTAGGGGGTGAATACTTTCTGGAGGCAACATATATGAACATTCTGATGTTTTCTATAAGCCAAATCTAACCCTGAGGGTGGACCATATAGGATTTGTAGCAATAAGACAGGGCCAACATTTGCGTTGCATCTTTGTGTGATTTATGTGTATTTGAGATTGCTTCAGTATCACACCAGAATTCATTCATTCATCATCAGTAACTGCTTTATCCTGGTCAGGGTCATAGTGGATATGAAGCCTACCCTATGAAGACATGATATGAAGACAGAATACACCCTGGATGGAATGCCAGTCCATGACAGGGCACCATGCACACACATGTAACTAATCTGCTAATTGACATGTTGTTGTGAGCTGAGCAGGAAACCAGAGAAATGGTTGATCTAAATAGGGATGCTGTGAATGCGTTTTTGTTGTTGTTGTTGTTGTTTTTTTTAAACAGAACAGATTTCTGTGTGTGGTTGTAGTAACTGTAAATGTTGGCTTAGTACAACAGTACTTGGTAACTACACCTTACTTGCATTTGATACAGCAAGAAAGATCTAGAATAAGGAGTAACAAAGGCCTAAGCTATTGGGGCCCAGCATGAGAGCACAATCTAATGCAGTGATTGTACAATTTGCATAGCATGTGTAAGTAGCTACTAATGACATTCTTGTCAACCTGAGCAACCCAGATGCAGCTAGCATAGATACATTCATAACCTACCATTCTACTTCCTTACGTTCTGGACACCAGGGCAGTTTCCTTCAAGAACTAGCATAAACCATCAAATATCAAATTCGCCACAAGGGATCATAACACTTCTTGATGTATTCCCTGGACAGAGCATTCCCTGATAGAAGCTTACAATAAGTCATCACATGTATTCTCTTTCCCATTCTTATCTTACGTGGTGTGTATGGTGCCCTACAATAGATTGGCATCCCATCAAGGGTGTATACTCGCCTCATGCCCACTGATGCCTGGTTCCACTACTGATCTAACTAGGACAAAGCCATTACTAAATGAATAAATGTTATGGTAAAATTTGCACTACCAAGGAGAGTGCATTGACCTCCATTTTGATGATTGACAGGTGATGATTAGCAATGTTTTATATTCACCATTTATTTTGTTGCAACACGTGGCCTTCTGTTTGCTGTTGATATACAGCAGTATTGTGATTAATTACTATTAGTAATTAATATTATAACTTTATTTTATTATAACTTTAAGTTAAAAAATCATTTCCAAGTTCCAACTTAATCTCCTGCATTTCAGGGCACAATGGTGAGTTATTTGTGCTTCCAAGCCCTGTTGGGCATAGGGCACATGCATAATTCAGACTGTGATGCAGGAAGCGTGCTTTACAGGCCATTGAAGAACTACTACCTATTTAGCAACCTCCCCAGACTCTGCAAGAAAAGGAAGGCATGTTTCTCTGTGGCAAGATCAAAGGACAAAGAGCAGTTTTTCTGTTGGTGCCCGGTTATGTCTTTGGTACACAGGCTCAAGATGGACTGAAAGATCATCTCTCTCTCTTTGGTTGAAACATAAACTAAGCATATGGGATCATCTCTCTCTCTTTGGTTGAAACACAAACTAAGCATATGGGACAGTGGGCTACCGGTAAGAGCCCTTGGCCATGGTGACTTTTTTGGTTATTTCCAATGAATGAATCCATGGATTCATGCTGTTTGAACCAAATTCTGACCCTACCATCTGTGTGTCTCAAATAGAAGCAAAAATCAAGATTCATCAGAACAGGCTATGTTTTTCCAGTCTTCAACTGTCCAATTTTGGTGGGTCTGTGCCCACTGCAGCCTCAGCTTTCCGTTCTTGACTGACAGAAGTGGAACCCGATGTGGTCTTCTGCTGTTGTAGCCCATCCGCAGTGTTGTGCATTCTGAGACGCTTTTCTGCTTACCACAATTGTACAGACTTGTTATCTGTGTTACTATAGCCTTTCTGTCAGCTTGAACCAATCTGGCCATTCTCTGTTGACCTCCCTCATCAACAAGGTGTCTCCGTCCACAGAACTGCCTCTCACTGGGTGTTTTTTCTTTATTTCACCATTCTGAGTAAACTATAGAGAGTGTTGTGTGTGAAAATCCCAGGAGATCAGCAGTTATGGAAATACTCAAATCAATCCGTCTGGTACCAACAATTATGCCACAGTCAAAATCACTGAGATCACATTTTTTCCCCATTCTGATGGTTGATCCCCGAGGCTGCTGGCCCGTATCTGCATGATTTTATGCATGACTTTATGTGGCTGCTGCCACACGATTGGCTGATTAGAAAATTGCATGAACGAGTAGGTGTACAGGTGTTCCCAATAAACTATTCCATAAGTGTACAGGTGCATCTCAATAAATTAGAATGTCGTGGAAAAGTTCATTTATTTCAGTAATTCAACTCAAATTGTGAAACTCGTGTATTAAATAAATTCAGTGCACACAGACTGAAGTAGTTTAAGTCTTTGGTTCTTTTAATTGTGATGATTTTGGCTCACATTTAGCAAAAAACCACCAATTCACTATCTCAACAAATTAGAATACTTCATAAGACCAATAAAAAAAACATTTTTAGTGAATTGTTGGCCTTCTGGAAAGTATGTTCATTTACTGTACATGTACTCAATACTTGGTAGGGGCTCCTTTTGCTTTAATTACTGCCTCAATTCGACGTGGCATGGTGGTGACAAGTTTGTGGCACTGCTGAGGTGGTATGGAAGCCCAGGTTTCTTTGACAGTGGCCTTCAGCTCATCTGCATTTTTTGGTCTCTTGTTTCTCATTTTCCTCTTGACAATACCCCATAGATTCTCTATGGGGTTCAGGTCTGGTGAGTTTGCTGGCCAGTCAAGTCCAGAAGAAAACCACCCTGTTGGTCCTCCACTTTTGTAGAACTACAGTTATATGTGCGGAAGCCTGAGAGAACTCATCACTTGGTTTGTTTCACTTAATTCTGAATACTACAGGTTTTCCTGAACAACAATATGTTTTGCTTTTGCATGTATCACAACCATATACAGTGCATCCGGAAAGTATTCACAGTGCTTCACTTTTTCCACATTTTTTTATGTTACAACCTTATTCCAAAATGGATTAAATTAATTATTTTTCTCAAAATTCTGCAAACAGTACCCCATAATGACAACATGAAAGAAGTTTGTTTGAATTCTTTGCAAATTTATTAAAACTAAAAAACTAAAAAATCACATGTACATAAGTATTCACAGCATTTGCCATGACACTCAAAATTGAGCTCAGGTGCATCTTGTTTCCACTGATCATCCTTGAGATGTTTCTACAACTTGATTGGAGTCCACCTGTGGTAAATTCAGTTGATTGGACATGATTTGGAAAGGCACACACCTGTCTATATAAGGTCTCACAGTTAAAAGTGCATGTCAGAGCACAAACCAAGCCATGAAGTCCAAGGAATTGTCTGTAGACCTCCGAGACAAGATTCTATCAAGGCACAGATCTGGGGAAGGGTACAGAAAAATTTCTGCAGCATTGAAGGTCCCAATGAGTACAGTGGCCTCTATCATCCATAAATGGAAGAAGTTTGGAACCTCCAGGACTCTTCCTAGAGTGGGCCGCCCAGCCAAACTGAGCGATCAGGGGAGAAGGGCCTTAGCCAGGGAGGCGACCAAGAACCTGATGGTCACTCTGACAGAGCTCCAGCATTTCTCTGTGGAGAGAGGAGAACCTTTGAGAAGAACAACCATCTCTGCAGCACTCCACCAATCAGGCCTGTATGGTAGAGTTGCTAGACGGAAGCCACTCTTCAGTGAAAAGCACATGACAGCTGCCTGGAGTTTGCCAAAAGGCACCTGAAGGATTCTCAGACCATGAGAAACAAAAATTGAACTCTTTGGCCTGAATAGCAAGCGTCATGTCTGGAGGAAACCAGGCACTGCTCATCACCTGGTCAATACCATCCCTACAGTGAAGCATGGTGGTGGTAGCATCATGCTGTGGGGATGTTTTTCAGCGGCACAAACTGGGAGACTAGTCAGGATCGAGGGAAAGATGAATGCAGCAATGTACAGAGACATCCTTGATGAAAACCTGCTCCAGAGAACTCTGGACCTCAGACTGGGGCGAAGGTTCATCTTCCAACAGGACAACGACCCTAAGCACACAGCCAAGCTAACAAAGGAGTGGCTACGGGACAACTCTGTGAATGTCCTTGAGTGGCCCAGCCAGAGCCCAGACTTGAACCTGGTTGAACATCTCTGGAGTGATCTGAAAATGGCTGTGCACCAGCGCTCCCCATCCAACCTGATGGAGCTTGAGAGGTCCTGCAAAGAAGAATGGGAGAAACTGCCCCAAAATAGGTGTGCCAAGCTTGTAGCATCATACTCAAAAAGACTTGAGGCTGTAATTGGTGCCAAAGGTGCTTCAACAAAGTATTGAGCAAAGACTGTGAATACTTATGTACATGTGATTTTTTCATTTTTTATTTTTAATAAATTTGCAAAAATTTCAAACAAACTTCTTTCACGTTGTTATTATGGTGTATTGTTTGTAGAATTTTGAGGAAAATAATGAATTTAATCCATTTTGGAATAAGGCTGTAACATAACAAAATGTGGAAAAAGTGAAGTGTTGTGAATACTTTCCGGATGCACTGTAAAACATTCTAACATTTTAAAGTTTAAATATCCTCAAATGTCTAACATACTAAAAAAAATACTTTTGAAATTTGTATGCCAGTTCCACTGAAAGATTCCCTGCCTCTATATTTAAAACCTAATCTATTTATGGAACCTACAGTTGCAATCAAAATTATTCAACCCCCATTGCAAATAAGGTTTATTGTCAAAATTTACAGACTTTCAGCTGTTTGCAATGAACAAATCGAACAAAAGCAATTGAAATAGTCCAACACAATGAACGCTTCAAGTGGTTTCCCCAAATTCAACTGAAAATGCAACTTATAATGACTACTCCAGTCTCAAAATTATTCAAACCCCTGAATAGAATCCCTCACAACAGCACAAATATGCAAAACAGGAGTTGTCTCAAGCACACTTGATGCAACTAATCAAGGGCTTCATTAGTTGCACCAGGTGTGCTTGAGCTGGAACACATGAAATTCTTGAACTGGCTAGGGGTTTGTTGAGTGTCATGTTTGACTGCATGTTAGAAATATGGCTAAGTCAAAAGAATGGTCCAAAAAGTTAAGAGAAGAGATCATCACCCTTCACAAACAAGGAGCAGGATACAAAAATATAGCGAAGGCACCGAATGTTCATAGAGACACCATTGGAAGCATAGTTTGCAAGTTCAAAGTTAAAGGAACAGTGGTTACGCTACCTGGATGGGGCAGAAAAAGGAAGCTATCAACGGCTGCAACCAGATTTGAGAAGGCAGGTTGTGAAAAACCCTCGAGTGACTGCAAAAGACCTGCAGCAAGACTTGGTGGCAACAGGCACTGAGGTTTCAGTGAGCACTGTGTGGCACGTACTAAACGCAGAAGGTTTCCATGCCAGAACTCCAAGACATACACCACTACTGACCCAAAAGCACAACAAAAGTTGGCTCCAATATGCTCAAAATCATATAAATAAGCCACAGAAGTTTTGGGATTCTGTTCTGTGGAGCCATGAAACAAAACTTTTTGGCACAATGGATCAGCGGTATGTCTGGAGGAAGAAGAATGAAGCATACGCTGAAAAGAACACTCTGCCCACAGTCAAGCATTGTGGTGGATCGGTGATCCTCTGGCACTGGAAAACTGCAGCGTGTGAAAGGCAAGATGGATTCATTGAAGTATCAGGAAATCCTAGGAGAAAACGTTATGCCATCTGTGAGGAAGCTGAAGCTTGGGCATCATTGGACCTTCCAACAGGACAATGATCCCAAGCATACCTCAAATTCCACCATGGCTTGGTTGCAGAAGAAGTCCTGGAAGATTCTACAGTAGCCATCACAGTCACCTGACTTGAACCCCATAGAAAATCTCTGGTGGGATTTGCAGAAGGCAGTTGCAACACACAAACCCAAGAATATTACTGAACTGGTGGCCATTGCTCATGAGGAATGAACTAAGATTCCTCAGGAACGCTGCCAGAAGCTGGTGTCTGGCTATGCATCTTATTTGCAGCAGGTCATAACAGCAAAAGGATGCTCTACTAAGTACTAAAGATGCTTGCCATGAAGAGGTTGAGTAATTTTGAGACTGGAGAAGTCATTATAAGTTGCATTTTCAGTTGAATTTGGGGAAACCACTTGAAGCATTCTTTGTGTTGAACTATTTCAATTGCTTTTGTTTGTGTGTGTGACAACCCACACTCACAGTCACCGGACTTTTAATGACACACACCTGTTTTCATTCACACACCAATCACTGTGCACTATATAAGCCTCATTCTATCACAGCCTCTCTGCGAAGTATTGTTCATACTGTGTGTTGCTACCAGACCAGACCAGACCAGACCCGACCCGACCCAAGCCATTATCCCTTGTTTATGTTTCCTCATTTTCACGTTTATAGTCCTAGTCTAGTTTATGTTGTTTGTAGATCGCCTGACCCTTGCCTGTTTTGGACCACGATTATTGCCTTTCAGTTTGGATTTGTATGCCTGCCTCTCTTTAGAATAAAGCTCTAAACTGCATTTGCATCCGTCTCAACCTGCAATACCTGACAATAAGCTTCACTGACATCTCTTCGTTCAGCTGATATTTGTTTGCTCTTAAAGATCAGTGGTGAAATAATTGCTGATTAATACAGTGATTTCTGTTCTAAATTTCTTGTTAATAATGTTGTCATTAAGTCATTCAATTGTTTAAATATACAGTATGTGGCCAGGTCTTTCAAAGAACTTACGGAAAAATAAAAACAGGTTAAAGGTTATTTTTGCATAAATTACCAAGAAAACATTGGTGAAGAGTGTTTTCTGCTCTCTCTCTCTTTTTTTGACACAATAAATATCATTCATTGAATTCTGAAGGTCTCTGATGATGAGCTGTAAGTTCATTTTTGCATCACTTAGTATATGATCAGTAGTCTTAGCTTACATTTTGCACCCAGTGAGCATATTGGGAAAAAGGCTGCTCATGCATAGTTTACACATGTTGTTCAGCTCCCATGCACTGTAATAACACTCTTCCTCCCTTAGCGCTCCACTTTCAAGCTCCTTGTCTCTTTTTATTATCAGCAGCCCTAGTCCTAATGGCAGAGATTGCTTTGGAAAACAAAGTCTCTTCTGCTCATGGGTAAATTTATGGACTCCTGCAGATTCCAAATGCATCTTCTGATTCTCAGTGCTAAGCTCCCAGCTGTTCTTTGGATTTACTGTGTGGTTATTTTTGTTATTTTTATTGCAGTTTGGCACAGTTCTGTTGCCCTATTTCAGAATATTTGTGCTTTTGTTGTTATAAGCTACAAGCATTTTATACAGATTGTTTATACAGGCTGGCTTATTGTGAGTGGATTTGAGCTAAACCTCTTAGGAAGGTTGGATGATGTAAAAACAAACAAACAAAACATAATAGGACATAGGTGTGTAGGTGACTATAGTATTAATGGAAATGCCAATACTTTTATGTGTATGGATATCCTGTAGGTATTGCACAATTCTATAGAATGCTTGTGTTATTGGACTGAGCCACAAGGAGAAAGTGACAATCTGTATTACAGGTTCTGTCAGTGGATCTGTTTATGATGCAATGATATAAAGTGATTATGCTCTTAGAATAAAGGGTTATTCAAGTGTTCTTCAGGAGTTCTTCAGGAACTGTGTAGTTAAGGTTTCATAGTTTCTCTATACATATGTATAGAAACTTTAAGGGTCCCCCTAGAGGGACAACTGAAAGCAGGAATGGCTTGTGACCACAGATTTTAAGGCAGGATGATAATAAATAACAACATGGCCTCAAACAAAATAATGTCAAGAGGCTATCACAATTGACTTAGCCTATAGACTACTATCTAGTGAATAACTAGACATACACTAGGCTCAACATGCACTGGTTGAGTCACACAAGCATCATAAGGCAGCTTTTGTTTCTAGAACCTGCCGCTTTAGTTGAAATGGTAATTAATTGAAGGGCCAGTTAACTGATGGAATATTGTTTAAATGTGTGTATGTATGTATGTATGTATGTATGTATGTATGTATGTATGTATGTATGTATTTATTTATTTATTTATTGGCTGGAAAGGTTTCCAGATTGTGTTTTATGCTGCAACTACCTTTCATCTGCTGTTTCTAGTCAGGTAGTCATTACATAAATGTACATTTCTTCATACGACCATGTAAAACCACAACAGCTCAAGTTCAAGTTCAAGTTCAGTTTTTTTTGTATAGCGCTTTTAACAATGGACATTGTCCCAAAGCAGCTTTACAGAAGTATATAAATTCAGGACATAGATTTTAAATTTATGAATTTATCCCCAATGAGCAAGCCAGCGGCATCAGTGGCAAGGAAAAACTCCCTGAGACGATATGAGGAAGAAACCTTGAGAGGAACCAGACTCAAAACGGACCCCATCCTCATCTGGGTAACACTGGATAGTGCAATTATAAATAAATAAATCCCTTCTATAAATGTACCAGTACCACATGGTCAAATAGTAGTTGTGAGACAATGAAAATTAATTACAGTTTTTATATGAAGTCTGTTTTGTTGAACTTCACCACTGTAATCTCAATGATCTTTAGGCTGCACCATGTGGGGCCATCCTCAGCAGCAACATGTGACTTCCAATTGATGAGATCTCCAACCAGAAGTAGGGCATCAGGGTGGATCAGGCAGGTCCAGAGAGCAGAAGGGGTCGGGATCACTGGCATCTCAGGAGTATCATGTGTAGCTCGACAGAAGGGGAGAGGGAGAGAGAGAGAGAGGGAGATGGAGAGGGAGAGAGAGAGAATTAGGCATGCTTATTGTCCTGTAATGGTTAAGGACAGTGTACTTTGCGTGAGTGAAAGCAGGTACTCCGGCAAGACTAGCTATGACAGCATAACTAAAAGGGAGAGCCAGAAGGTAACGCAGACATGAGGGCTCCCTGGGTCATAAGGTGGCCAGCCACCCCACCACCAACAAACCTGGATGAGCCCACTTCAATGTCTTTGTTCTATGTTTCTGTTTTGCTTTTGATACTGAGTGGGTATCTTGTCAGCCTACAATCCACATGGTTATTGGTGGAATGTTGCTATTTGATGGCAGTGCAACCACTCTTTGGATAACTATGATGTGAGTATATAAGCAAACACACACACACACACACACTTGAGCACACACACACACACACACACACACACACACACCCACACACACACACACACACACACACACACACACACACACACACCTTTGTCTTACTATCTTCCACTTCCACTGCCGTAAGTTATAATTCTAACATACGTAATAATTATACACCTGACCCTAAACCTTAATTTCAGTAACGAAAAGGAAACCTTTTGGCTCTTTTACAATGCTGTGAGAAAGTATTTACCCCATCCTGGTTTCTTTTGTTTTTGTGTATGTCTCATACTAAATTATTTCGGAAATTAAAACAAAATCTAAGATAAAACAAAGGCAACATGAGTAAACACAAAATACAGTTTTAATGTCATTTATTGAAGCAAAAAAAAAAATCCAATCCAATTAAATCCAATACTAGCTGGGCCTGTATGAAAATGCATTTGTCCCCATAGTTACTAATTCCCCAAAGCTATGAAATTGCATTCATAATGGGGTTCAGTTGGACTAGACGCAACCAGACCTGATTACTGCAAACCCTGTTCAATCAAATCAACACTCAAATAGAACTTTTTCAACAGCATGAATTAAAAGTTAAAAGGACAATGGACAACAGTGAGAGCCATTATCTCCAAAAGTAGTGAACCTTCCCAGAAGTGGCCGACCTTCCAAAATTCTTCCAACAGCACAGCAACTACTCATCCAGGAAGTCACAAAAGAGCCAAGGACAACAAGCCTCTCTTGCATCAATAAAGGTCACTGTTCATGACTCCACTATCAGAAAGACACTGGGCAAAAATGGCGTCCATGGAAGAGCGGCGAGGTGAAAACCACTGCTAACACAGAAGAACATTAAGACTCATCTGAATTTTGCCAAAACACACCTTGATGATCCTCAAACCTTATTGGAGAATGTTCTGTGGACTGATGAGTAAAAAGTGAAACTGTTTGGAAGACAGGGGTCCCGTTACATCTGGCATAAACCAAACACAGAATTCCACAAAAAAACATGATAACTACAGTCAAAGATGATGCTGGCAGTGTGATGGTGTGGGGCTGCTTTGCTGCTTCAGGGCCTGGGCAGCTTGCAATAATTGAGGGAAACACGAATTCTGCTCTCTACCAGAAAATCCTAAAGAATGAGAATGTCTGGTCTTCGGTCTGTAAGTTGAAACTCAAGCACAACTGGATTATGCAGCAAGACAATGATCCAAAGCATAGGAGTAAGTCCTAGTCCTACAAGTAAGTGAAAGACTGATCTCCAGTTATCAGAAGTGTTTGGTTGCAGTTATTGCTGCTAAAGGTGGCACAACCAGATTTTAAATTTAACAGGGCAATTAGTTTTTCACATTGGTGATAGGTGTTGGATAACTTTTTTTGCTTCAATGAAAAAAAAAACTGTATCGTATGTTAACTCAGGTTGCCTTTGTTTTATGTTGTATTTCGTTTGAAGATCTAAAACAATGTAGTATGAAATATACACAAAAACAGAAGAAATCGGGATGGTGGCAAATACTGTCCCTTGGTGCACATTATTCCAAAAGGCCTGGTCTTTGCCTATATGCTCATTGGCAAACTGTAGTCTTGCAAAGCCTCCCATGCAGGTCAAATTTGTGCAATCTCTTTCTGTAGAAGCATGCACTTTGACACCAACAGTTGCAATACTTACTAACAGATACTGTGATTAAATTTTGGGGTTCTCTGAGACTTCTTTTTGCATCAGATGGTCTGCTCTTGCACTGAATTTGCTGGGATGGCCATTTGTAGATGCTTTTCCTTACAGTGGAATGATGTATTTCAAATAATTTGGAGATCTTTTTAAATCTCTTGCCAGACTCATAGGCATCCACAACCTTTTTCTGAAGGCCTTACAGAACTCTTTAGATCTTGGCATGATGACTCCACATACATCAATACAAATGGAACACCACACACTAGATGTTAGAGGTTTAAATAAAAACAATTAAATAATGCACTCCCTAAGCAGGTTCTGATCACTAGTATCCAATCTTGAACACCTGATTACAATTTTATGGATTTGAAGGTATGAGAAATGTAGGGGTGTACTTACTTTTTCCTTGTGACTGTTTTTTTTTTGTTTGTTTGTTTTTTTTTTGTATTTTTGTTAAAATTTCTACAAAATGTTGATTTTTTTGTGTCATTTGATAGACACAAAAATTGATTATTTATTAATAAGAACTCTGCCCTGCCTAACCCTATGGAGAAGCCAAAACTAGTTGAAAGACCCCTAAGGGTTCTAGATTTGTTCTAGATTTCATTTCATTTCATTTCATTTTTTCCCCCTGAGAGTGTAGCAGTGGAGTGAATTAATCCATGGCTCTAACAAATTGTTGAGACTCCAAAAGGGGGCAGTGTGTGCCTGGAGTTTGGTCAGAAAGATCTGAACATGTGCAATCAGCAGACATCCTTCACACCTAGCAAAATTTATTAACATGTGTGTACACAGTGGAAATCCAAATAGACAGCTTAAAGGGGCTGTCTATTTGAGCAAGGAATTATGACCAGTAATATATCTTCACTTTCATTACACAGAACATCTTATAAATTTTATTGCCATCACTTGTCTCTAGGTTTTGGTTGATAATTCAGTGGGTTTGATCTATTGGGAGTCACACTGTTTAATTTATCCCAGATTAACAGAGACTTTATTTACCCCAGGTTAACATGCACTGGCTGAGTCACAAAAGCATCATAAGACAGCTTTTGTTTTAGAACCAGTGACTTTAGTTGAAATGGTAATGTGCCAGTTAACTGATGGAGCAGGATGTTGAAGGAGTGGCATTACAATTTATTTATTTATTTATTTATTTTACTGGATATGTCAGATTGTGTTTTATTCTGCAACTATCTTTCATATGCTGTCTCTAGTCAGGTAGTCATTTTACAAATGCACATTTCTTCAAAAGACCATGTCAGACCATGACAGCCCACTTCAATGTCTTTGTTTTATGTTCCTGTTTTGTTTTTAATACTGAGTGCATATCTTGTCAGCCTACAATCCACATGGGTTTTAATCTTAGTGACCAAAAGGTAACCTATTGCCTCTTTTAGTTGTATCTTTGTAAGGACCAACCAAATGCCCTCACAATATTAAAACTATCCTATGAGATATTCTTATCCTTGTGGGGACATTTGGTCTCCACCAAGATATAATCATGGCTACACACACACTCTGAAATTAAGGAGTATTTCACACACATTCATACCACAAAAACGTAACTTCCATAATGCTAGAATTTCCTTACGTACTGCCCAAACTGAATCAACAAATATGTTTAAAACTTTTCTGTTCAAGTCTGATTTATATAAGAAAAGAATCACTCCCCTTTAAAATAATCACATTTTGTTGCTTTTCAGCCTGAAATGAAGATGGACACGGTTTTTGTTTCATCCAGCTATTTACTCAGTGCAACTTATAATGTCCAAGTGAAAGATATAACACCAACATGTCAGAAAAAAATAAAATAAAATAAAAAACCAGAATCACTGAGTTGGAAAAAGGATCACCCCCCTCCTAAAAATGACTTGTAAACTCAATAAGGTGTAGCTAATCACCTTCTCAATGGCACACAAAGCCATTTGACTTTCAACTGTGATCAGCGGTGGTCATTTTGATTACCTCAGCATGAAAAGAGCTTTCCTGGAGCATTTTGTAGTGCAACTGAAGCAAACAATCAACTACTAGTGGTAAGACACTGTCAAAAGATCTCTGGGATAAAGTTGTGGACAGGCACAAGTCAAGAGATGGAAAAAAATTCAAAGGCTTTATCAATGCCTAGAAGCACAGTGAAGTCTATTATTAAGAAGTGGAAGGTATTTGGTACAACACAGACCCTCCCTGGATCAGGACGTTGCTCCAAACTGGATGAAAGAGCCAGGAGGAAACTAGTCAGAGAGGCTACCAAGAGGCCTACAGCAACTCTGAAGCAGTTGCAGGAATTTTAGGACAAAGAGTGCTCATTGTGTGCATGTGACAACTATATCACAAATTCTCCCAAAATGTGGCTTGTATGGGAGGGTTGCAAGAAAAAAGCCACCCATGACTGAGCTTTGCCAAAATGCACCTTGAAGATTCTGAGGCCACATGGAAAAAGGTGTTATGGTCAGATGAATTATTTGGCCTCAACACCAAATAATATGTCTGGCGGAAATCCAATACAGCTCACCATCCAAATAACTCCATTCCTACAGTAAAGCATGGAGGTGGTAATATACTGTTATGGGGGTGTTTCTCTGCAGCAGGGACTGGAGCACTTGTCAGGATAGAAGGAAAATGGATGGGGCAAAATACCATCAAATTCTTGAGGAAAATCTGTTGCCCTCTGCCAGAAAGTTGCCAAGAAGAAGGTTTACTTTCCAACATGACAATGACCCAAAGCACACAGTAAAACTGACCACACAGTGGTTGAAGGAGAAAAAGGTGAATGTCCTTGCATGGCCTAGTCAGAGCCCAGACTTAAACCCCATTGAAAATCTGTGGAATGACTTGAAGACTGCAGTCCACAAACGATCACCGTCAAATTTAACTGAACTTGAGCAATTCTGCAAAGAAGAGTGGGCAAATATTGTAAAGTCTAGATGTGCAAAGTTAGTAGAGACATATCCCAACAGACTAAAGGCTGTAATTAAAAAATTGAGGCAAATTAAAGCAAGGGGGTGATTCTTTTTCCAACTCAGTGACTCTGCTTTTTAATTTTTTTCTGACATGTTGGTGTTATATCTGTCACTTGGATGTTATAAGTTGCACTGAGTAAATACAGCTGGATAAAACAAAAACTGTCTGTCATCATTTCAGGTTGAAAAGCAACAAAATGTGATTATTTTAAAGGGGGGTAATTCTTTTCTATACCCACTGTAGGTATATATGAGCATAAATATCTGGAGCCCAGTTTACAAAGATGTGTGTGTGTGTGTGTGTGTGTGTGTGTGTGTGTGTGTGTGTGTGTGTGTGTGTATGCACGATCCTTCATATAAACATTCTTCTCACCTGTAGCCTGCTTCTTAATTGTAAACCATCATGAAATCATGCACCAGTGCATTGACTCTATGCATCTAAAGACACACTGAAATATATTTGATAGCTGGTAATCACCCGTAAACCACTCATAAACTAAAGCAAACAAACCACAGCTAATTGGTCTGACACTAAGAACTTTGAGTTGTCTGATATTTATTAGGAATTTCAATAATCTGCTTGAAGGTATTGCTAAAATATTATGTTTTGTTTCTCTTGCATACTGTACTGTATGTCTACCTTATTGTCCTTTTCTTTCTTATTACTTTGCTTGGTGTTATTCAGTGCACTGATACACATGCCATTATTGTAGGGCTTTTAAATTACATACTTTTAAAATGATTTTGCCAAGAGGACTTGCCAAGAAGACTGTTTAGCCCATGATTCCAGTAACGCATAATTTATTACCTGCTATGCAGTACAGAGGCTCACTAGAAGCTATCTCTAATCTCTGGAGACTTGAAATGTCAAACCGCTCTATGAGTGTGCTTGAAAGTTTACTGGCTTCTCTTTTAACTTTTACAATCCTTACACTTGGACCATAACCCTTGCTGGTGAGTCCTTACCCATCACACTATTGAAGAGTGAGTTGGCGTTGAGAAGAAAATGGTGTGTGCTGTGGTTAAGTGGGAATACACATGGAGTTAATCTGGGTTCTAGCAGCTTTTTACCATAATCACAGAAGAACAGGTTTATTTATGTACAGATACCTGTACATCACATGCTGCTAATTTGCACCAGACTGATATCAGATTCCCCAGTTTCTGGTTATACTTTTGCTCTGACTGAAAACTCACAGTAAATCTAGTTATTTTACAGTGTTTTGTTGGCCTGAATTATATGCCAATCCAATAGTTATTAGCAATCTTAATGAAATAATCCTGCTGCACTAAAGAACAAAAAATATTTTAAGTACACTATATGGCCAAATGTTTGTAGACCTGACCATGACACTCATATATTGACCTTCCCTCAACCCCACTGAACACCTTTGGGATGGACTGGAACACCAACTGTGCCTAGACCTCCTCACCCAACATCAGTGCCTGATCTCACTAATGATCTGGTGACCCACAGCCACGCTCCAAAATCTAGTGGAAAGCCTTCCCAGAAGAGTGGAGATTATTATAACAGCAAAGAGGGACTAAATCTGGAATTGGGATGTTCAAAAAGTGCAGCTGATTTTTTTTTCTAATCACCCTTTTCCAGTCTTCACCCATCCAGTTTCGGTGAGTCTGTGCCCATGATTCCTGTTCTTGGCTAACAGGAGTGGAACCTGATGTGGTCTTCTGTTGTTGTAGCCCATCCACCTCATGGTCTGATGTGTTGTGCATTCTGAGATGCTTTTCTGCTCACCATGGTTGTAAAGAGTGCTTATTTGAGTTACTGTAGACTTCCTGTCAGCTCAAACTAGTCTGGTCATTCTCCTTTGATTTTTCTCATCAACAAGGCGTTTCAGCCTGCAGACTCTTTGCTCACAGGATGCCTTTTTGTTTTGAGCACCATTCTGTGTAAACTCTAGAGACTGTTGTGTGTGAAATTCCCAGGAGATCAGCAGTTTATGAAATACTCAAACCAGCTCGTCTGGTACCAACATCCATGCCACAATCAAAGTCAGTGAGATCACATTTTTTCTTCATTCTCATGTTTGATGTGAACATTGACTGAAGCTCCTGGCCTGTATCTGCATGATTCTTTGCACTGCAATGCGGCCACATGAATGGCTGATTAGATAACTGCATGAAAGTACAAGTGTTCCTAATAAGGTGGGCAGTGAGTGTTTATAATAAGAATACCATTCCTCAGAGGTAATTGAGTTATGTATTGCATTTGTTTGATGACAAGTAATTAATCGGGCATCCCATGCATTTGACGTTGTTACGTAACACAGACGTGTTGGTCGGAAGAGGGAGTCAGGATGCATGCGCTGGGAAGACATCAGTAAGTGTAGAAGAGTTTATTATAAACAAAATAATCCATATTATGAGCAAAACAAACTGTAATCCAGGCTGTAGTAAACAAGATTAGTGATCTGGTAAACACCGGAACAAAGCGCACGGTTAAACACATCTAAATTCTAACAAACTGAACCATGAATAACAATACTATGAAAAACCAAGACTATGATTAACAATGACAAACTTATACTAAGACAAACTAAACTAATACTCCGCGCCCAAGCGGACACAAACAAGGGTTTTTAAACACACACCAAATAATACCCACAATCAAAGACACCTGGACATGATAATCACACTAGACAGAGAACCAATGAGGAAACGGGGCAGAGACATGACGCATTACAATAACAAACACACATGGGGAAACACAGGAGGCGGAGACATGACATGAACGAAAACAAAACGCACATGGTATAGGTAAACAACACGAGAGTCTTTATGAATGGAATGTCTATCGGAGAGTTTTTGAATAGCGCTGGAAAGCGCGCAGTGGAATGCGGAAGTGTTCGAGTCCACCGCTCGAGCGACTCGGAGAACGAGGGGAAACTTCTAACAGACGTGTATATATACAGTACTGTGCAAAAGTTTTAGGCACATGCAAAGAAATGCTGTAGAGCAAGGATGCCTTCAAAATAATGAAATTAAATGTTTATACATTAAAAAATACCATAAAGAGCAGTAAACAGTAGTAAATGAAACCAAGGCAATATTTGGTGTGACCAAAAAAATTAAAATTTAAATAAAAATATGCACACACACACACACACACACACACACACACACACACACAGCATGCATTCATTAGTGTGAGAGGGAAATTATTGCGCTTGCACAGCTGCCTCAACTCTTCTCTACATCCTGGGCTCATGGTAATGTAAGCTCTGCCAGTTGAAGACAAGGACATGGTTAATTTAGGGCAGAGTACAAATGTGAGAATAATATGTGAGAATAACAGGAAGGCTATTCTGGGTTATGTGAACTGAACAGTAGCGGTAGTTGTGGACAGACATTTTCTGGATATTTTGGTGTGTAATTCTGAGGGAACCCTCAGAGGGACAAAGTGTTTATCTCTTAGAGAAGGTTCCAATTAGAACCCTTTTTTCTATGAGTGCATAGAAATGTCATGCAGAAAATTTTGTTTGTCTGTCTACCATAAACACTGCTTTAACCCATAGAATGTATAAAGTGGGGTCAGATTTACCTGAGAGGTTTAATTTTTGAAAATTACATCAATAAAAACATTTAATTCCCTGATATTCCATATATTCCATGTTTTCCTCAAAAATCCTGTTTGTGAGCCTCATCAATTTCATTTCCAAATTTCTTGGTCATAAGTTCTGAAAAAATAAAATTTTTATCTACAAAAAAAAAAAAAAAAAAAAAAAAAAAAAAAAAAAAGTTAGCTAGCTAACTGTCCAGTTTCGATCTGCCCACTGCAGTCTCAGCGAGTGGAACCTGATGTTCTGATGGTCTTCTGCTGTTGTAGCCCATCTCACTCAAGTTTTGGTGTGTTGTGTGCTCTGATGCTTTTCTGCTCAACAGTGTTGTAAATTGTGGTTATTTGAGTTACCATAGACCATAGCCAAACAGCTTGAAGCAGTATTTTCCTCTGACCTCTCTTATCAACAAGCTGTTTTAGCCCCCAGAACCACTGCTCGCTGGATGTTTTTTTTATTTGTTTGTTTTTTCACACCATTCTGTGTAAGCTCTAAAGACTGTTGTATGTGAAAATCATTAGGATTTTCTATAGTACCATATGGGACATATTGGGCACAGCAAGAAATGCTCAGCAGGTTGAGATTACACACAGGGCTATTTGGGGAGTGAGGCAGACAGAGCTACCTTGAGAAGGCTGTAACAAAATTATGAGCACTCAGCAAGACACCATTCACAGTGATGTGATGCACTGCAATGGTCACAATCAAAGTAGATGGGAACTTTCCGAAGTCCCTGTAGGAAGGCTAATACTTTAGTTCCTTGGCCACAAGTTTGTACAACTGTGAGAAAGTTGTGAGACTGTATTTTTTGTGTTATGAATACTAATGAATAATAAGTCAGTACAAAAATATTTTGATAATCATCAAGGTAAAACTATTAATACTATAGCCATATCAGTGTTACACTTCCAGTGACAAAAGATGTAGATATCTATGCTATTATTCTATCTAGATTTAATCTTTAGCCACTTAACACTGTAATGTTTATAGATAATATAATACTAACCTAATCTCCAGAAAAGTTGGGATTTTTTCTAAAATGCAATAAAAACAAAAATCTGTGGTTTGTCAAATCTCTTGAAACTTTAATTAACTGACAAAAGTACAAAGAAAAGATATTCAGTGTTTTCACTGACCAACTTAAATGTATTTTGTAAATATAAACAAATTTAGAATTTGATGTCTTCAACACACTCAAAAAAAGTTGGGACAGAGGCATGTTTACCATTCATGATGCGCCATAGGGGACAGGTCTGGACTGCTGGCAGGCCAGTCAAGCACACGCACTCTGTGTCTATGAAGCCATGCTGTTGTAGTATGTGCAGAATGAGACGTGCTGAAATAACCATGGACTTCCTGGAAAATGACGTTGCCTTGATGGGGGACTGTGTTAAGTGACAACGGTTTTCCGAAGTACTCCCGAGCCCATGTGGTTATATTTATCACAGTAGCATGACGATTTCTCAGGCAATGCCGCCTGAGGGCTCGAAGGTCACACATATTCAACAGTGGTTTCTGGCCTTGCCCCTTTATGCAATGAGATTTCCCGGATTCCCTGAATCTTTTCACAATATTATGCACTGTAGATGGTGAAAAACCTAAATTCTTTCATTGAGCGTTGTTCTTTTTGAACTGACTGACAGTTCTCTCATGAATCTTGGCACAAAGTGGTGAGCCACGACCCAGCTTTTGGTGGATGCTCCTTTTATGCCCAATCCTGATATCCTCCCCTGTTACCAATTAATCTCATCATGAAACTACTCTCTAACTTACGTATCACTATTTCTGCTATAACTGATCATTATTAGAATAAAGTTTCATTTGTGTAATTGTGTAATGTTGACAACCCCTTCTTCTTACCATATCACACACTGCATCTTGCTTTAGCACACACTTGGGACAAAGAGAGTGGGGACTAACAAAAACCACACATGTAATTATTCTTTAACAAGCAAATCCAGGCTGTTGGTGAAATGTGACCCTATTTCACAATGCTGAGAAAAAGACAGTTAAAGGAAAGAGTGATTTATTGTGTTTTTGCAAATGGAACGTCAATATTCATGGGAAGTGGTGCAATAGATAACACTTAGGCAACAGACCTTGCATCAACAACACTTCAACCAGCATTATTAATTTTATATTGTTCTACTTGATGTCTAAAAATGTTACACTTTTGATAAAACATTTCATACAAATGTAGAATATCTGATATAGACTACAAAAAATAACATTTCCTTTGCTGCTATTTAGAAATAGAACTGTACATCAACAACGGCTTTAACACATGTACGAACAACAATTTTAAAGTCACAGTTAAACTGCTAAAATCATCTAACTCCATATGCAGAAAAATATATATGAAGAGATTGCTAACACAACCACAATTATAATCTCTACATAAAATGACAAAATTACATTAATTGGCATCTCAGAATAACACCTATATGATACTTGGTTGTAGGAGTTAAGTTCATTAGAGTAATTATTTGTGTAACTTAAAAATAAATAATGCATTAGGACTAAATGGGATTTGAGGACTGGAGTAAACATGAGTCAAAGTTAACATGCATGGAACATGCAGTGGAAAGGGGGGCAGCAGATAAAGGTAACAATACAAATCATGCTTTCAATATAAGCAACTGAAACATGATAATTTGTGGAACAAAAGGCCCAGGAGGTCACTGTATAATCTTGCAAACAAAAAACAACAACAACAACAACAACAAGTTCTCAGAAGACCAGGAACACTGAGTATTACGTCACTGTTTTCCACTGCTGCACATTTCTACAGTTATTTAAAAGCAATAAATGTGTATTTCAACTGCAAGACATTTCATTTCTGTGTTTCGGGTGTATAGTTTGTACTGGCATGAGAATGGCAGTATAGGCTCACAGTATAGGCCAAAATACATTTTGAACCAGCTCATTTGATGGGCATAGAAATATCTTGTGCTTGATGATTGTGACTATTGTGCTTTCTCAATGCTTGAGATTTACTGCATAAGTCTCTAAAATCATCATGTCTCCAGCTGAATAGATTTAGAGGAATGTTCAAGGTCTTTTCAACCACATATGGGGCTCCGATTGGGGATCTTGGTGAGTACAGTGGCCTTCTGTGAGCTGCTGTCTGAATCCTCCTTCTTGTCATCACTGTGTATTTTCCGACGACAGGGGAAGCAGAGTGTGAAATCCTGAAGGAGGTGACCACTGAAGATCATATAGATCCAGGGGTTACAGCAGCTGTTCAAGCTCGCCAGCAAGGCTGAGAGAGTCACTGCTGTGTTCTCTGAATCTGGTAGTGTAACATATTATAGGAGAACTTTAGTCATTTTTTTCCTACCAGGATATGAAGAGCAATTCAACATTAGCAAAACGGCCTATAATAAGAAGGCAAATGTGGGACAATCATTAAGCGTATTCACAATTCCATTTTTTTAAAAAAATCACATTACTCATGCTAGTTGTTAATTCATGTTGTTTCATTTGGTTTCACTGCAAAAAAAAAAAAAAAAAGTAATTAATCAAGTGAAAATATCTTAAATATAGTCAAATTTATCTAGTATTTCTTATTATAAGAAGCATTAAACTTATTTCTAGATATTAGTACTCATTTCAAGCTTGTAGTTTTCTTATTCTATTGCCAAATAATTTTGCTTTTTTTAAAAAGAGTAAAATAATCTGCCAATAAAACAAGACTATTTCAAGCTTGAAATGAGTACAAATGGTGTGAAATAGGTTTAATAATCTTGTATTTGGTTTATTGTGATCTTATAATAAGATCTACTAGATAAATTTGACTATATTCAAGGTTTTTCCACTTGAAAATATGTCATTTTTTGCAGTGTTGTCTGTGACTAATCAAATGAAATAATTAGATGAACTCAGTGTAGACAGTTTAGAAACAATTGTGAAACCTTAAACATCTGTTATCTTAAACAATAATGTTACAGATTTAGGAAGGTTGTGGTTCATAAATTAGGCTACACTTGCAGATAGATTTACTACTTAAATACTTCATAAAAAGTTACATACCGTCCCAGAGGAAGTTCTTATCCCAAACCGACCACATCTGAACGATGAAAAACGGCGCCCAGCACACTATGTACGCCAGCACGATAACAAATGTCATTTTGACAGTCCTAAGTTTGGCTCTAGATATGGTGGTCACACTGCTCACCGAACTATTCTCTATGAGCCCATTTTTGCACGCCCTATTCCTTGTCTTGCACCTGATGTTCCTCCAGATGCTGTGACATATGAAGCTATAACATATGATCAGCACAATGACAGGCACGAGGAAGATGCCAACTGTGATCCAGGTGATGTAGGCGCGGATGCCCCATGGCTCAATGAAGTGGCCCCAGCAGTCGTAGACGTCTGAGCCATTGCGGATCTCGCTAAGCGAGAAGATGAAGTACTGTGGGGTGCTGAGCGCAAGGCTGCCCAGCCACGTGCTGCCAATCATGACGTAGGGGCGGCGTGTGGGCTGCTGCAGGGTCTTCAGCGGGTGGCATATAGCGATGTAGCGGTCCACCGTCATCATCACCATCATGTAAGTGGACGCAAACATACCCAGCACCTGGAGGTGCTTCACGATCCGGCACAGGAAGTCTGGCCCGTAGAAGCGGAATGTGATTTCCCAGCAGAGCTGTGGCAACACTTGAAAAAAGGCCACCACCAGGTCTGCCAGGCTCAGGTGCTTAATAAAAAGGTGCATGCGCGACGGCTTCTTCTTCGTCTTGCACATCGATGCCAGGACGCTGAGGTTGCCCGCGACGGCTACGACGAAGGTCAGGCTCAGCACCGTGATCTCAAGCTTGGCCACCTCCTCGTTCCGACCAAAAGGGTTGCTTTCGTTGGATGACATATTCATTGCTGAAAGAGATAATTTGGATGTCAGGTTAAGCCAGCAGAGTGTGAACAGAGGCAGCTCTGAGAGGGAGAAACGCGCAGTTTGTTATTTTTATGGCATGCTCCTGTTGCGCGCGCTACTTTCATCCACATGCACCCAAACGCGCACTTCTCTCAGAGGGCAGCGCGCACGGGCACGAGCTCTGCTCCTCCTGATTCTCTCCCCCTCTGTGTTTTTATCCTCTTCTGTGGCGTAATTCAGATCAGAGCGGCTATAACTGCGTCACATTTCACGTACCGTGAGAACACACATTATTTCAGGTCTGAAGTCGGTCATACAGCCTCCCAGGCGGCCAAAGCCCACACGCACAAATATTTTTTGTATTATTTTTACAAATTATTTATTATTATTATTATTATTATTATTATTTATTATTATTATTATTATTATTATTATTATTATTATTATTATTATTATATTTTATTATTTTTTTTTTTTTTTTTACAAATTCAAACTCGCACCAAATGTGTTGAGGTATAACAAAGTTCACTTGGCAAATAAACTCATATAGTGCATGCAATATAAAATATGTAACAAGCTACGAATTAGGGAAAAAAAAATACAGGCTCAGTATTAGGAACTGTGTTTATTTATTCCTTTATTAAAAATTACACGTGAAAGTACAGTGAGGTCCAAAACTTTGAGACCACTAGTGAAAATGCATCTGTTTGGCATTCTTTAACACAAATGTTTTCATTACAAATTACATTATCAGCAACAATCTGAGTGAAAAGGAGAATCTTAGAAATATTTACATGAATTTCAGAATTTCTATTCTGAAATATTTGTTAGTATATTTTAGTAAATTTCTTAGTATATTTTTTTGCTTAAATGACAGTGACTCGAGCGGACATGGACTCCACAAGTTTGCCCAAAACCTTTTGATCCATTGTATATAATCTTTCAATGATGAATCCATTATCTAAAATAAGTGAAAGGTTTTAAAAAAATGTATTTAGAATACATAGAGAATAGTGCAAAGATATTACAAAAGCAATGTTACTTTCACTTATTTTAAAGAACGGATTCATCATTGAGAGATTATATACAATGGATCAAAAGGTTTTGGGCAAACTTGTGGAGTCCATGTCAGCTCGAGTGCGCACTGTCATTTAAGCAAAAAATATACTAAGAAATACTAAGAAATTCGGAAATTCATGTAAATATTTCTAAGATTCTCCTTTTCACTCAAGTCGTTGCTGATAATGTAATTCAAGACAATTGTTACCCTCCCCAGGAGTGGTCAACCAAGAAAGATCACTCCAAGAGCAAGGCGTATAATAGTCTGTGAGGTCACAAAGGAACTCAGGGTAACTTCTAAGCAACTAAAGGCCTCTCTCACATTGGCTAATGTTAATGTTCATGAGTCCACCATCAGGAGAACACTGAACAACAGTGGTGGGCATCACAGGGTTGCAAGGAGAAAGCCACTGCTCTCCAAAAAGAACATTGCTGCCTGTCTGCAGTTTTCTAAAGATCATGTGGACAAGCCAGAAGGCTACTGGAAAATTGTTTTGTGGATGGACGAGACCAAAATAAAATAGAAGTGTTATGATTGGAGAAAAGAAAACATTGCATTCCAGCATAAGAATCTTATCCCATCTGTTAAACATGGTGGTGGTAGTATCATGGTTTGGGCCTGTTTTGCTGCATCTGGGCCAGTACGACTTGCCATCATTGATTGAACAATGAGTTCTGAATTATATCAATGAATTCTAAAGGAAAATGTCAGGACATCTGTCCGTGAACTGAATCTCAAGAGAAAGTGGGTCATGCAGCAAGACAACGACCCTAAGCACACAATTCATTCTACCAAAGAATGGTTAAAGAATAAAGTTAATGTTTTGGAATGGCCAAGTCAAAGTCCTGACCTTAATCCAATAGAAATGTTGAGGAAGGACCTGAAGCAAGCAGTTCATGTGAGGAAACCCAACAACATCCCAGAGTTGAAGCTGTTCTGTACAGAGGAATGAGCTAAAATTACTCCAAGCCGATGTGCAGGACTGATCAACAGTTAATAGAAATGTTTTGTTGCAGTTATTGCTGCACAAGGGGGTCACATCAGATACTGAAAGCAAAGGTTCACATACTTTTGCCACTCACAGATATGTAATATTGGATCATTTTCCTCAATAAATAAATGAGTAAGTATAATATTTTGTCTCATTTGTTTAATTGGGTTCTCTTTATCTACTTGTGATAACTTGTGTGAAAATCTGATGATGTTTTAGGTAATATTTATGCAGATATATAGAAAATTCTAAAGGGTTCACAAACTTTCAAGCACCATTGTATGGGAGGCATGGTGGCTAAATGGTTACCATGCTTGTCTCTCACCTCTGGGGTTGGGGGTTTGAATCCTGCCTCCGCCCTGTGTTTGCGGAGTTTGCATGTTCTCCCCGTGCCTACCCCATGGGGTTTCCTGTAGGGACCTCGGTTTCCTCTCCCAGTCCAAAAGACATGCGTTGTGATTGGCATTTCCAGATTGTCCATAGTATGTGAATGTGCCCTGCTATGGGTTGGCACCTCGTTTAGAGTGTCCCCCACCTTGTGCCCCGAGTTCCCTAGGATATGCCCCAGGCTTCCCCATGACCCTGTGTAGGATAAGCGGTATGGAATATGGATGGATAAAATATATGACCATACAAAAAAACAATCTATTACACCCAGAGGAGAGTATGGAGCGATTCCTTCTATACTCTGCTTTAACCATACGTAACAATACATAAAAATTCAGTTAATAAATAGCCAAATTTTCTATTATATCAATATAATCAATAATTGGAATCATTCAATGTCAAATTGCACTGATGGTATCAATTATTCTATTGGTTGCTTCATTTCATGTGTATGATGGAAAACCTAATTTAGGTTAAATTGACCTGCTCACTGTTCTGCTACATTTTTTTGTTTGTTGTGCAATAGTGGATTGAATCCAGTGATACAAACTCATCGACAGAAACCAGGCACTTCTAAAACACACTATGCAAATATATTGAATGATCTGAGTGTCTTCTCTGATTCATTTAATTAAATGCTAAATAACTAAATGCTGTGCTGCTCATGTCCATTTTGGTTGATGGCATGATAGAAAGAGAGCGATTGAGTGAGTGTGTATATGTGTGTGTGTGTGTGTGTGTGTGTGTGTGTGTGTGTGTGTGTGTGTGTGAGAGAGAGAGAGAGAGAGAGAGAGAGAGAGAGAGAGAGAGAAGGAGAGGGAGAGAGAGCTTGAGCTGCTTTAAGATTATATCAGTGACAGACACAAAAGAACAATATGAGGAAGTTAAACAGCAGCAGGGAGTAAATGTGGGACATTTTGTACTTGAAAAGACTTATACATAAGGTACAAAAAACAAGACCCACTCAGATAGAGAGATGATCCTTACATAAGAAAATTTAATCCTCCGTTTATAATTACAGTGCTGTGAAAAAGTATTTGAGTATCCTGATTTCTTCTGTTTTTGTGTATATCTCATACTAAATACAGTTTTTAAATGATAATGTTATTTATTCAAGCAAAAACGAATGAAAATGTATTTGCCCCTGTAGTTACTAATTCCCCAAATCTATGATACTGCATTCATAATGTGGTTCAGCTGGACTAGACATAACCAGGCCTGATTACTGCAAACTCTGTTCAATCAAATTAACACTTAAATAGAACTTTTTCAACAGTTGGTTAAAAGGTCTTACCCAGTAACACACTATGCCGAATTCCAGAAATGATGAGGAAGAAGATGGGAAGGGTTACAAAGCTATTTCAAAGGCTCTGGGACTCCAAAGAACCACAGTGAGAGCCATTATCTCCAAATGGAAAAACTTGGCACAATAGTGAACCTCCCCAGAAGTGGCCAACCTTCCAAAATTCCTCCAAGAGCACAGCAAATACTCATCCAGCAAGTCACAAAAGAGCCAAGGACAACATCACAGGACCTACAGGTCTCTCTTGCATCAATAAAGGTCACTGTTCATGACTCCACTATCATAAAGACACTGGGAAAAATGGCATCCACTGCTAACCCAGAAGAACATTAAGGCTTGTCTGAATTTTGCCAAAACACACCTTGATGATCCTCAAACCTTAAGGAAGCATGTTCTGTGCTCTGATGAGTTGAAAGTGGAATTGTTTGGAAAACAGTGGTCCTGTTACATCTGGCGTAAACCAAACACAGAATTCCACAAAAAGAACATCATACGTATGGTCAAGCATGGTGCTGGCAGTGTGATGGTGTGGGGATGCTTTGCTGCTTCAGGGCCTGGGCAACTTGCAATAACTGAAGGAAACATGAATTCTGCTCTCTACCAGAAAATCCTAAAGGAGAATGTCCGGTCTTCAGTCTGTAAGTTGAAACTCAAGCACAACTGGATTATGCGGCAAGACAATGATCCAAAGCATAGGAGTAAATCCTAGTCCTAGAAGTAAGTGAACGACTGATCTCCAGTTATCAGAAGTGTTTGGTTGCAGTTATTGCTGCTAAAGGTGGCATAAATGGATTTTAAGTTTAAGGGGACAAGTAGTTTTTCACATTGGTGATAGGTGTTGGATAACTTTTTTGCTTCAATTAAAATAATAATAAAAACTGTATTGTGTATTTACTCAGGTTGCCTTTGTTTTATGTTGTATTTAAAGATCTAAAACTATTTAGTATGAGATATACACAAAAACAGAAGAAATCAGGCAAATACTTTTTCACAGCACTGTAGAAAATAATATAATTTGAAATAATAGTTATATATATTTTTTTAAAGTATGCATACTATACTAAAACTACTTTTTCAAAATTTCAGAAGTACCTAGATCCTTTGTATTCACTTCCATCAAAATGAATCCTTAAAAAAGCTCCCCCATTGCCAGTTCAATATTTCTAAACCTTAATTGTTTTGAGTAAAATAATAGTATAATAAATACCTAATCATAAAAGTAGTTCTTCCACTCCAGCCTTGACAAAACATGTCTTCATGGAGTTCACTTTGTGCACAGGGGCATTGCCATGCTGAAACAGGTTTTGGCCTTTTAGTTCCAGCGAAGAGAAATTACAATGCTACAGCATACAAAGACATTCTATACAACAGTTTGGGGAAGGAACACATATGGGTGTGATGGTTAGGTGTCTACATACTTTTGGCCATATAGTATACTTTTCACCAAAACTTTACATAAGAGCTTACGCAAGTTTAGATCTGTATCTGTGACATTATTAACTTGGAATTAACTTCCTACTACTCATGACATTAAATCAGGGCATTATTAATTTGAATTGTGGTCTCATGGGAATATGGGAACTTTATGGGAACAGTGTTTACATTATGCAGTGTGCCTGGTCCTGTAAAATGGCCTCATATTCTTGGGCTGTTATATAATCATGCAGAGTAGTCATCGGACCTAATGACTTACATGAGATGTACGACCATGTTTACCAGAGGACCTTAGACATTGTCAATTAAAGGCCTTCTTTTGCTTTTATCAAATGTAAATTCATGAAAGGAAAATAATATTCGACAATTCTTCATGCTACTATGTTTCTCCTTCATTTTAGGGTTTGAATCTTGTCACATGGCTATTTCTTTGAACAGTAGGTCTTACCATGAATTCCAACTTTAATACACACACATATACATATACATATATATATATATATATATATATATATATATATATATATATATATATATATATATATATATATATTAGAAATTTCTTATTTCTTTGTTTGTTATAGAGAATTACTTTTATCCTTTACGTACAGTCCCCTATGAAAGTATATTGGAATAGCAAGGCCAATTTTTTTGTTTTGGCTATACAGTGAAGACATTTAGATTTTGAGATCAAAAGATGAATATCAGATGATAGATCAGAATTTCAGCTTTCATTTCCTCATATTTAGATCTAGATGTGTTAAACTGGCACATTTTGTGGCAGACCACCTCTTTTTAGGTAAGAAAAAAATGGTATAGATAGTCTTAAAGTAAATGACACTTAATATTTGGTTGCATGTCTATCTATCTATCTATCTATCTATCTATCTATCTATCTATCTATCTATCTATATATATATATATATATATATATATATATATATATATATATATATATATATATATATATATATATATATATATATATATATATAGTAAATATAATGTATTATATTTATTTATTTTCAACTTTCCATTGTGCATTATCCAATTTCTGTCTTTCTTTCTCCTTCTTGCTTTTGGAATGCCTCTCTACCCTCTTTCTTACCATGTGTGCCCCTCTGTATTCAGTCCTCTCCCTCTCCTCATAGCTTAGTTAGTTCTTGTTTGAACCACTACAGTATGTACTGGCATAGTGCTACAAATGACACTGGATCAGTGATGCTGGAAATGACATCTGAATAGTGTGACTGAGGTCATAAATTATTCCTCAGAATATTGAGCATGACAGAATCTTCCCATCAGAAATGTCTAGCCACAGATTCCAAAAAGGACTGCATTGTTTAGTTTTGTCTGATGAGTGGTGGAACAGGGTGAGAATTCACTGTTAGTGATGAGATCCTTATGTTGGGGACTTGTTTACTTCCCATACTGATTCTATACTGCAACATCTCAATGAAAAATGTTCCTCTGTGTCCTTTTAATACTGCAGGAAATTAAGAATGCAATCTAAATCTGTACTGAACATTGTGAATTCTCTTCTATGCTCCCAATTAAAATGAGAACTACAAATCATTAACATATATTAAACAAACAGATAAAACACCATTCATAATGTAAGCAAATCAAACTTTATATTTCTATGTACTTTACAGTGCTTTACTTTGAATGACCATGTCATACTGTATAAGAAGGCTTAACAAACACAGGGTAGACAAACATACAGAATTATGGCATGTCAAAATATATGGTGGTATACTGTGGTAGATTTTATGAAATATTTGTAGCTTTCCACAAAAGTAATCCTTTAATAATTTTTTTTTAATATTGTAAAACTTGTACATTATTTGTGCTTGTTTTTCATGATCTAATAATAGAAAATGTTCTGGGAAAATCATACGGGTCAGGGATCTGTAGAAGCGGCGGATGCAAGTGGAAATTTCATTGAAGTTAAGTGCAGCCAGATAACCAAAAGAGTGAAAATAAGAACCAGAATTAGAACAGAGAATACTAGCTAAAAAGATCCAGACAATACTGTTATCCAGACAATACAAGACTGTGGAACACACAATGACACACAAATTTAACAACAACAGAAGCTAGACAATCAGGTGCTGAAACACAGGTGCAAGTGATAAGAAACATGTGACATGCTGGGGCTGATGGGTAATTTGGCATCAGGGGCATCGCTAGACCCTTTTTACTGGGGCAAGACCCCCAGTAAAATTTTCCAGATAAATCATTGTCTGATGAGGTAGATTACAGTAGATGCATCTGAAAATAGGCAAATAGGATGTATCATTTACATCATTTGAATTATTTAAAGCATGAAGGCTGATTGTAACGCCAGCTAAAGCAAAAATATCCTGCCCGTCCTCTTCTATCATATGCCTCGCCCCCCTCGCTGTGCTCCTCCTCCCTTCACTTTGCCCCATGGAAACCTCGACTTGCAGTCAGATGATAATTTATAATACAACATTGTAGCTGAGGAGCGGTAACTACCAGGTTAATGCTTATCGCTGTGTTAATGAATAGTATGTGACTTTGCATTTAGTTGAATGAGGACATCTCGTTTTCCAGATCTAATTTACGTGGCACTGATTTGATCGATAACATTAGCTTGTTAACTGCTAAAGGAATGCTTGCTTATCTCTTCTGATTTGGCATTCTGCCACATACCTTCAGCTTTTTGAAGTAATTTGTTCATTTAAGGGGTTAGTTAGTTAGTTTGATCATGAAAATGCTAGTTGTGGATTTAAGGTTCTTATAGATTTTTTTTTTTTAAAGTGTGTTAGCTGTTCTGTTTGCAAGGAGTGATATACTTAGTACTATGTAGCTTATTTTTAATTATCCAGATGGATATACAAACTTGTTTCATTACAAATGGTGGCAGAGGTACATTTCACTGCCGAATTTCAGTTCACTACCCCTCAAGTAATCCTGAAGACTTTGGTTAGATTTTTCAGTTGTGTTTGATTAGGGATGGAGCTAAACTCTGCAGGACAGGGGCCCTCCAGGACCAGAATTGCCCATCCCTGGTTTATAAACTAAGTTCACAGTTTCAGTGGCCTCTTCCAGTATATGGTATCTGGTATTTGTGTAAACAAAACACAATGAATTTGTTTTTGGGGCTTTGATGGACTAGGATTGGAGAGGGTGGATTTTAAATGTAATGAAAATGTTCATATATTTGTTGTTTTATATACAGGTTATTTCAAAAGCCACTTCTGTATCACTGTGATGGTATTTCAGGTGCCAGATCTCAAAAGAATCATTTCTTCTCTTGTCTTTTTGAAAAGAGTGTATACCCATGTGTATTTATTTCATTTATTTTAATAGAATAGAATCAAATAAAATGTATCAAGTATCAAATAAAATGTAAACTTGCATTAATGAACCTAATGTTGTTAGTATTTGTTTAAAATTACCATGGTAAAAAATAGAGTTCCAATGTATAAAAATTTGGAGTTTGTCATTTTCATCCATCAAAGAGTAACCAGTTTTGATACCTAAAAAAGTTTATGTAGGCAATTTTAGCAAAGCCCATTACAGTAAATTAAAATGTAAAATTGTACTAATGAAATGATCGGCAGCACATACTTACATTAATGTTTGTTACATAATAAGATTAAAGAAAATCAATCAATCAATCAATCAATGCTCTGGACCCCCCTAGAATTTTGAAGTACTTTTGTAAAATTCTTGGGGGTCGTGAGCCCCAGTAGTGATCAAACTCTAGAAACAACCCTGTTTGGAGCTATCATGACAGAGCCCCCTCTTAACAGCTCCTGATGCATAAAACACAGTCAAGAGGGGGTCCTGGACAATCATGAGAGAAGTCTCTATACTGATAAGGGCCCTTAGGCCGACAAAGTTTCTTGGGGGCGATACCCTTAGCATAGCCGAAAGGAGGCACAACATCCTCCACAAGGCAATGAGGTGGAGCGATCTCTTCCACATAGATAAAGGGTGATGCGAAATCCAAGGTGGAGCATGAGAAAGGAATGATAGCCACCCTGAAGCTAACAGGGGGAGCGAAGTCCAAGGTCGGAGCCAGAGGGAGGAACGATGTTCTGCATCAAGCCAGAGGGGGGAGCAATGTTCTCCATGAGCTGGGGCTGGGGCTGATGGCTAATGTAGTTCAGCGCCCCTGTGGTGCTATCATGACACCATGTCACACATGAATCAATAAAGTCATTTTTCCACAATGATGTCTCTTTACATTATTGATTCATAACTGTAGAATGTTCTTTCTTGCTTCAGGATTTTCCCACTTTCCCACATTCAAATGGAATATGTTTACCCTCTGAAGCCTATAAGAATTTGTGGGCTTAACAGGATTACCACACAAATACCACTTTGTTACTTGATGTGTTAAATTAGCCACAAAAGTCTGTTAAATCTTTAAAGTTACAAACCTGATAAAGAGCAGTTTTCCTCAGTTACACTGTTAGAACAATACGGCCTGCTTCTGGAACTAAGGAGAAAGTATTTGCTGAGAAGTGGAGCTCTATAAATGGATAAAGGATCCACTCACTCTATAAAATCATGACATTTACAAGAGGAATTACACAACTCAACTCACCATCAAGAACACAGTTTCCTAGCACCCCCATTGTCTGATATGAAGACTTGGGGAGAAATAAAAGTTCTTGTTGCAGTTTCCATCTATCCAGTGCCAAGGCCATCTTTCTGATGCTTCATTGAAATGGAATGAATGTCTGCAGTATACATCTTCAAAAAGTGCTCTGTTTATAATTTTACCCTGAAAACAAGCACACAGACAATACACACTTCAGGTTAAAATGCTGGTAGCAAATTAGTAGATAGTGGTCCTTGCTTGTAGTTGGTGCTATGAATGAAATCATAATCATCTATAAGGATATTCTAAATATAAATTGTAAATTCCCATTTCTTCAAAAGCCTGTTGGTGCTTTTAATCAGGTATTTTGACACTAAACAGTGAATGCTCTTACAAAAGGCTAAAGAAAAAAGTTTTGTGAGACCTCCTCCACTAAACATGAGTGAGTCTGCGCTGAGCAGTGTGCTATGTCTGCGATATAAATAAAATTTTGTTTAAGGAAGCAGGGAAAACTTAAATCTGCAGGGACTCAGGGACTGTAGTTAGGAATCTCTGTTTTAAGATCAGATCAGATCAGATCAAAAATTTCTCCAACTTTCCTGATATAGATGTTACTTGCCTGTGTGGGTTAATGTGACCCCTTTTGATATGCATCTAGGACTAATAGGACATTATAAGACTGTTTTGGTAGTGTACATGGAAGGAACTCTTGATCTCTTTCCATGAGAAAATAGTCTAATGGGTAAAAAGTGGTTCTGTGGGTGAATTAAACATAGACCTTTGAGAAAGAATAAACTACAATAAAACAAACATCATTTGCTGATGGGATTTCTCTTGTACTGTCTCTATTCTTTCTATCTGCTGGTTAGTGAGATCAGAACTGAATAAACTTTGGACCATTTCTTTTAGCTGACCATGCAGTTTTGAGCCAAAACATGAAATATTGCTCAGGGCTGTTCAAACATCTACATACTCTTTCACTCTTAAGTGCTCTCTATGCATCTCTGAGAATGTGAGAGAGAAGAGAAGTGTGTGTGTGTGTGTGTGTGTGTGTGTGGGGGAGAGAGAGAGAGAGAGAGAGAGAGAGAGAGAGAGAGAGAGAGAGAGAGAGAGGGAGAGTGTTTTCTTCATTTTTACTATTTATTATTACTCCAGAATACAAATGAATCTATTAATATAATGAATAAACTATGTGTGAACACATATGAAATTATGCAATGACCAAGAAAAATTTGTTAGCAGTTTTACAGTATATCAGATGAACCAGCTTCATGAGGAAGTCACCTAGGAGGCTTTTCACAGATCGTTCACAAAATAACAGTTGAAAACTACTTGTTTATGGAAACAATTTCTTTTAAAGTAAAATTCACTGAACAATTACTTATATATTCATTTTAGTGTATCTTTTGACTGCAAGTATATGTGTGACAGAGGGCTGAGTGATACAATTTACCTAAAATACATGTATTAATGAATAGTCATTAAAGACATATTATCATAGCATAAACGTTAACAAAGACACAGTGTAAGGAGATCTATTTGTGAGAAATGTAAAGAGAGAAAATGTGGCTTGAGTTTCTCGCAAGGGCTGCAGAATTAAATGACATGATGAACCGGCACCCATAGACACTGTTGCCTTGTTTTGAGCTCATGTGAGTTTCACTGTGTTACTTTCATTGTAATTTTGTTTGGCAAGGTAATTTTCTGAAACTTCCTTCAAATGCTATCCAGGGTTACATGGTAGTGAAGATAGGATTTTCGTGTGTATTGTATCATGTGTATCCCCTTTTTGTTATCAGTGCTTACTAGTTCTATGCATAGTCGCTCTTATTAACCAATAACACTCTATCCCATGTTTGAACTCTCTCCCTTTCTCTCTCCTTCATCCCACTCTGCCAGGGTCAGAGAAGACTTTAACCACTTCAGGTCAAGGCAAGCCATCAGTCTTTGTGTTATTCTAACCTAAACCTCAGTGTTACATCTAACATAAACTAGAAGAAAGGACAATAGTCTAAATTTAATGGCCTTGTCTCTGTGCTCATAAGATTTGCTACAGTACAACAAATCATAAATGACATGGTCAGCATATAATCATATATAAACAAAAGTACTTTTCTGAAAAATATTATTCAATAAGCATAATAGATCCCCATGACCTAGTAAGGATAAGCAGTATAGAAAATGGATGGATGGATGGATGGAAGTACAACCCCAATTCCAAAAAAGTTTGGACACTGTAAAATGTTAATAAAAACAGAATGCAATGATTTTCAAATCTCATAAACCCATATGTTATTCACAGTAGAACATAGAAAACATATCAAATGTTTAAACTGAGGAAATGTACTATTTTAAGAAAAAAAATAAGGTAATTTTGTATTTGTTGGTCACAACACATCTCAAAAAAGTTGGGACGGGGGCAACAAAAGGCTGGAAAAGTAAGTGTTACTAAAAAGAAACAGCCTGAGGTTAATTGGCAACAGGTCAGTAACATGATTGGGTATAAAAAGAGTATCTTAGAGAGGCAGAGTCTTTCAGAAGTAAAGATGGGCAGAGGTTCAATTTGTGGAACAATTTCAGAATAATGTTCCTCAACGTAAAATTGTGAAGACTATGAATATCTCATCATCTACAATACATAATATCATCAAAAGATTCAGAGATTCTGGAGAAATCTCTGTGCGCATGGGACAAGGATGAAAATCAATATTGCATGCCTGTGATCTCCGGGCCCTCAGGCGGCACTGCATTAAAAACAGGCATGATTCTGTAATAGAAATCACTGCATGGGCTCAGAAACACCTCCAGAACTCATTGTCTGTGAACACAGTTTGCAGTGCCATCCACAAATGCTGGTGCAAAGAAGAAGCCATATGTGAATATGATCCAGAAACATGTGAATAACATATGGGTTTATGAGATTTGCAAATCATTGCATTCAATGTATTTACATTTTACACAGCGTCCCAACTTTTTTGGAATTGGGGTTGTATAATAGTGCCACGGTTGTAGGTAGAGACGGATCCAAGTGCAGATAAAGATAGTGGAACGTTTAATAATATACAAAAACAAAACACAAAACAAGAACTCTAGAACACGTGGCAAGGTACAAAGAAAAAGCGAAACATAAAACACTAGATACATCAAACAACGCAAGACAACCAGTGCAGTGCAGAACGTGACTATAAGTGCTAACGAACCAATACCGTGAATCAGGTGAAACAACATGTGGCTAGGTGCAGTGGCTGATGGGAATCGTAGTCCTTCTCTGGAATTTACATGACAAATAGATATACAGTGAATATAAAAAGTCTACAGACCCCTGATAAAATGGCAGGTTTTGTGATGTAAAAAAAAAAATCATGTCAGAACATTTTCTACCTTTATTATGAAATTTTGAAAAAATGAAAAATAACCTGGTTGCATGGTCCGTGTACATTCGTTTTTGGTTTCAAAATTGAAAAACAAAATACAAATGATGACACGCTCATTAATTTTTTGTTATAATCCTGAAAATTAAATTACTAATGAACTATGTTTAAAACCCATTTTTGCTATAAAAAAGCAACATATTTCTTATTTCTTCGTCTTATTTTTTGAGTTGGAGTTATTTCGTTTTGTGGCGAGTGTAATTTAACTAACTGAAAAACGTGCAGAATCCATCAGTGGCTTCGTCAAACATGTTGCTTCGCTCCGAGAAGTTCATTATGTGCTTTTCAAAGGCAGTAAGAACCGGGTCTGTCCACGTTTTAACTCAGTGGGTGGAATTGCCAGACGGTCCCTTAGGCAACTTGCACTGTTGGCAGTGGTAGCTCAGTGGTTAAGACATTGGGCTACTGACCGGAAGGTTGTGAGTACAAACCCTAGCACCACCAAGCTGGCATTGTTGTATCCTTGAGCAAGGCCCTTAACCCTCAACTGCTCAGATGTATAAATGAAATAAAGATGTAAGTTGCTCTGGATAAGGGTGTCTGCCAAATACCATAAAATGGGAATGTAATTGTGATACCGGGTTAGAACATTATCAGGTGTAAATATGCAGCTCTAATACGTGCTGGGAATTTTTGAGTAAAGGTTTTATGTCCATATACAGGTGCATCTCAATAAATTAGAATGTCGTGGAAAAGTTAATTTATTTCAGTAATTCAACTCAAATAAATTCAATGCACACAGACTGAAGTAGTTTAAGTCTTTGGTTCTTTTAGGTGTGATGATTTTGGCTCACATTTAACAAAAACCCACCAATTCACTATCTCAACAAATTAGAATATGGTGACATGCCAATCAGCTAATCAACTCAAAACACCTGCAAAGGTTTCCTGAGCCTTCAAAATGGTCTCTCAGTTTGGTTCACTAGGTAAACCACAAACATTCATTGCCAAAGAAGTCGGCTGTTCACTGAGTGCTGTATCCAAGCATGTTAACAGAAAGTTGAGTGGAAGGAAAAAGTGTGGAAGAAAAAGATGCACAACCAACCGAGAGAACCGCAGCCTTATGAGGATTGTCAAGCAAAATCGATTCAAGAATTTGAGTGAACGACTCAAGGAATGGACTGAGGCTGGGGTCAAGGCATCAAGAGCCACCACACACAGACGTGTCAAGGAATTTGGCTACAGTTGTCATATTCCTCTTGTTAAGCCACTCCTGAACCACAGACAACGTCAGAGGCATCTTACCTGGGCTAAGGAGAAGAAGAACTGGACTGTTGCCCAGTGGTCCAAAGTCCTCTTTTTAGATGAGAGCAAGTTTTGTATTTCATTTGGAAACCAAGGTCCTAGAGTCTGGAGGAAGGGTGGAGAAGCTCATAGCCAAAGTTGCTTGAAGTCCAGTGTTCAGTTTCCACAGTCTGCAATGATTTGGGGTGCAATGTCATCTGCTGGTGTTGGTCCATTGTGTTTTTTGAAAACCAAAGTCACTGCAGCCGTTTACCAAGAAATTTTGGAGCACTTCATGCTTCCTTCTGCTGACCAGCTTTTTGAAGATGCTGATTTCATTTTCCAGCAGGATTTGGCACCTGCCCACACTGCCAAAAGCACCAAAAGTTGGTTAAATGACCATGGTGTTGGTGTGCTTGACTGGCCAGCAAACTCACCACACCTGAACCCCATAGAGAATCTATGGGGTATTGTCAAGAGGAAAATGAGAAACAAGAGACCAAAAAATGCAGATGAGCTGAAGGCCACTGTCAAAGAAACCTGGGCTTCCATACCACCTTAGCAGTGCCACAAACTGATCACCTCCATGCCACGCCAAATTGAGGCAGTAATTAAAGCAAAAGGAGCCCCTACCAAGTATTGAGTACATGTACAGTAAATGAACATACTTTCCAGAAGGCCAACAATTCACTAAAAATGTTTTTTTATTGGTCTTATGAAGTATTCTAATTTGTTGAGATAGTGAATTGGTGGGTTTTTGTTAAATGTGAACCAAAATCATCACAATTAAATGAACCAAAGACTTAAACTACTTCAGTCTGTGTGCATTGAATTTATTTAATACACGAGTTTCACACTTTGAGTTGAATTACTGAAATAAATGAACTTTTCCACGACATTCTAATTTATTGAGATGCACCTGTATAATAATTGAATATTATTAAAACTAATGATGGTATTGATATCTGTGTAAGACTGTCGCCTCTATAGAACAAGGGCAGGGGAAAGTGAATATCCAACGAATATCAAACCTAATTTTCCCGGTGGACATGCCATCCTCCCTTACTGTAACCCTCTTACTGCCTTTGAAATGCACGTAATGAACTTCTCGGCGCAAGTTTGATTTTAACTAAGCAAAAACAAAATGAAATAGGGAAGAATGTAAATTATCAGCACATACAGTATTGTTTTTTGGTATGTTGTATGACTAGTAAACATTATTATTAATTTTATTATTATCCAGTGTTATTCAGAGGAGAATGGGGTCATAACCAGTAACCAGTTATTCAGTATTTGTTGAAATGTGGAAGAAAAAACAAAACAAAATATAAACAAAGAAACAAGCAAATAAATAAACAAACTATAACATTTGTGTTAGTGAAGCAAATGATAGCACATTTAAAGGTCATTTAAGATCCTTAACAACTTCTGCTTTTATATTTTTATATTATATATACTAACCCAATTTATTTTTTCTAAAATGTAATAAAAACAAAAATCTGTGATTTGTCAAGTCTCTTGAAACTTTAATTAACTGTCTAAAGTACAAAGAAAAGACATTCAATGTTTGCACTGACCAACTTTTCACTGACCAAATTTAGAACTCAAAAAAGTTGGGACAGAGGCATGTTTACTACTGTGTTACATAATCCTTCCTTTTAATGACACTTTTTAATCGTTTGGGAACTGAGGATACTAACTGTTGCAGTTTTGCAAGTGGAATTTTTGCCCATTCTTGCTTAATACAAGACTTCAGCTGCTCAACAGTCCTTGGTCACCACTGTCTGATTCTTTTCTTCATGATGTGCCATAGGAGACAGATCTGGACTGCTGGCAGGCCAGTCAAGCACATGCACTCTGTATCTATGAAGCCACGCTGTTGTAGCACATGCAGAATGAGGCCGGGCATTGTCCTCCTGAAATAACCATGGATTTCCTGGAAAAAGACGCCTTAATGGCAGCATATGTCTCTCTAAAATCCCAATATACACCTCCACATCAATGGTACTTTCACACATGTGCAAGTCACCCATGCCATGGGCACTGATGCACCCCCATACCATCACAGATGCTGGCTTTTACACCTTTTGCTTATAACACTCTGGTTGGTCTTTGGGCAGACTGTGTTAAGTGACAACAGTTTTCCGAAGTACAGTGAGTATAGAAAAGAATTACCCCCCTTTAAAATAATCACATTTTGTTGCTTTTCAGCCTGAAATGAAGATGGACACAGTTTTTGTTTTATGCAGCTGTATTTACTCAGTGCAACTTATAACATCCAAGTGAAAGATATAACACCAACATGTCAGAAAAAAAAAAAAAAAACAGAATCACTGAGTTGGAAAAAGGATCACCCCCTCCTAAAAGTGACTTGTAAACTCAATAAGGTGTAGCTAATCACCTTCACAATGGCAAACAAAGCCATTTGACTTTCAACTGTGATCAGCTGTGGTCATTTTGATTAGCCTTTTCTATACCCACTGTACCCCCGAGCCCATGTGGTTATATTTATCACAGTACCATGATGATTTCTCAGGCAATGCCGCTTGAGGGCTCGAAGGTCATGCGCATTCAACAGTGGTTTCCGGCCTTGCCCTTTATGCAATGAGATTTTTCCAGATTCCCTGAATCTTTTCACAATATTATGCACTGTAGACTGGTGAAAGACCTAAATTCTTTGCAGTCTTGCATTGAGCAATGTTCTTTTTGAGCTGACAATTCTCTAACGAAGTTTGACACAAAGTTCTGAGCCACGACCCATCCTTGCTTGCAGAGACTGAAATTTTGGTGGATGCTCCTTTTATGCCCAATCCTGATACCCTCCCTTGTTACCAATTAACCTGATCCTCCAAAATGGCATTACTTGAATATTCTATAAACTTATAGAATATATAGCCTTATTTTGCCTCTGTCCCAACTTTTTTTTGAGTGTGTTGAAGGCATCTAAATCTGTTTATATTTACAAAATACAATTAAGTTGGTCAGTGAAAACATTGAATATCTTTTCTTTGTATTTTTGGCAGTTAATTCACAGATTTTAGTTTTTATTGCATTTTCAAAAAAATCCCAACTTTTATGGAAATGGGGTTAGTAATTTTAGAAAATTGTTGTCACAACTGCTCCATCGGTGAACCCCAAATTTAGCCTATAACCATGCAAATTTCCCTAAACAAGGTAATTAATCAAATAAGCAAACAAACAAGAAGTGGCTTCTATTTCAATGTTATGCATTACTCACCTTGTTATTCCATAAAGTATGACTCATGCAATAACAAGACATTACAGTTATTGTATAACAGGACTCTGGATAATGTATTTCAATTTGGCATAAGTGACATTTTAGAATTAGATTTATTTCATTAACAATATCAAGTTTTGGGGACTGAGGCATTCAGTGCACTGACATGCAGTCTCTTGTTAGATTTAACACCAAATTATAGTTAGCGTTATCGTGTAACTGGCAGAGACATTACTGTTGACCTTCATTATGCCACATGGGATTGACATAAAGGTTAAATTTTAACAAGCCATAGGCCATCCACAATATCCTCACAGACAGCAAAATATTAGACTAGTAGTTCACGAGAATTAAAATCTAATATTATATTTTAATATCCCCAATTTCCTCTCTCTCTCTCTCTCTGTGTGAAATTATGGTGCAAGGAAAAGTCAATAAACTTATCAGTTTAAATGGATATAAAAATGCTTAAAGAACCAGCTGTATGTTTTGGAGATGTTGCACTTTCACCATATAGGAAATATGTTATGATCTCAAAGGGATCATTACCAAATTGGCTGTGCAGCTCAATCTAAGGCACCAGTCCCCATAACTAGAGAGAGACAGTTGTAAGTTTTAAAAAAAAAAAAAAAAAAAAAAAAAAAAAAAAGCACATACAATAGCAGAGAAATCTTGGACAAATATGATTGAGTTTATTCACATAAGGGGAAGTTTTTAACTGCATTTCATGTCTGGACAATAATGGCTCAAAATCTACTCCTATACTTGTGTGGCATTTTAATTTTGGGCCCAAAAGGTGACATAGCTGTAAACATTCAGCTGAGTTTTAGCTATTTTCTGTCAGTTAGCTTTGGATGAGTTTATCATTTCCATCCCATGGTGATATGTGGACCAGATGAAGTCATAAGTGTGGACCATCACTGGGCCATTACTAATTTGGGTGGAAGCTGGAAGTTAATCTGTCTCTAAATGCCTGCCAAAGGCCTTATGTGGCATCAAAAGTTTAGCAAAGCTCACGTTAACACAAATGAGTGTGGCTACCTGTTAAGATGTGGAGTCGAAGATGAGTGCAAGTGAAGACAAACAGTTAATAATAAAGAAAACAAAACAAAAAACAGGCTCTATGGTACATAGATGGTACACAAAGACTGGGAAACCTAAAACAATGAACATAACACAGCAACATGAAACAACAGCAAACAAAGACAAATGAAAGACAATGAGTGCAGTGCAAAACGTGACTTATATACAAGAGCTCATTAACCCCAAATGTGAATCAGGTGCAGAGAGTCATGTGACATGATCAGGTGAGGTGCAGTGGCTGATGGGAATTGTAGTCTCTTGTCCTTTTCTGGTATTTACATGACACTACCATGTTACATTTTGCCAAACAGATGAGGTCTTGAGGAAAGACTTAAAATTCCCCATACCCAAATCCATACAAATATCAGAGGAACATCCCTTCAGTTTCTTCCTCAGTTTATCACAGCACAGAAACAATGTATCTCTCAATTTAGTGTTATTGATTATAAAACTTTAGTAAACAGTGCACCATGTAAAGGACCTGATGCCTTGAGTCCTAACAACATATGCACTGCAAATGGCTCACTTTTATCAGGCATTTTCCAAAAAAACTTTTCACTAAAAACTGCAGTTTTTATTTTAAATGAAAAAACAAAAAGTTGCCAAATGATGGCTGTTTTTTTTGGTTTGTTTGTTTGTTTTTTACAGAGGAATTTTATATACAAAAATTGCAATCCCATTTCAAATCTCCCTTTGACAGGAGAATTGCTGAAAAGGTTGTTAGCAACCAACTAACCAACATGTGTACCTGAAAATACCTGAACAAAAAAAGTAATAATAAAGTGGTCACTGAATGAATATCATAGCATAGTGAATGTATGCTTAAAGTGTAAAACTCTATCCATGCACTAGTTCTGTACTTGAACTAAATTAGGACAAAAAGTATACTTGTAAATAAATGAATTTTTTTTTTTTGTTTACTCTGAAGATAATTTTAGTACATAGAAAATAACCAAATGATGTAATGTTCCTTTTCTAACTGCTCTTTCATGTTCCTGACCTCATACTACAAAAAAAGAGAATGGAGATCCTTCTTTTTCACACTTAGCAAATTTCCCCCCAAAATATTATTCCAGTGCATTTACTCAGCTTAGTGTTCCAAAATCCAGAACATCTCATGTGCATGTTAGCACAACTTGTTGTTTGTGTATTTTTGTTGGGCTCTCTCTCTAGTTCTAGTTCCTATTTAGGCTTTTCCTTGTATATTTTGACCATTGGATTTCCTATAATTTCTACAACCCAGCTTTGTTTATGAACACACAATCGCTAGAACACATGATAGTTAGAAGATAAATTTTCTTCTTTAAATTGGATTATAATTCCTGGCATTCAGAAGGAGATGCAAAATAGGGTACAGCACTTGCAGAAAGTTGAACTGTTTTCATCATTTCCTCCAAAATGACAGTGTGGACAGTGAAAATGCAAATACAAATAGGATCATGTTTGCTTTTTCAATATGGCATGATTATTCAGTTTAGACATTGAAAATGAAATGCATTTTTACAACTTTGGCAGCCATCATACTGTATATTGCTTCACTAAAACATGGGGGATTACAGTCATGTGAAAATAATTGTTGGCTATTTTGACATATTTGGACAAGCAAACATTTGATCCTCTTTGAAACAGTGCCTATTGATAAAGTTGATACACTCTATCAAATGACACATACAACTGGCATTTTGTAGTAATTTTCACAATTTAAATTAACAAAAAACAGATCAGTCACATGGAAAAAATAAGTACACCCCTACATTTATCACACCTTCAAATCCATAAAATTAGAATCAGGTGTTCAAGATTGGGTGCCAGTGATTAGAACCTGCTGAGGGAGTGCAGGTGGAACCTGTCTTATTTAAACCTCTCACATCTAGTGCCTGGTGTCCCTTTGCTATTGAGGTGTGTGGTGTCATCATGCCAAGCTCTAAAGAGTTCTGTAAGGCCTTCAGAAAAAAAAGGTTGTGGATACCTGTGAGTCTGGCAAAGGATTTAGAAAGATCTCAAAATTATTTGAAATGCATCATTCCACTGTAAGGAAAATTATCTACAAGTGGTGCAGATTTCAAACGGCAATTAGTCCAGGACTGGCTGTCCCAGCAAATTCAGCCCAAGAGCAGACCGTCTGATGCAAAAACAGGTCTCCAAGAACCCCAAAATGTCATCACATGATCTGCTAGTAAGGTTTGCAACTGTTTGTGTCAAAGTGCATGCTTATATAATCAGAAACAGATTGCACAAATTTGATCTGCATGAGAGGCATGCCAGGAAAAAGCCTATGCTGTCTAAAAAGAGCATTAAAGAAAAACTACAGTTTGCCAATGAGCATTTAGGCAAAGACCAGGCCTTTTGGAATAATTTGCTCTGGACAGACGAATCAAAGATAGAGTTGTTTGGCCACAGTAACAGCAGACCTGTTTGGCGCAGACCAAAGACAGCTTTTCAGGAGAAGCACCTGCTTCTTTGGCACAGAACAAAGACAGCTTTTCAGGAGAAGCACCTGCTTCATACCAACTGTGAAGCACGGTGGTGGAAATGTTATAGTTTGGGGTTTCGCTGCCTCAGGGACTGGGCAGCTTGCTTTCACTGATTCAACTATGAATTCTGCATCATATCAAAGAGTGCTTGAAGATAATGTGAGGCCAGCTGTCCAAAAGTTGAAGTTGAACCGAAAGTGGACCTTTCAACAGGATAATGATCCTAAGCACAGTAGCAAATCCACCAAGGAATGGCTCAAAAAGAAGAAATGGAGGGTTATGGAATGGCCTAGTCAAAGCCCGGATTTGAATCCCATTGAAATTTTGCGTGGGGATTTGAAGCGGGCAGTACATGCAAGAACACCCCCAAACATCTTGCAACTGAAAGAATATGGCATGGAAAAGTGGCCAAAAAATTCCAGCAAGCCGATGTCAGAGACTGGTGAACAATTATGCAAAACACCTACAAGAAGTTTTTTCTGCTAAAGGGGGCAATACTAGTGTGATAACCTTTAATGATGGGCAAGGAGAAGGAAGGCGGAGGCAGGCTTGCAGCAACTCAGCTCTCTTTATTTTGCTCTTTTTTCTCTCTTTTTATTCCACTTTTCAGCATTCTCTTTCGCGCACAAATGCACACACACACACACACACACACACACACACACAGATACACACACTCACGTCGTGCTGGTGGCTCTCTCTCTCTCAAGGCACGTGTCTCTCTCCCTCTTATCTTCATCTCATCTCACTGCAACAGAGAACAATCATTAGGGAATTTCCCTGCAGGTGTGCATTCCTTACCACTCGCCTTCTCCGGCTGCACCATCCATTCACAAACCGGCGCTCGTACATGCCCCCGCCTCCACAGCTAGCTTCTGAGGCCAAGGGTGTACTTACTTTTTCCACAGAAGAATATCACATCTATTGATATTTCTGTTGAATAAATGATTGAAAAAGCTAGTTTTCCTTGTGGTTTTGTTCAAGTATATCAACTTTATTAATAGGCATAGTTTCAAAGATGATCAAATGTTTGCTTGTCCAAATATGTCAAAAAAGTCAACAATTTCCATGGGGTGTACTTATTTTTTCACATGACTGTTTCAGAACTGGCAATTTAAGTTGTTTTACCTGGCAAAAAATAGAGGCAATAAATCATATTTGCATGTGCATCACCAATGAACTAACTGCGGTCATGCAACACTGGCACTGCAATCGAATTATTTCACCTGTAGGTCATTCAGAAAACATTGTTCTTTTTGACAAACACATAATTTCTCACAACATTCAGTTTTCAGTATTCACATTCTTTCTCCTGGAGCTTTCTTGTGTTGATATTAACATGATCACTACTCAATTGAAAGACTGATTTGCATTATATGGACCTATATGAGTGGTAATCAGAAGAAAATAAAATAATAGGTGACCTCTGATGGCATTGGTGAAAATAATAGTCATATTATTAATAAAAAAAAGTGGATTTTTGAAAAGTGGCCAAACACAGATAATTATTATCCAGATTATTACTATTATTTTGTAAGATAAAATATAAATTGTATAAATTGTATTTGTCAACAAGTAACTAATTAAGAGATCCTATACAAATAAAAATTGAATTGAATTGAATTGAATTGAATTGAATCCTGTGGTTTAATATGCCAGAGCTTAACAAAATCAGTTTATGATTATATGCTTTTCAATTAGGTTTATTTTTCTAAAGGCATTCTCTGTCAACACACACACACACACACACACACACACACACACACACACACACACACACACACACACACACACAGACACACACACACACACAGGGAGTGTAGAGTGAATGTGTATTGTACAGTGAATGTGCATTGAATGTGATGTGATATGGTCACTCATTGGTCGCATTGGTACAGTTAAAATGAAAACTTTACCACAAATTAACTATCTGTTCTCAATGCTTCCAACAACACCCACAGATAAATGGTTTAAATCCCTGGACTCATTAACCTCTCATTTCTATTGGAAAAAAAAGACACCTAATATATCTCTGGCAAAATGACAAAAGACAAAATCACAAGGTGGCCTAGATCCGCCAAACTTTCAATATTACTTTTTAGCAAACCATCTACAATATTTAGTGAAATGGATTCAGAAAAACAATTATAATAACTCATGAATAGAAATTGAAGAAAATCAGTGCAAAAATTCCTCAGTTGCAGACCTGGTGAATTTATTGCCAAGTTCTCCTACTCTTTTTTCTGAAGGTTGGCTGGCAAAAGGTTCTACACCAAGCTCTTGGGGAAGTCTTGTGGATGAAAGTGCTAGACAGGCCAATTCAGATTCGTTTCCGGACACTGCTGAAGCTAGAGTTGAAGTTCACAGTTCACTATCGGTTCAGTGAACTGAAATGTGTCCCAGACATGGCTGCAGACACTCTATAATCCTTGAATGAGGAGCAGGAAGGCTCTCAGAATATAAGGAATCTGCTGAAGGGTTGAGCCACATCTGTACATCTGAACTGGCTCCCAGAGAACTTGGCTGCCTGAGTGTGAATCCAGCAACATGGCTTATTACTGATACAGAGCCAAAGCTTTGTATAGTGGAACTCAGCCAACCACAAGAATTGTGCATTATGGCAGGAATAAAAACACAGTAGAATAACTAGGCCTGCTAGTCTTTGGATGGCAGGGGATGTGAAAGCTGGGAGATGAACTGCACAGAGAGGGGAAAAAACAGCCCTGTGAAGAGAATAAGGAGTTAGCAGAGGAAACTCGACTCCAGGCTCACTGTGTTGTTATTAATCCAACATGGTTTGGCATTGAGTTGCAATGTGGTGTGTGGCATGTTTCCTAGTTTTTAGGAGAAATTTGGCTCCATTAAAAAGTTCCATTAAAGGTAAGGGAAGTCATTCAGAAGGTCCTCCACCAAGCCAGGGGAAACAATATTTGGCTCCCCATTTGATTTGAAGATCCTGTGCTATAGAATCATTGTGAGAGAGCTGGCTTTGGGGCTAGAAGTGCCAGAGAATACCGATTGCTGCTCTGATGTTTCAGTTTGAGGCTGTTCTTTGCACTTGCCTTGGCTATGATTTCTTTGCTGTGCTTGCTGTTTTATTGTATTTGACCATGGTCTTGTTCACCATGCTGCCACCCAGCTGCATCCATCAGCGATTATATTTGTGGCATTAGACCTTTGGCTTTGTTATTCTCCCATATTAGCACTTTGGACTATATCGGGGGAAGGAGCATTACTAATGCACTGGTGGTGAGCTTTTGCCTTTTATCTAACATAGAAGATTAAGGTTTAGCAGCTTATCAGTGTCTCTTCTTTGTATATACTTTTTCCCCCTCACATCCATAATGAATATGCATTCAATGTAGTTGTTTTTCGTTTTTTCATTTTCTATTTCCTTTCTTTTTTTCTTTTCTTCTACTCCTTCTTCAGTTATACTATTTTTGATCTGGTCTTTATCTGACCCAAAAGAAACCAGAAAAGGGACCAATTGTTTCACTGTTCTGCCAACTGGGATTGTTTAATGTTAATTAATGCTCTGGTTATTTGAGAGATGTTACTTGGTCAGTATCCTGGCCAACATAGAGTGATAAGTTCTGCAATGCCTAGGGTCAGTAGTATTGTGTGATTTGCATGTGTTGCTTTAGTCGATGCCTGGTGTGATCCTTAGGGATTGGAATTTGGTATTGCCATTCTCAGAATGCATATGAGAATTCACTTTTCTGCTTGTCTTCTTTCATTTCATGGAATACTTGGGACTGGGAAGCCATACAGCTGTTAATAATTTTTACCCTTCTGGGTCAATCCAATAAATCCCCTGGTTTCCTCAGGGTGGTGTAGTCAGCCAATTCAAGATAGCTAGAGCTCTGAAGCATGAAATATACTCACAGCATTCATGAAGAGATGAAGGAGATGAATGAAATAAAATGCATAGTAAGTCTAATATTAGAATTACTATTACCAGTGGTTGCATAAATACACTATACCCTCAAGTTTTCAACAATAAGATAATGGGAAAGAGGATGATGAATCAGGGACCATTTGTAAGCTACCCACATGATTTGAATTAAACCATGTGGAATTATTTTAGCCAGAATGTGAAAAGGTAGTCAAAACAGAGGGATGGAACAGGTAAAATGAGAAAGAGATAGAGAGAGCAAAAAAAAGAGCTAGTCAAGCTTGAAGCCATGAAAAGCCAAACTGTCAGAGATTTCCCCTCACGCTGAGTGCTGAAGCGAGCAGCGCACTCAACAGCCCAAAGCTTCTGGGTTGTCATGAACTTTGTTTACTATCTATATGTCTGTTTTGTTTTGGTTTCTGTCCTGTCTCTGCGCCTGTTATGTTATTGGTTCTTGCCTAATGTCTCAGCTGTTCTGTGTTATGCCCCTTAATTACTTTGTGTATTTAAACCCCTCATGTTTCCCTGTTCATCGAGAAGTATTTGCTTAGTTTCCTTTGTGTACTGACATTACCAAGCCTTTGATCCTCATTTTGTTTTCATGGTTTTTGATCTAGTTTCCATCCTCGTGTTTTCGAATTCTTGTCTAGCCCTGTTCATGTTGTTTGTAGGTCGCCTGACCCTTGCTTGTTTTTTGCCTCACGATTTGGATTTGTCTGTCTGCCTCTCTTTAAATAAAGCTCTTAAACTGCACTTGCATCCGTCTCAGCCTGCGTTACATAACAGAATACTTCGCACCACCATGGATGCAGCAGGAAAGAGAGGTCACGTCAAGATAACAATGCCAGGTCTCAACTCCATTCAATTTTCACAGTGGACTTTCATGTATCCCCTGGAACTGTTTGATGGATTTTCAGTTTACCCCCAATCTTTTTTTGTTACAATCCCAATTATATGTTGCTAGCCTGGACGACCCCGAACCCGACAAGAAGCAGTGGCTAGGGTTCCTATTGTCCCAGCTCATAGGTTCAGCCCATCAGTGGGCAGAGCTTCTCATTGCCACAGGATCTAGTGAGCTAAGTAAAGTGTCACAGTTTGTGGGATTATTGATAAAGGTGTTCGGGAGTCCAGAATTGGCCCCCAACCGAAAATTTTTTTTGGGGAGGTCCAGCCTATCCGACAGACCTGTCTTACCATTTACTGCATACTACAAGAGGGCACCAGAGGCCGACATGGCAGCCTCCACAGCCCAGTTCCAGTCCCCGTCCAACGGGGCAGCAATGGGGGTGACACAGGTGTGCATGACCGAGGACTTTAGAAAAGAAGCCAAGTTATGGTGTCCCATGTGTGTTGAACTTGGGACACAAGGCTCATATTACTGCTCTCAGGACTGTTTCAAGGGCAGCTGGCATACCCACAAATGGCTCCACAAGAGAGCGAGAGCAGAGTGCCAGCCAGAGGTCAACATGGTGACCTCAACCCTAGAGCTTCAGTCTGAGACCCACAAGGTGGTCTCCCCTGCCAGCTATGGCTGTAGGTCAACGTGAAGACTTCAACCCCAGAGCTCCAGCCAGAGACCCATGAAATGGTCTCCCCTGCAGAGCTACAGCCGGAGGTCAATGTGGCAACCTCCTCTCCGGAGCTCCAGCCTGAGACCCATGAGGTGGTCTCCCCTGCGGAGCTCCAGCCAGAGGTCACCGTGGCGACCTCAACCCCAGAGCTTCAGCCAGAGACCCATGAAATGGTCTCCCCTGCGGAGCTACAGCCGGAGGTCACTGTGGCGACCTCAACCCCAGAGCTTCAGCCAGAGACCCATGAAATGGTCTCCCCTATGGAGCTACAGCCGGAGGTCAACGTGGCAACCTCCTCTCCGGAGCTCCAGCCTAAGACCCACGAGGTGATCTCCCCTGCAGAGCTCCAACCGGAGGTCAACGTGGTGACCTCAAACCCAGAGCTCCAGCCTGAGACCCATGAGGTGGTCTCCCCTGCGGAGCTACAGCTAGAGGTCAACGTGGTGACCTCCTCTCAAGCCATGTTCCTGTCAGACGCCAAAGAGGTGGCCTCCCAAGCCATGTTCCTGCCGGAGGCTGTCTGGGGGCCTCCCAAGCCATGTTCCTGCTGGAGGCCGATGAGGCGGCCTTCCCTCAAGCCATGTTCCAGTCCAAGGCTGACAAGGCGGCCCCCCACACCATGTTCCTGCCGGAGGCCAGCAAGGCAGCCTCCCACACCATGTTCCTGCCGGAGGCTGATGAGGCGGCCTCCCCAGCCAAGTTCCTGTCTGAGATCTCAGGTTTTTTTTCCATTTCATGCTGATAATATAAAAATAGAATAAATAAATATTGATAGGCCCACTTGTTCACAGGATTTTTCACTTTTTATTACTGCAGAAAATACAACGAATAAATAAATAAATATTGATACTTGTTCACCGGCTTTTCAGTCTCATTACTACAATCATACATGCTCTCTTTCTTTTTCCTTGCTCTCTATCTCTCACTCCAATAACTGCATATCAATGGCTCAAGCCTTTGTTTCAGGTTGTGGCTGCATCACCACCTCGGGCGCACATTATTTTTGGAATAATTCAACGGCCTGTTTTCAATTATTACTTACTTATTTCTGGAAAATCTAAATTGTCTGTCATTTTGTTTGTTGTTAGATCTGTGTGATGTGGTGGACAGTAGGCTAAACTTTCAGTTAGTTCAGTTAACTTGGCAATGTGATATGGAACTGTAATGTGGTCGAGACCTGACTGGAACTACTATAGCTGTGCATTTACTGAAAAATAATTGCACACCGCAGAATGTCTATCAGCCAATCAGAATCGAGAATTCAACAGCGCCGTGGTACAAGTCCAAATAATCATACATTCAAAAAATTTCATTCTATCTGTCAAACTGGCACCTTACGTACAGAGTTGCTTTGAACCTGTAATTGGTTAATAAGTTCATTTGTGCAGAGACAACACTGTAACTCATTTGTCTTTGGTTTTACTTTATTTCAATCAGTGTAGAGAAGAGACAAATTTGTCAAAAACCTGTGATTTTATTTTTGGATCATAATTATCATTTGCTGTAACTAAAAGAAATTCTTTATTCAAAAGGAAATGCAAAATAGATTTGATAGCTATATTTCAGACAGTTATGTGTTTGTGAGCCTGAGTCTGCAGTGCTGATGTCATTTATACAGAAATAACTGTATAAATCAATCAGACTCATTTTTCATTTAGTATGATCCCAAATTGTAGGCGAAAGGTTGTTTACTTACTCCTATCTACTCCCCATAATTTATATGGAAGCTGTTTTTCTGCATTCTAACCATCATCTTCAAAAGACAAAATAAGGATTATAATTCTGCTGTTACATGTCTGTGGATTATGGCAGCTGCCCATCTAGTTTTGTGTCATCTTGCTGTACCTGATGTAACTTCTCCTTAGAGAGTTGCTAAAGTGAAGCCCATACATAGAGTGCAGCCATGTGAATTCACCTGTGTCTACTTTCACAGGTATATATTTGCTCCTGAACGTTCATGCTTGGCTAATGTGTGTAATGTCCACTGAACTGTCAAATTTTATACAAGCATAGAGCTCAGCCATCTGTGCAGTAAAAACTGGTGAAACAAATCAACAATAAAAATTACCAACACATCATTTTTCCTGTTTCCTATACACAATTGCCTGTCAAACCTGCATTAATTACATACAAATTTTAAATAGCAGTGTTCACCAATTCAAAATATGGGTATATATGAGTCACAGGCAATTGCTTTAAGAATTACAAGGGAAGCCTGGCTTCACCTTAAATGGCATTAAAATGTCATAACATTTCTATTATTCATCAATATTGGTGGAATTCAATATTTTAGTGAATCAAATATCTCACTGCAATATTTACTGCAAGTTTCACTGGGAGTAAATGGAGTTTTGCACAGAAAAAAAATCTTGACATTTATTGGACAGTGAGCTTTTCTTTTGTCCCTCCTGTATGCATGGTGTCTCTTTATGATGATTGGACAACCTTTCAAAGAGGCAGAACCTCATAACCAGCTGAATCAGGAAATGAACTTGACTGACATGTCAAACGTTAACATATCTATAACTATCATCTATATCTACCTATGTATACCGTACATATCTATACACACACACAAACACACACACACACACACACAGGGAGTGTACAGTGAATGTATATATATATATAATATATATATATATATATATATATATATATATATATATATATATATATATATATATATATATATATATATATATATATATATATATATATGTACATAACATACCACCAATAGAAGGCAGTCCCAAAGGGACCCTTAAAGTTTCCATTAAAACCAATACAATTCCCATTATAACCATTACAAATTACAAAAAAGGGTTTCTTTTTTTTTTTCTTTCAGCAGGGATACTTCCCCAATTTTAATAATAACCACCAGTGGCCTCTGATATGAGTAAGGACTCTAGTTGTGTTTAAATCTTTCATTCATTAAAATAAATAAATAAGCTTAATACAATAAATAAATTAATAGATAAAATAATAATAATAATAATAATAATAATAATAATAATAATAATAATAATAATAATAATAATTAATAATAATAATGTCAGACTAAAATAATCCAAGTTCATATTCACCCCAAATGTGGTTCTTCAAAGGTTCTTTAATGGTTAGTTCCATAAGTAAGGGTTCTTGCTTGCAAAGAGGGTTTAATCTTTAAGGAATCCCCCAGAGTGATAACTGAAGTGTGAACATTAATTATGTATATTGAGTAATCTATTGTATACACTGCATGTGTTTCTCAGAGGACGTGATAGCCTTTATATGGAAATGCCACTCTGATATGCAGATGCAGTGGATAATTCCATGGAAAATCTCCAGTTACCTATATGAGCTGCAGTTCTTTCTGTCTTTCTTTTCCCCATTTTTGCACATCTGTTAGGCAGAAATGGTACCAATCTTAGGTTGAAATTGCAAAATTCTTTATATAGAAACTGTGAGACAGTTATATCAACATCAAACTTCATCATATGTCTTTATATAAACTATATACTGTAGGTACTATATCATACCATGTCTTACAGCAATATTTAAAATAACTCATTTCTGCTGTTTAGGAGAAAACATTACACCGACCTACTTTGGATCAAATACAAGAAGGCATAATACAATGCGTATTATATATCAGTGCTAATTAAAGGGAATAAGTAAGAGTAATTAATGGAATTGGTTGCAATGGTTTGCATCTTAACAGTATCTGTGATGCTTATGGCACAGCTCGTGTGCTGCATATTATTCACCCCCACCCATAATCAATGCAGAATATAAAATGGAATCAATACACACAGGCCATCTCTCTCAACTCTTCTCTGTGTTTGTTGATAAGCATATCATAGTCCCTCTTATCTACTGATTTATGCAAACTATTGAATAAGCAATTTTACGAAGGTCATTTCCATTTAAAATGACATTGTTAGAATGTAATAAATCAAACTCCAGGGTGGGAGAATTTCACTTAAAAGGGTAATATAATAAAGCACAATACTCAAGGAAGGCCCAGAGACCACAAACAAGTAGAGAGTTTGTGAATAATAAGTGAACCACAATGGAATTTGTTTGCATTTTCCAGTGTGTGTAGAATTAATGAGAGATTTTCAGATGCGTTAGGGGTAATGATATGGCTGTGGACCTCTCTCTGTAGCATGATATGTGGTTTCTCTAATTGTACGTTAAAGACACATTGGCCCTGGAGTGCCCTGTGGTGTATTCATAATGAAATAAAATGGTTATAAACTCAAGATACTTTGAAAGCACTGTTCTTGCACGTGCTGTGAAGACACAGTAATCAGTAATATAAAGAATTTTTTTTTCAGCTTTATAGGTTTGATTTCACTGCAAGTCTGATGGCTGATGTAATCAAAGGTAATTTAATATCCCTTACATACACCAATTAAGAGTTTGCAGAAAACCATTATTTTTCATCACAGTTTACACCTTAAACTTTAATAACTTTAATTAGTTAAATAATTAATTAAATCATTCATTCATTAATCTTCAGTAAAATTAATCTTCATTCTGGAAAAGTGTAAATTTAACTGAAATAGGATTTGTTTCTATGAAGCATGTGATTATAGCAGTGACTTCCCACTAAAAATGTATTTATGTACAATATTGCCTATTTTGGGGGCTGCACGTTTTTCATGTTTTTTTTTTTCTTTTGCAGATTACTATGATGCCTCTTTGGTGGTATTGTTTAATATCTTGTACCTTCAGACTAAATTTCAATGGTTTTATAAACTTGTCTGCAGTAATGCCCTAAGATCCAAACTTACAAGTGCAATGGTAGGAAATGCACAAGCAAATAACGGATGTGTTGCAAGATTTACAAAGAATAATTGTGTGAATTATGTAATGTAAAAAGTCAGTGGAGGAAATAGCTAGATGCATTGATCATGGCTATGCTTTATTCACTCCGAATGCTCCACTCTTCATAGTGGGAACTCTGAAGGGTCCCTCACCATGGGGGTCGAACATAACAGGGATCATAACAGTAGAACCCACTTGGATGTCATTTTATGAAGCCTAATTCAGTTTTTTGTTGCCACACAATGAATGATTCTTTTGCAAACAAGTATCACGGACTGGATAATAAATACTGTAAGGGCAGTTGTTGTTTATAAAGGTGTTTGTAAATTAATCTCTAAATCTGTATTATTCTGTATTATTCATGGTGGCTTAGTGGTTAGCATGTTTGCCTCGCACCTCTGGGGTTGGGATTTCGAATCCCGCCTCTGCTCCCTGTGTGCACGGAGCTTGCATGTTCTCCGCATGCTTCGAGGGTTTCCTCTGGGTACTCCGGTTTACTTCCCAAGTCCAAAGACATGCGTTGTAGGCTGACTGGCATTTCCAAATTGCCTGTGGTGTGTGAATGTTTGTGTGATTGTGCCCTGAGATGGGTTGGCACCCCGTCCAAGGTGTCCCCTGCCTTGTGCCCCAAGTTCCCTGGAATAGGCACCAGGCTCCCCTGCAACCCTGTGTAGGATGAGCAGGATGGAAAATGGATGGATGGAGGAATTTGTATTTTTCTGTAATAAATCTGTATGTTCTTGCATGTCTGTCTCAGCCTAATTATTACAGTGTAACAAGTGTAATAGTTATAGTCTTCAATTTGTGCTATACAGTAATTCATTCATTCATGCTCAGTAACCGCTGTATTGTTGTCAGGTTTGCGGTGGCTTAGAGAGCCCATCCCAGAAACACTGGGTGTGAAGCAGGAATACACTCTGGATGGGATGCAAATACATCGCAGGGCTTCTATAAAGTCACATACAACTGTCCTTAGACTCTGGGTCAAAAATACTGCCTGTGGTACATATGCACAAAGGTGGTACATAGAGATCAGATTGAAAAAATACTGCATTTGAACCTGCATGTTATTTCACCTGTGTATTAACCCACAGGTCACAAAAACACTTTCACTGACTCCTGTTAGTGTTGTAGCAGTAACAGTGTGGCAGAAATACAGTCGTGTGTGTATAAGAAACACCCAAAATAAGTCTTTGTGAGTGTATATGGCTCTTTCTATTAACTGAAGAAGTCTTTAGAGATTCAGTTCATGGACAGATGTCCTGACATTTTCCTGTAGAATTTGCCGGTATAATTCAGAATTCATTGTTCCATCAATGATGGCAAGCCGTCCTACCCCAGATGCAGCAAAACAGGCCCAGACCATGATACTACCACCAGCATGTTTCACAGATGGGATAAGGTTCTTATGCTGGAATGCAGTGTTTTCCTTTCTCCAAACATAACCCTTCACATTTAAACCAAAAAGTTCTATTTTGGTCTCATCTATCCACAAAACATTTTTTCAATATCCTTCTGGCTTATCCACATGAACTTTAGCAAACTGCAGATGTTCTTTTTGGAGAGCAGTGGCTTTCTCCTTGCAGCCCTGCCATGCGCACCATTGTTGTTCAGTGTTCTCCTGATGGTGGACTCATGAACATTAACATTAACCATTGTGAGAGAGGCCTTTAGTTGCTTAGAAGTTAACCTGGGTTCCTTTGTGACTTTGCAAACTATTACACGTCTTGCTCTTGGAGTGATCTTTGTTGGTCAACCACTCCTGGGGAGGGTAACAATGGTCTTGAATTTCCTCAGTTTTTACACAGTCTGTCTGACTGTGGATTGGTGGAGTCTGAACACTTTAGAGATGGATTTGTAACCTTTTCCAGCCTGATGAGAATCAACAACTCTTTTTCTGAGATCCTCAGAAATCTCCTTTGTTTGTACCATGACACTTCCACAAAATTGTGTTCTGAAGATAAGCCTCTGATAGATTCCAGTTCTTTAAATAAATCAGGGTGCTCACTCACATCTGATTGTCATCCCATTAATTGAAAACACCTGACTCTAATTTCACCTTCAGATGAACTGCTAATCACAACTTATTCTGCTGCCTATGCAGAATAAGTTGTGCGTAAGGACTAAGTACACACTAGAAAATTGTCACTTATCACAGTGCACAGCTGTACACAATGGATGTTGATAAAATGCTACATGTTCTAAATTCCTCTGCTCATGTGTGTCCACAAACATTTACAAGAAATGCCCCCAATTCTCTATACAGTGGGTATAGAAAAGAATCACCTACCTTTAAAATAATCACATTTTGTTGCTTTTTCAGCCTGAAATGAAAATGGACACAGTTTTTGTTTTATCCAGCTGTATTTACTCAGTTCAACTTATAACATCCAAGTGAAAGATATAACACAAACATGTCCGAAATATCACTGAGTTGGAAAAAGGATCACCCCCTTGCTTTAATTTGCCTTAATTTTTTAATTTCAGCCTTTAGTCTGTTGGGATATGTCTCTATGTACTAACTTTGCACATCTAGACTTTACAATATTTGCCCACTCTTCTTTGCAGAACTGCTCAAGTTCAGTTCAATTTGATGGAGACTGTTTGTGGACTGCAGTCTTCAAGTCATTCCACAGATTTTCAATGGGGTTTAAGTCTGGGCTCTGACTAGGCCATGCAAGGACATTCACCTTTTTCTCCTTCAACCATTGTGTGGTCAGTTTTGCTGTGTGCTTTGGGTCATTGTCATGTTGGAAGGTAAACCTTCCCATTGACAACTTTCTGGCAGAGGGCAGCAGATTTTCCTCAAGAATTTGACTATATTTTGCACCATCCATTTCATTCTATCCTGACCAGTGCTCCAGTCCCTGCTGCAGAGAAATACCCCCATAACAGGGGTTTACTGTAGGCATGGTGTTCTTTGGATGGTGAGCTGTATTGGATTTCTGCCAGACATATCGTTTGGTGTTGAGGCCAAATAATTAAATTTTAGTCTCATCTGACCATAACACCTTTTTCCATGTGGCCTCAGAATCTTCAAGGTGCATTTTGCAAAGCTCAGTAGAGGGTGGCTTTTTTCTTGCAACCCTCCTACACAAGCCACATTTGTGGAGAATTTGTGATATTGTTGTCACATGTACACAATGACCACTCTTTGTCATAAATTCCTGCAACTGCTTCAGAGTTGCTGTAGGCCTCTTGGCAGCCTCTCTGATCAGTTTCCTCCTGGCTCTTTCATCCAGTTTGGAGCGATGTACTGATCCAGGGAGGATCTGTGTTGTACCAAATACCTTCCACTTCTTAATAATTGACTTCGCTGTGCTTCTAGGCATTGATAAAACCTTTGAATTTTTTTGTATCCATCTCCTGATTTGTGCCTGTCCACAACTTTATCCCAGAGATCTTTTGACAGTGCCTTGCCACCCATAGTTGATTGTTTGCTTCAGTTGCACTACAAAATGATCCAGGAAAGCTCTTTTCATACTGAGCTAATCAAAATGACCACAGCTGATCACAGTTGAAAGTCAAATGGCTTTGTCTGCCATTGAGAAGGTGATTAGCTACACCTTATTGAGTTTACAAGTCATTTTTAGGAGGGGGGTGATCCTTTTTCCAAGTCAGTGATTCTGTTTTTTTTTTTTTTTCTTTTTTTTTCCTGACATGTTGGTGTTATATCTTTCACTTGGATGTTATAAGTTGCACTGAGTAAATACAGCTGGATAAAACAAAAACTGTGTCCGTCTTCATTTAAGGCTGAAAAGCAACAAAATGTGATTATTTTAAAGGGGGGTTGATTCTTTTCTATACCCACTATATATGAAATAGAGCTTGCATTTAAAAAATGGGATTTATGTTAGCTGTCTATTGCCTCATTTACATATGGAAAACCTGAGATGACATGAAAAGCCCTCATGTGCTGCTGTATGTGACATTATTCGCTCATAGCTGGCTGTGAAACGCCAGACCTGTCTGTAGTTTCTCTTTGAAATGTACTCTTTTTTTGGCCTCTTAAAGTGAGACAAGTTGTTGGCAGAGATGAACTAAAATTGTATCAGGGCAATCACTTTCAGCAAAGAGATTTCATGCAGTCCTTAAAAACAGTTCCTGTGCAAAGCTGCTGTGTGCCAAAACTTCAACTGAGGCAGGGTCTTCCACTGTCTGAATCATCCCAACTGTCTTTAGATATGCCTTTTATATCACTTTACATCTGCGTCACCTGTCTACACCTTGATGTCTGCACCATTGTCAATAACTACTGTCAATTATGTGACATGAATTACTTTAATTGGGATGGAAGCTCCTCATAATCAGTTTACCCATAATTATACTTTTGTACCACTAGACGTTTCTGCATAATATAATCAAAGTTTCTGCTTCTAGTAAGGACTCTGCCTGCCGCATGCTGTAATAACTGGAGCTTGCATGGAGTGTGTTTTGATAAAGATACCAAATTTAACTTAAATATTTAAAAGAATATTCTGTAAAATATTATGTTTACATAATCACATTCATGTTTTGACTGTAACCTTTCAGTTTTTATATGCTCGAAACTTTTGCCTTTTTTGTAGATATTCTTTATACTGTATTGTCATGTATCAGGTCCTATGTCAACAAGTACTAAGAAATTAAGTGAAAGTATCATTAATGTGTCAAATTCTGACCCAGTTAAAAGTGGAAGGATGCACATAGCATTAACTACATTGTGTAGCATGAGAAGTTCACCACAGATGAGGAATTGACACAATTCTTAATAGTTTTTTTCTACATTGATACATGATTCAATCTACATGATTGGATGGTTTAAGCTGCACTGCAAATAAAATGTCTGGGAACCCATTCGACTGACATACTATATATCATGTTGCCATTTGACTACATAAGAGAAGAAGAGACTTTTGAGATTTGTAATGCTTTGTAGTACTTTGAAGGTCTAAATAAAAATATAAGGTGTAAAAGGTATTTATTTTTTTATTTTTTATTTTTTGGAAAAGGTAGTTGAATAAGAGTACAAGTATTCAATTTCAATAACATTCAAGTAAGGTACAAATACCCAAAATGAATATTTAAGTACAATTACAAGTATTTTCACTCCTGTTTGCAGAAAACCTAAACTGACAGGTGTTAACACTGTCACACAACTTTTTTGGTAGTGACATAAACAGATTATAATAGATACAAGTCATATAGTTAAGGGTCAAAGATTGTTTTAAAGCTGTTTTTTTTTACATGACAATTGGGGATATTGAATTTGACAGTTCATGTAAAAAAGTAGATACAGTAGCTCATGTGAAGTCTTCAGTTTGTGTGTTTGCAAGTGAGTTGCAAAGCTAATGGTGTATTTTTTTCCCCCATCAAGCATAAAATGAGTCCAAAGAATTTCAGGAATGAAGTGTTCCTTTTAAGAACAACTACTTTTACAGGACCTTTAAAGTAAAAATCTTTATCATTTCAGTTTGCAATGACCCTACGAATCTCTGGTCTCTACAGTCCTCCCTTTAAATCGCCCTGTGTAAGGATTATCACTCCAGAATGGACCATAGTCAGAATGTTGCACCACTTAAAACTGGATTAAGACCACCTCATACAACATCACTGCCTGGCTTCACTAATGCTCTTGTGGCTGAATGAGCACAAATGCCCACAGCCATGCTCCAAAATCTAGTAGAAAGCCTTCCCAGAAGAGTGGAGGTTATTATAACAGCAAAGGGATTGAATCTGGAATGGGATGTTCAACAAGCACATATGGATGTGATGGTCAGGTGTCTATAAACCATTGGCAGTATAGTTTAATGATGATACAGACCCTTCAGCATTTTTGTTTTTACCCAAAATGCTTTGGATCAATGGTTAAGGCTTTGGTTTACTGCTCAGAAAGCTAGGGGTTCAAACCCCAGCGCCACCAAGCTGCCACTGTTGGGCCCTTGAGTAAGGCCCTTAATCCTGTCTGCGCCGGGGGTGCTGTATCATGGCTGACCCTGTGCTCTGACCCCAAGCTGGGATATGCGAAGAAAAGAATTTCGCTGTAATGTATATGTGACAAATAAAAGCTTCTTCTTCTAAAAAGTCATTGGAATGCCTGATTTTACTTTACAAAACATTTTCTTGTCTTATGTGTTACTTTAATGCTTTCTGTCATTCACTTTCTCACTGTGACTCCTTTGGCATGCAGCTCGGTTCCATGATGGTACTGTTATTCATCTTCTGACAGTGAATTGCACCAGCCCATCTGGTGGCCAGATTATCTATAAAGCAAAGCAGAAAAAAACACATTTTTTCATCAAGAACTACACTCTTAAAACAGATAAATAACACATCATGTGTTAACTTTTAACACACGTGCATGTCTAGTTAAGGACAACACATTTTGTGTTGCTTTTAACACAATCAGTGTGTTAGTACATTTAACACATGCTGTGTGTTATTTTTAACACATCTTTGTGTGGATATATTTAACACATCATGTGTAAATTTTTAATACACTTCTGTGTCTAGTTAAGGACAACACATTTTGTGCTGCTTTCAATACAATCAGTGTGTTAGTACATTTAACGTGTTGTGTTTTAGTACATTGTTAAAAAATAACGTGTTCATATTTTTTCCCTACAATTATCCTAAAATGCTACTTGTTTGTATGCTAAAATTCTACTAAAATGCTGACAAAATACACAAACAATTGCATGAAATTCAGGTGACATTTATTAAAATCATTAAAATATCTGACAGATGTAAGAATTGGAGTTGATGCATCTCCTGACAAATCTCTCAGTCATCTGGGAAGACAGGAGTCCCACTCCCTATTTGAAAAGCTGTAAAAGAGCAAAAAGTGTGTTGTTCAGTTGTTAGTTACAAAATATGGATAATTTGGCTTGCAACTCCAGGGCTGGGGATTCGAATCCCACCTCGACCCTGTGTAGCCCCTGTGCTTCGAGGGTTTCCTCTGGGTACTCCAGTTTCTTCCAAAGACATGTGGCTGATTGTCATTTCCAAATTGTCTGTAGTGTGTGAATATGCGTGTGCGATTGTGCCCTGCAATTTACTGGCAGTGTCCCCTGCCTTGTGCCCTGAGTTCCCTGGGATAGGCTCCAGGGCCCCCTGCGACCCTGTGTAGGATAAACGGTATGGAAAATGGAGTGATGGGATAATCACACACACACACACACACAAAAATCATACTTTGTCAGTCTTAGGAGACACATTCTCTAGCAGGTCTTGTGTTATTGCCATTGGTTTCCTAGCAGAATTGAAAATCAAAAAATCTGAAAAACCTGAATTAGTACTGAGTGCATCACAGGCAAATGTTAACATGTTACAGGTTTATATATATATATATATATATATATATATATATATATATATATATATATATATATATATATATATACACATATATATATATATATATATATATATATATATAATTTATTTATTTATATTTTTTTTATATTTTATTTTAATATAAAAAAAATTATTTAAAAAAAAAAAAAAAATATATATATATATATATATATATATATATATATATATATATATATATATATATATATATATATATATATATATATATATAATAATGGTCTGATATGCAAATGAAGGTCATTGTTGAAGTATTCTACCAGATAAATGGAGAAAGCATTGAGGGTTAGAAGCATTTCTAATTATTATCTTTATTAAATATTGTGCCTTTTTCTGTTGTGTAATGAATGTGTAGTGCTTTGTGGCAATGCATGTATAATGTAAAACAGTATAATATTCATACAGAAAAAAAGGATGGTTTTTTGCTTGGAATATGTTGGAGAGAGAGAGAAAGAATGCACCAGATGAAATTAAAATAAAAATAAAACAAGGTGGATGCCAAAAACTATTGTTATTTTAACATTCTGAGAGATTTTTATCAGGCCAGTGAAATGAATGATGAAATTCATGGAACAATCATATCTAAGGTATTGCAGGAAGAATATGTATTAATTGTAAGTAAGTAAGTAAGTAAGTAAATAAATAATTTTTTTTTTTTTTTTAAATTAACGCTAAAAATAGCTTTTCGTCTGCACTAGCATTCTGCTATGGATTGATGGGAAAATGAATAGTACACAGTACAGAGACACTCTGGGGAAAAAAGATACTCCCTCAGCCAGAAAAGAACTTACTTAAAATGAAGAAAATTGCTGTCGTTGAGTGGCTCTGGCTTGACCTTAACTCCATCAAACATCTGTAACAAAGGTCTTAAAAAAAATTTGTTGTCCACTGCTGCTCTGAAACTAATGTGGAAAATCCTGAGCAATTTCACCAAGAATGATGCAATTATTATTACCTTAATGCAAAATCCATAACACTGTATTATGAATCATCATCTTCATTTTCATAATTGTAAAAGTAACCATAAAATATTTCATTCATGCAATTATCTAATCAGCCAATCATGTGGCAGCTGTGCAATGCTTAAAACCATGCAGATATGGGCCAGCAGCTTTGGATAACGTTAACATCAATGTCAAAAATGTGATCTCAGTGATTTTGACCGTGGCATGATTGTTGGTGCCAGACAAGCTGGTTTGAGTATTTCTATAACTGCTGATCTCCTGGGATTTCACGTGCTAGAGGGCATTCTGCGTAAAGAAACACCTTGTTGATGAGACAAAGAATCTCAGAATGTAGAACATGTTGGACCTAGAGATGGATAGGCTACAATAGCAGAAGACCATGTCAGGTTCCACTTCTGTCAGCCAAGAACAGAAAGCTGAGGCTGCAGTGGGCACAGGCTCACCCAAACTGTACAGTTGAAGACTAGAAAAACATAGCCTGGTCTGATGAATCTTGATTTCTACTGAGGCACACAGATGGTAGGGTCAAAATGTGGCACCAACAGCATAAATCCATGGACCCAACTTGCCTTGTGTCAACAGTCCAGGCTGGTGGAGGTGGTATAATGGTGTGGGGAATGTTTTCTTGGCACACTATAGGCCTGTTAATACCAACCAATCATCGCTTGAATGCTACAGCCTATGTGAGTATTGTTGCTGACCATGTGCATCCCTTCATGTCCACAATTTACCATCTTCTAATGGCTACTTCCAGTATGATAATGCACCATGTTACAAAGCAAAAATTGTCTTAAGCTGGTTTCAATAACATGACAATGAGTTCAATGTTCTTCAGTGGCCTTCCGAGTCACCGGATCTGAATCCAGTAGAACACCTTCAGGATGTGGTAGAACGGGAGATTCACAACATGATCGTGCAACTGAAAAATCCGCAGGAATTGCGTGATGTAATCATGTCAATATGGACCAGAATCTCAAAGGAATGTTTCCAACATATTGTGGAATCCATGCCATGAAGCTTTGAGACTGTTTTGGGAGCAAAGGGAAGCCCCACCCAGTATTAGTATAGTGTTCCTAATAAAGTGTTCAGTGAGTGTATAACTTGCAGCCCTTTGAAGAGAAAGTAGTGATATTGTTGCTCTCTTTAAAAGGATATTTGATGTTCTGCACATCTTCTACACACCTTCATGAGTAGATTATAGATATCTGGAAATATTATTCTTAGAAGAAATGTAATCGTAGATAACTTCAATTTGACAATTAACTAGTAAATACTGAATTGCAGATAAGATAAATTTATATTGCACTGCTTGTCTTTTCCATTGTGGATAAATAAAGACTGTACCTGGTCAAGATTTATCTCTGCTTTGTATTTCAGGCAGTAAGGAGATACTTGGCTGATACTTTATGATTCTAATTTCCTCTGACTTGTTGTGTTTACATTATATTTTGGTTGAGTTTGTTTAATCATCTAATTGGTGTTTATATTGAGGTTTCAGTAGTGCTGATCTGGAAGTGTTCTGTGTTAGTATGTGTTACAGGGTCCATATCTTGGGTCTACAGTGCTTTAAGTGAAATTAATACAGTATATCATTCTTTATATGCATATGAAACACATCTATAATTTTTAAAGGGTTATTAAAGTCCTTATCTGTAAATGAGCTTAATTGCATTATGTGTGGTAGCTGGTGCACAATATTGCAAAATCATTTGACTGAATTGAATTGCACAGTATTGCAATACTACCCAATTAACACACTAAATGGTTGAGTGCTGTTTACTTTGCTTTTCCTATGCTGCCCTCATGTGGATGTCAATACAGACTCACTCACTGTACCAAATTCCTGTTGTTGTTAGGAGTAAAACACATAAGCACTCCATTATAAAATTAAAGCAGAAACAAATAGGAAATAGCTCTAAGACGCCATCATCCTAACAGAAATAATCAGAAAAACAGCACAGACATTTTTTAAGGCTATATATTTTAATTTTAACCAAAAGAAAGGGGGAAAAAACCATGAAACAAATAAAACATTTATATGCTATGACTTAATTTAGGTTATGTGCTATTTATGTCACAGACATTTTACTGGCAACATGTGTCGACAATGTCTCAACTTCTTTATTTCTCAGTAGCACAGAGTTCTTTCTGTGCTGGCTCCTGATGTACTCATCAGTGCATGCTTTGGCAGACTCTCTCTCTCTCTCTCTCTCTCTCTCTCTCTCTCTCTCTCTCTCTCTCTCTCTCTCTCTCTCTCTCTCTCTCTCTCTCTCTCTCTCTCTGTGTGTGTGTGTGTGTGTCTCTGGCAGTGCATGTGTGCACAGACAGCCTGTGTGTGATCTATCTGTCTATCTTTGCTGTCTGATTTCCCACAGCTTTCCACTATTCCAATCATCGAGAATTTTTGCTGTGTTGACTTTGTATTGAGACAGGTTCAAATGCAACACCAGTTAATCGTAACTTCAGTTTTGGAGCTGGCAACTTAGAACAATATGGACGACTAAGGTAGCCTATACCAGTGAAAGCCAAATAAATGCAATTAAATTTAAAAGCCTTTTAATGCTCTTTCCAGAAAGAATATGAATACAGCTCATTACAGCCCAGTGCTAAAAATATGTGTGACGAGGAGGAGGGAGAAGCCAGGTTGTGAGGATGCACACTTGGCACTGATTTGGCTAATCAGTAGAAGAGAGAGAGATAAAGGAGCGACTGGAGGTGCCAGTGAGAGAGGAGAGAGAGAAAAAACACTCCGGTCCCCAGACATACTGTCATCTGGTTCTCAGCCAGCTGGGAAACAATCCCCCATGACACCGGAATGTAACACCTTTATTAATAGGCACTGTTTCAAAAAGGATCAAATGTTTGCTTGTCCAAATATTTCAAAAATCCAACAATTTTTTCACATGACTGTACATATTATACAGTCCCCTCTGGAGCTATTGGAACACCAAGGTAATTCATTTGTTTTTGCTGTAGACTGAAGACATTTGGATTTTAGATCAAATATATTTTAAATAAGTTATTTGTCACATACACAATTATATACAGTATTTAACTTGTAGTGAAATTAAAACTTGGCTTACTTCTCTCTAGACTGTGCATTAAATACTAAATTAAATTTTTAAAAAAGAGATCAGCATGAATAGGAATAATAAAAAATTATTTTAAAAAATAAGATGAGATAAGAAATATGAAATATTTGTACAGGAATGTGCAAAAGGGGATGTACAAAATAAGCAGGAAATATGCAAAAAAAAAAAAAAGGATGTACAAAATATGAAGTATGTTACGTGTAGTAATAATACAAAGTGCAAAGTGCAGTGTATGGAGTGTCAGTGGAGTGCAGAGTGACAAGAGAGTCTTTATGGAGTCCTAAGGGATTTGTATGGTGGACATGTCAGTGTTGAGGAGTATGATGGCCTGAGGGAAGCTCCTCCTGAGCCTCTCAGATTTAGCCATCAGACAACGGAAACGCTCGCCTGATTGCAGCAGGCTGAACGGACAGTTACCAGGGTGGGTGGAGTCCCTGATGATTTTAGCAGCCCTTATACTGCATTGCCTGTTGTAGATGTTGTGCAGAGAGGAGAGAGCAGACCCGGAGATGTGCTCAGCTAAGTGCACCACTCTCTGCAGAGCTTTGCAGTCCTGGATAGATCAGTTTCCACACTGAGATGAAAATTTTCATCTCAAAATTAAAAAAAAGTTTAATTTGTTAGTAAACTTTCTATAGCCCCAGCATAGAAAGTTTTCAGGATTACTGGGGAGACCCTGAATTTCCTTAGCAGTCTCAGATGGTACAACTGTTGTCTGGCTTGGTTCACATGAGCTTGAGTATGATGTGTCAAGGTCAGGTCCTAAGAGATGTGTACTCCAAGGTACCTGAAGCAGCTCACACTCTCCATAGGGGTCCCACTGATCTCAAGTGGGGTGTAGTTCCTCTGCTGCCTCTTCCTGAAGTCCACAACCATCTCTTGTTTTTACTGACGTTCAGAGAGAGACTGTTAGCCTGGAATTCTCTGTGGGAGGTGGAGTTACATTACTCTATGTAGATGTGTTAAATAACATTGAACATAACACATTTTGTATCAGACCATCAAAATTTTAGGCAAGCAAAAATATTGGAACATGTGACTGACCGGTGTTTCTTGCTACCCAGATGTGTACTGTTAGAGTGATTGTTTAAACAATAAATAGCTCTGAACCTCTACTCTTGGTTTTAGCCTTCAGTTTCACCTGTGAAGACTGCATTTGTTGTTAAAAAAGGATAAGCCAACATGTAGATCAAGGGGCTGTATATGGGAGAAAAGCAAGCCATTTTGAAGCTGAGAAAAGAGGGAAAATCAATCAGAGGCATTGCACAAACATTGGCATAACCAATGCAACATTTTGGAATGTCCTGAAAAAGAAAGAAACTGCTGGTGTACTGAGCAACAGACACAGAATGGGTCAGCCAAGGAAAACAACAACAACTGATGACAGAAACATTGTGAGTGCTGTGAAGAAAAATAAAAAAACAACAGTTAGTGACATCACCAACAACCTCCACAGGGCCGGGGTGAAGGTATCACAATCCACCGTTTGAAAAAGACTTTGAGTGCATAAATATAGATGTCATACCAAAAGATGCAAACCATTCCTGAAGAGGAGACTAAAAGGAGAAACCCCCAAAACAAGCAACAAATGAAAGAGGCTGTGGTAAAAGCCTGGAAAAGAATCACAAAAGAAGAAACAACAATTTGGTGAAGTCAGTGAGTTGCAGGCTTGATGCAGTTATTGCAAGCAAGGGATGTGCAATCAAATATTAAGTGTTTTATTTTAAATTACTTCAAGACCTATCTGTTCCTATATTTTTGCTTGCCTAAAAATTGGGTGGTCTGATACAAAAGGTTATATGTTTTATACATCTAGATGTACTGTAAAACATATTTGTTTAACACATCTAGATGTAAATACCAGGAAATAAAAGCTGAAATCCTAAACTCTCGTCTTATATCCATCTTTTTATCTCAAACCCAGATGTCTTTGGTGTATATGTTATGTAATACACGGTAACTGGATGCAGGTGCAGAGCACTTTCGTCACTTTATTTATATCATTCGTATAAATATAAGCAGTTCCAAAACGTGAGGCAGAAGAATGGTCAAAAAACAGGCAGAGTTCAGTATCACGGGCAAACAGTGTAATCAAAGGCAGAGCAACAGACAAAATCCACAAACATAGCAAAAGTTCCATAAACCAAAATAGACAGTCCAAGGGCAGAGACAGTAATCCAAAATCCGTTAATCACAAGCAAAGTTCATAAACCAGAGATAATCCATCCGAGAATAAAGGCTTGGTAAATGTCAGATACAAAGACAGAACAAATACTTCGCGTTGGAAGTTACAAACCACAGTCCTTATATAGTGAACTTGGAATTGAAAACAGGTGTGTGCATTCAGAAGGAGGGTGACTGTGAGCGTGGGAGTGAGGGAGTGTCATGGGGAGTGTAGTCCGCAGCGGCCATATTTGTAGGCTGCTGTGCATGCTGGGAATTGGAGTCGCGCTCGTGGCGCGACCTAACAGAGTCTTAGCTTGGTGAGCCGCTTGCTGTAGCCGTTGATGAATGGCTGCCCACACTTGTTCACTTCGTTCGAACCACTCATTCACCGCTGGGGCATCCGTGGCAGTGGCGTTCCACGGGAACAGAGGAGGTTGATACCCCAGGGTGCACTGGAATGGTGTGAGTTGAATGGCTGAGTGATGGAGTGAATTTTGGGCATATTCTGCCCAGGGCAGGAAGCGAGCCCAGTCTGATGGATTTTGACTGCACAAGGAGCATAGCATACGTCCTACTTCTTGATTAGCGCGTTCCGCTTGGCCATTAGATTTGGGATGGTAGCCGGAGGTTAGGCTGACATTAACTCCCAGCTTCTCCATGAAGCTAAACCGTTAGCTAGACTCGTGAGGTGAATTGTGGGCCCCGGTCACTCATTATATCCTCTGGAATGCCAAAATAATGGAAAACGTGGTTGAACAAAAGTTCGGCTGAGTAGAAGGCAGATGGGAGGCCAGGGAGAGGGATTAGACGTAGAGACTTGGAGTATCAATAATGACGAATATGGTAGTGTTGCCCAGTGAGTTGGGAAGATCGGTGATGAAGTCAATGGCGAGATGTGACCAGGGTCGTTGTGGCGTGGGAAGTGGCATGAGCTTGCCGACTGGTAGTGCTTTGGGGACTTTGGCTTGGGCACAAACACTGCATGACTTAACGGCTTGTTGTATTTCAGGTAGCATGTTGGGCCACCAATACTTGGGTTCTAACAGGTGGTAGGTGCGTTGAATACCAGGGTGGCCCGTGCTCAGTGCCGTGTGGGCCCATGTTATGAGCTGCTTGCGATGGGCCCGTGGAACGAAAAGTTTAGCAGGTGGACAAGCAGCTGGGATTTGATTGCAAGGGATACGAGTTAGTAGATGGTCCAATTCCCACTAGATGGCCCCGAGGAAACAGGAGGAAGGCAGAATGGGATCAGGGTTCTCAGGAGTATGCTCATCAGCGTGGATACGTGATAGGGCATCTGCTTTGTGATTTTTGTGGCCTGGACAGTATGACAAGGTGAACTGGAAATGTGTGAAGAATAGGGACCAACGGGCTTGGCGTGGGTTTAACCGTTTGGCTGTACGGAGATATTCCAAGTTTTTAATGGTCTGTGAATATGATTAAAGGGTGTTTGGCTCCTTCGAGCCAATGTCACCATTCCTCTAATGCCAATTTGATGGCCAATAGCTCCCGGTCGCCCACACCATAGTTCCTTTCCATCGGGGATAGTTTCTTTGAGAAGAAAGCCACGGGGTGAAGATTAGGTTTCCCCCCAAAATGTTGGGACAGGACGGCTCCTACTCCCATCTCAGAGGCATCCACTTCCACCACGAAAGGACGAGAGAGGTCGGGGTGTTTAAGGATGGGAGCAGTGGTGAATGCGGTTTTGAGTCTGGTTAAGGCTTTCTCGGTTTCTTGATTCCACAGAAGGCGGCGCGGTTTGCCGCGTAACAGGGCGGTGAGTGGTAGGGCTATAGAGCTGAAGCCTCAGATAAAGCGCCGATAAAAGTTGGCAAACCCCATGAAGTGTTGCAACTCCTTAACAGTTTTGGGAGTGGGCCATTGGGTTACCGCAGACACTTTGCTTTCATCCATAGCTACCCCTTCGGGACTAATGACATATCCTAGGAACGTCGTGGTGTTTTTATGGAACTCACATTTCTCAGCTTTCACATAGAGCTGGTTCTCCAGGAGGTGTGTGAGGACCTGGCGCACATGGGTCACATGGGAGTCACAGTTGGGTGAGTAGATAAGAATATTGTCAATGTAGGCGATAACGAATTTCCTCAACATGTCCCTCAGCACGTCGTTAATGAAACATTGAAATACTGAAGGCGCGTTAGTTAGCCCATATGGCATTACCAGATATTCGTAGTGTCCAGTAGCCGTGCTGAACGCTGTTTTCCACTCGTCCCCCTCTCGTATACGCACGAGATTGTATGCGCTACGCAAGTCCAGTTTCGTGAAGTAGTGTGCTTCTCGTAGTTGTTCCAGGGCTGAGGGGATGAGTGGTAGAGGGTAAGGGTACCTGGCAGACTCCTGGTTCAAGCCCCTACAATCAATACAGGGTCGGAGGCCTCCCCCTTTCTTAGCCACAAAGAAGAAGCTGGCAGACACCGGGGAAGTGGAATGATGGATGTATCCTTGTTGAAGAGCTTCCTGAATGTATTCTGCTGTGGCTTTGTGTTCTGCTTGGGACAAAGGATAGATGTGACCGCGTGGTGGCGTTCTACCGGGGAGTAGATCAATGGCACAATCGTAGGAATGGTGAGGCGGAAGGCCGCTATCTTTAGCCTTGCTGAATACTTCCTGGAGTTCCCGGTACTCCTGGGGTATTTGGACCTTTAGGGTGGTTTCTGGGCTCTTGATGGTTGTTGTAGAAACCATCAGCGTTGGTGTGTGGAGACAGTTTTTCCGGCAGAAGGTTGACCAGCCTGTGATCTGACAGTCCGCCCAGGAAATCTGTGGATTGTGCCGTTCCATCCATGGTAGCCCCAAGACGATGGGATAACTAGTGGAGGAGAACCCAGAAAGAGATTTCCTCGTGGTGGAGAGCGCTCACTTGAAGCCCCAAGGGTTGTGTGCAGTGTGTGATGAGGCCGTTGCCGATGGGGTTGCCATAGATGGCTTGGACTTTGAGAGGGCGTGCTAGGGAGCTGGTAGGTAGTCCAAGCTTATTCACTGTGTTCTCATCTATGAAGCTGCCCACCGCCCCGGAGTTGACCAGAGCTGTGAACATAAAAGAGGTGCCTGAATAGTTGAGCAAGACAGGAAGTGTGAAAGCATGTGAGACAGTTTCTGGGTTACAACTCACCAGGGGCGAGCGGGTGCGATGTCCGCCCCTCGAGAACCCCCCAGGTGAGGGCAGTGGTGGATGAGGTGCTCTGCTTTGCCACAGTAGAAGCACAGTAGAAGCACAGGTGCTCTCGACGTCTCCTTTCTCTTTCCCCATTGTTGAGCTTGGCGTGGCCGAGTAGCATTGGTTCTACAGGAGCGTGTGTAGCAGGAGGCTCCGGGAGGTTCCGGTGAAAGCTGCGGCTGTGGAGTAGCTGGTCTAGCCAGATGGCGAGCTCGATAAGCGTATCGAGGGTGAGGGGCTCATCACGACATGCCATTTCCGTGAGAATCGTGGGTTTAAGGCCTTGACGGAAGGCAGCTTTTAAAGCAGCATCATTCCAGCTGCTGCCTGCCGCGACGGTCCGGAACTCCAGCGCGTATTCCACGGAGCGTGAGTAATCGCTCCCCAACTTCCTGGTTGTTGGGAGCATGATCAAAGACTCATCGGATCATAGAGGTGAATCGTTCATACGAAGTGAGCGCTTCTCCGCCTCGCTCCCTCACTGCAGCGGCCCATCTCAGAGCTTTACCGGTCAATAATGTCATGACCCGTGCCACCTTTTCAGTGTCAGGTATGCCTCCGTGACAATCAAAATACAACTCACATTGTAGTAAAAATCCCTTACATAAAGCAGGATCGCTGGCGTATGGGTTTGGCGTCGGCATGGGCAGACGAGATGTGGCCGATGAGCCAGGAGCAACGGGCGGCGTCCTTGCGGTGATTGCTTGGGAGAGACGCTGTAAGTTTTCGTCGACCTCTCCTAGGCGCCGGTGTTGTTCGCCAAGGAGCTGCCCGTGAGCATTGATAGCCTGACGAATTTCCTCCGCTGCATCCATGAAGGCGAAGTATTCTGTTATGTAATACACGGGTAACTGGATGCAGGTGCAGAGCACTTTCGTCACTTTAGTTATATTGTTAATATAAATATAAACAGTTCCAAAACGTGAGGCAAAAAAAAAAAAAAGAAAAAAAAAAGAGGTCAAAAAACAGGCAGAGTTCAATATCACGGGCAAACAGTGTAATCAGAGGCAGAGCAACAGACAAAATCCAAAAAACGTAGCAAAAGTTCCATAAACCAAAATAGACAGTCCAAGGGCAGAGACAGTAATCCAAAATCCGTTAATCACAAGCAAAGTTCATAAACCAGAGATAATCCATCCGAGAATAAAGGCTTGGTAAATGTCAGATACAAAGACAGAACAAATACTTCGCGTTGGAAGTTACAAACTACAGTTCTTATATAGTGAACTTGGAATTGAAAACAGGTGTGTGCAATCAGAAGGAGGGTGACTGTGAGCATGGGAGTGAGGGAGTGTCATGGGGAGTGTAGTCCGCGGCGGCCATATTTGTAGGCTGCTGTGCATGCTGGGAATTGGAGTCGCACTCGTGGCGTGACCTAACAGTATAGCACAAACAAATGAATTGGTCTTGCCATTCCTATAGATCGGTGGGGACGTGGGGACTGTATATACAGTATATCTATTTATGACCACTGTTATTATACTAATAGTTTTTACATTCATATTTTTCTTCTTTCATATTGTCACCTTGTTCTGGTCTGCATTTCATCTCAACACTATTGTATTTTATTTATTATTTTTATTGTTTATGCCTTTATATTTTGCATATTGTTATAAATTTACTTTATTATGCTTCTTTATTATTATTTTCCCCCTGCAGCACCGGTGAGAGCATGCAAACTAAGAATCTGTCTATATATTATTCATATCTTAACATACTCTACATTCATGTGAAAAAAAAAATACACCCCATGGAAATTGTTGGCTTTTTTGACATATCTGGACAAGCAAACATTTGATCCTCTTTGAAACTGTGCCTATTAATAAAGGTGATACGCTCTATCAAATGACATAAAATTTACATTTTGTAGTCTCTTTCACAATTTAAATTAACAAAAAAACAGATCAGTCACATGGAAAAAGTAAGTACACCTCTACAGTTATTACATTTTCATATCCATAAAATTAGAATCAGGTGTTCAAGATTGGGTGCCAGTGATTAGAACCTGCTTAGTGAGTGCAGGTGAAACCTGTCTTATTTAGACCCCTCTCATATCTAGTGTGTGGTGTTCCCTTTGCTAGTGATGTGTGTGGTGTCATCATGCCAAGATCTAAAGAGTTCTGTAAGGCCTTCAGAAAAAAGGTCGTGGATGTCTAGGAGTCTGGCAAGGGATTTAAAAAGATTATTTGAAATACATCATTCCACTGTAAGGAAAATCATCTACAAATGGCGCAGATTTCAAACCAGTGCCAATTTGTCCAGGACTGGCCGTCCCAGCAAATTCAGACCAAGAGCAGACTGTCTGATGCAAAAAAAGTCTCCAAGAAACCCAAAATTCAATCACAGGATCTGCTAGTAAGGCCTGCAACTGTTGGTGTTGAGATTGCACAAATTTGACCTGCATGTGAGACATGCCAGGAAAAAGCCTTTGCAAGACTGCAGTTTGCCAATGAGCATATAGACAAAGTCCAAGCCTTTTGGAATAATAGGCTCTGGACAGACGAATCAAAGATTAAGTTGTTTGGCCAGCAGACATGCAGACATGTTTGGCGCAGACCAAAGACAGCTTTTCAGGAAAAGCACCTCATACCATCTGTGAAGCATGGTGGTGGAAATGTCATGGTTTGGCATTGCTTCGCTGCCTCAGGGACTGGACAGCTTGCATTCATTGATTTAACTATGAATTCTGCATCATATCAAAGAGTGCTTGAAGATAATGTGAGGCCATCTGTCCGAAAGTTGAAGCTGAACCGAAAGTGGACCTTTCAACAGGATAATGATCCTAAGCACACTAGCAAATCCACCAAAGAATGGCTCAAAAAGAATTGGAGGGTTATGGAATGGTCTAGTCAAAGCCCGGATTTGAATCCCATTGAAATTTTGCGTGGGGATTTGAAACGGGCAGTACATGCAAGAACACCCCCAAACATCTTGCAACCAAAAGAATATTGCATGGAAGAGTGGTCAAAAATTCCAGCAAGCCATTGTCTGAGACTGGTGAACAATTATGCAAAACACCTACAAGAAGTTATTTCTGCTAAAGGGGGCAATACTAGCTTCTGAGGCCAAGGGTGTACTTACTTTTTCCACAGAAGAATATCACATCTATTGATATTTCTGTTGAATAAATGATTGAAAAAGCTAGTTTTCCTTGTGGTTTTGTTCAAGTATATCAACTTTATTAATAGGCACTGTTTCAAAGATGATCAAATGTTTGCTTGGCCAAATATGTCAAAAAAGTCAACAATTTCCATGGGGTGTACTTATTTTTTCACATGAGTATGGTTGCAACTGAATGTTCTTTGAATACAAGGAATGTGATTTACAAGGAAATACTTTGTATAAGAAACTTCATACACACTTTCTAATGGACTCCACTGCCAATTAATAGGTCTTTCTTTGATATAAAGTCAAGCATCGTGTGACAGCTGGAAACAATTTTTAAGTTCTGAGTCACAGCTGTGAAATACACCAGTAAGGTCAGTGCTTTTGGTGTGGTTACAGCTACTGACTTGCCTCCTGCTTCCAGGATATTCCTTTGTTTTCCAAAGAGTGTAATTTTCAGCAGGCATTCTCAGTCTAATGGGCTGTTTTTGATGAATCACTGGAGTTGAGATTTAAACAACAGAGTTCACTTGCACAGATTTTAATTAGAAAAATAGGATAAAGAAAATAAAAACTTTAGTGTTTTAAGGCAAAGTTTTATCAAACATAATTTATTACAATATTCGGTATGAACCTCATATGACAAACATAGGTGAAAATGGTCATTTTTTAGTGATTTCCCATATGCTTTTGATACTACTGAATAATAATTATAATTATTATTCAATAACTATTTTAATGATAGTGTCATTTCCATAATTGTACCAAATAACGTAATTTGTATGCACTTCCAGGTATGCACAGCCATTGTGGATGTGTGGATGGTTTCTGGAATGTATCCTGTGTGTTTACTGTAAGCTGTGAAGCCTAAGGCGGTAGACTGGTTAACATACACTGGCTGAGCATCTAAAGTGTTTCCTCTTTCTTCAGTGAGAGAGGGATTTTTGTAAACCTGCAGCAATTTCAAAAAGCAAACAACAGTGCTTCATAAAAATCTCTTTAAATAGCATGTCTCTGTTCTCATCACCCACTTTAAGGCTAAACTTTAAAATACTTTTTCACTTTACACCCTCTCTCTCCCTCTCTCTCTCTCTCTCTCTCTCCCTCTCTCTCTCTCTCTCTCTCTCTCTCTCTCTCTCATTCATGGCATGTGTGTAGCAATGTGTGTGTGTGTGTGTGTGTGTGTGTGTGTGTGTGTGCCTCACTGTCATTCTAGAGTGTGCAGTTTCAGTGCACCTCCTTGCTAATGTCAGCCACTCCTCCTCAGATTTAGTCCTGCTGCAGCAGAGCAGTTGTGTCTAGCAAACCAATCACAGCAAGCTGTGTGGACCAGCACACACATGCACACACGCACTCACACATCCCTATGCACGGCTGCACTTATGGAACATTATCCCATCATACTACTTTCCATCTGCTTCCTGTTCCCAGGTAAGACAGAGCACATATGTAGCTGTGTGTGACCTGGGATATGTCTGTGATTGTAAACAAGTCTGAAGAGAGTTAAGTGTTATGTGTTATGATGGCGAGTTAATCAAAACAATATGCATGTGAGATGGGGATGGTATGGTAATATGGGGGTTTCTAATATGGGAACTATTGAAGCATATGGATTGCAGGAAAAAGTCTATCTGGTGTTGTCAAGAGGTTAAATTCCAATGTTCAAAAGAATTGATCCTCTCCTGGGTGAAGTACAATTTTATCTGCTGATCGGTAAATGACTTGTCACTTGGTGGCATGTTGACAATGTGAGTCAAAAGGTGACCAACACCTGAAGTTTCATATGTTTTTTCCTATTTAATTTTTATTACCAAAAGTCATTTACCAAAGACCTTACAGGTATTTGTATTTCAGGACTTACTGGCCGTTCTCAGATCCTAATGGGATGCTTAATAAGGGGCAGGTGTACTGGGCGGGTAAACAAGTTAAGACTACTGTACAGAAAAGTCTCAGACACCGCATGTATCAGTTGTAAGACAAATGTGTCGCATGTTCTACAAGTAACTTATCAAAATCTTCTCTTTTTCAATTAGATTTGTACGGTTTCACTGAATTAAAGTCAGACATTTCCCTTTTCTTCTCTATTCTTAGAGTATTAAAAATTAACCTATTCCTTGAAGGTAAAAAAAAAAAAAAGTGACTTTTTTTTTTTTTTTTTTTTTTAAGATTTTCAAAAACATTTTACTAGCAGTGTGGTTTAAAAAGTCCTGCAAATACAGCAGAGGTTTCCTACAGTTTCAGGTGCCTCATGATCATATCTGATATTGTGTAAAAAAATCACTTGACCTATAGCAAATTAATCAATTTTGGACAAGTGCTGTTAGAGAGAATGTGTTAGCTGTTATACTCTCATGGGGGAACATTCAAAGTAAAGGTCAGTACTCCAGGTTCCAAAGATAGACATACAGACAGTTGGGGCATCAAACATCAGACCTTTCTGTATGGACAAAGCTTAGTGGTATTTCTATTAGACTATTCCCAAAGTTCAACACATTGGTTTAACACTTCTTAAAAGAGGCATATGGAATCTTGGACAGACCCATGCCCAGAGAGCAGATGAAGCTAATGAAGACAGAGAAGAAAGAGAGGGAAACAGAGAGAGTGAAAAAAAGACAGCATGATACCAGATGGGGAATCATCTTGACCAGTTTACTTTTTTTTTTTCAGAGAATGGGCTGGTCCATCTATATTCAGATTTTACAGCTTCCTATTGGGGAAATGAAATATAAAAAGCAGTTTGAAATAATTAGCATAATATGGTATTTCTGCCTCACTTGGCAGTAGTGGAGAAGTCTTCCTGTACTTATTCCACTGACTTCTGCAGATAAACTATTAAATTGAAACCAAATGCCATTGAATTGCTGAATCAGATACTGGGTAAGAGGACTATGGATATTAGGATATGAAAGACAAAATCCAATTGCAGGTCAGGATGTTTATTCCTGGTACTGTTCTGTTCAGAATAATATAGTTAATAATTCCAAACTTTTTTGTTTTAATAACCATTAAATGTTAAGCTATATGCCTGGCTTCCTATTGTATGTTATATTTTGTTTGTTCAAGGATGAACAAGTCTTTACACTGAAGAAGTGGGAAAGTGTGCCTTTATATAATTGAGCATATTATTTGATGTCTCTTTTAAGGGAGCAGAAACTGCTTCAGTATTGACACAAAGAAAGCCCAGATCATCCAAGGACCAAAAGAAGCACAGTTTGGCTACACAGTGCAGCAACACAAGGCACTTGGTCAGAAATGGTATGACATTTTTTTCACTAAGTAATATGTCTAGCAAAATGATATGGTGGTGAAAAATATTCAGTTTTAAAAACAGTCAATGATTGTCCTAATATAAGTAGATAGTAACATCTTTCAATTGTCAAGATTTGTGATTGATGTTGCATGTTTCAGTGGATACAAAAAGGAATGACATTTATATTAATGACATAAGATTTCTAAGTTAAACAACCTAAAGGTGTCATTTGATTTGTTAAGAAAGCAGGAAAAGCAATGTTGTGACTTTCAAGTATAAAAGGGTGTTTTATGGCAGGAACTTTTTGGCAATTTTTAATATATTACATATTATAGAAAAACTCTACTAAAGCTCCATAGCACTGAACAGTTAAACACACATCCCAGTCATATATTTCTCAGAGCAGTTTATGTGATTTGTATTTATTCCCAAATGCTGTCTCCTGGCAAGGAATCTGAGTTCTGCCTTGCCAGAGACCTCTGAGCAAACAATCACAGGTCATGCCTGATTTCATTCAAAGCATTTCACATCAATAAAGTGAGTCATATAGTCCAGGTAAGATGAAATAAACAATAAAAATTCAAGACACTCTGTATGCGGAGTATACACAAATATTTTTTTCAGACTAGGAAAATCAGTTAAATCAGGCTCAGGTAAAAGATGTGCAAAATGTAGTTTCTCATTCATTCCACATGGTGTTTAATTGGAGCCATAAATTTCAGTTCATCTGGATCCAAAATTAAAATCTCAAACCAGGCCTCGCAAATAGGTATGGATTAATTTTAGACCATACCATAAAAATCTGCTCATGTTTTTGTTTTTATTGAAAATCAAAGTTCACTGGGGATATGGTGGCTTAGTGGTTAGCACACACCTCTGGTGCTGGGGGTTCAAATCCCACCTCGACCCTGTGTGCATGGAGTTTGCATGTTCTCCCTGTGCTCCAGGGGTTTCCCCTGGGTACTCTGGTTTCCTCCCACAGTTCAAAAGACATGCGTTGTAGGCTGATTGTCATTTCCAAATTGTCCTTGGCATGTGAATGTGTGTGTGATTGTGCTCTGTGATGGGTTGGCACCCTGTCCAGGGTGTCCCCCCGCCTTGTGCCCTGAGTTCCCTGGGATAGGCTCCAGGCTCCCCTGCGACCCTGTGTAGGTTAGGCAGTATGGAAAATGGATGGATGGAAACGTTCACTGTTGATAGCTTGGTTACTTCAATTATCTTAACTTAGTTTAGCTTGTCTATGTATCAAAAACTATTTGTTTTAATGGTTTTATTAGAATAAACTGTTCAAAGGGCTCTGAGTTCTTCACTGTTTTGTTGCCACTGATTACCATTTAAAACTATTATCTTTGAGTCAGCTCCACATGTGCATCATAAAACCCTGCAGACAACACTCAATGTGTAACTCAATTAAGGTAACTCCACTCAACTCAAGCTGGCCACCTACTTCCTGTTTTCAAGCTTGAGGTTTTTCAGGCCTGATGGTTAACTTGCATTCCTTTTGGAATACAAAATGTTTTGTCCTTTGAAGTTTGCAGGTAAATAAGTGGAAAGTATTTGCACTTGTCTAGCAACCTGTCTGCTTGGTTCATGTAGCACTAGCGGCTTCTGGAAAGTATGTGTTGTGGTTTGTTTTTCCCAAGAGTCCCACTGTGCATCCCATCATAGTTTAACTTAACACAGTGGCAGAAAGCAAACCTCCTGGCATGTGACGCTTCAGGAATGTGAGTGAATCCACAGCAGCACACCAGATTCAGGAATTTTGTAGTATGTAAGAGTCTAGAAAATCTCAGTAGTCCAGTACTCCACATTCTATCACCACATATGGAATTATGATTAGTGACGTTTTTGGTTTCCTATGATTCAGGGATAAAGAAGTTATGAGCAGTTATGCATTTTCCAGGAAATGAGTCTCTGTTGATTGGTGCCAAGAAATTCAGTTTTTAATCATCATTTTCCCTAATATGTGTCATTATTTGGCACAAGACTGTTAACATACATGCTGGCAATCATTAGTTATGATATGTAGCCATTTAAATGTCTCAACCTGGTAATCCAGGAGTGCTGGAGAAATGTATACACAGACAACTAGATTTTGTCAAATCTTCATGACCTTTTAGTTCCAGGTCTCCAGTTAAGAGAATTTAGGGAAAGTTCATTGTAATCTGTAAGGAATAAATGAGTAAAGTTGAGGAAAAGAAGTCAATAAAAAGTTACATTTAATTCATATAAAGTATTTTACAAAAAGTTTTAAGCACTACAGATACATTTTTCATCAGAACTGAAGCAACTATTTGGATAAATTAAACCATAATATGATATTAACTGAGTACAGTATTCTTTAGTAAAGAGAACAAGTGAGTAAATTTGTGATGGCATATGTGATTTACTGTCTTGTTGTAGGCTTCTTGTGGGAGCTCCATTTGAGAAGAATGGTGAAAATGAGACCGGTGATGTGTACAAGTGCCCACTGGATAGCTCGACTAAGACAAACTGTTCACGCCTCAACTTAGGTATTCTCTGGATTCCGGATGGAAGATTCATTTTACACTAATAAAAAAAAAAACTTGTGGACATCTTGTGGAACAGTTCTGTTTTCATTTAATTAATGTTATTACCTATTTTTTTCCCTTAAGGAGGGACAACTCTAAAAAATGTATTTGAACACAAGGACAAAATGAGACTAGGGATGTCCCTAATCTCCAACCCAAAAGATAACAGTTTTGTGGTAAGTGTGATTTTCATAATAATAGTCACAGGCTCTGTTCGTATGATCATAATGCAATCATAAAAATTGGGAACAAAATCACAGCATTGGAGTCTGTGGGTGTAGCAGAATTTTGTGACCATCAGTGCAGGCATTACACTAGTGAAAAGCAATTTAATTGTAAAAAGGGGTTGGGTTGGAATGAATACATTAGCAAGAGGTGTATTTACATTAGGTGATATCTAGTTATGATCAATTCCTTTCTTTTAAAAACTTTGGTGATACACTTAAACGCTAGGTGTGTGGCAGTGTTTCAGTGCACACTTATATGCAAGAAGATATTATTAGATTAGATTAAATACTGTTTTGCATCTGCCCTTGCATCTGCCATAAGAAAGATAAGAAAGCTGGATCAAATGGGTTGAAAAATCCCGCTGTTTTGGCAAAGTTTCAATGTCACACCCTGTGTTTTGTCCATTTCTGGTCACAAAAATAGCAGCTAATCACAAATGGGAAGAATTTATGCAAATGTAAATGTAAAGAATAAATGTAAATGTAAATGTAAACTGGTAAATGTAAACCAGTGTTACATAAACATAGAGCTCTGAATCTTCTAACTTTTAGAAGAACATTTAGGACTGGCACAAAGGTCATTCTGTGTGATATGAGATGTTCTGTACTTCAGGCTTGCGGTCCATTATGGTCGTACGAATGTGGTACATCCTTATACAGTACAGGAATCTGCTCCAGTGTTGACAGCGCTTTTAACTTTTCACACAGCATTGCACCTGCATTTCAGAGTAAGAGTTTATTTCTCAGTTTTTATTTCTCATTTTGTTTAAAATGCTGCATGGCCATTGAGTAGAGTTTTGTTTTTTAAAAAAATCACGTCAATTTTAACTAAATGCAGATATTCGGTCATTGAAGGTTAGAATTTGAATGTGCATTTTTTCCTATCAGGATGTGAAACATATATGGATATAGTCATAGTGCTGGATGGATCAAATTCTATATACCCCTGGTTTGAGGTGCAGGACTTCCTAATCAACATCCTCCAGAAGTTTTCTATTGGTCCAGGACAGATTCAGGTATGTTTGAAACATAGTCATGTCTGTCATGCATATGTTTGTAGTTGGATATAAAGCTTGGTATGGATTGGAATTTGGGTATCTAAAATAAAAATATATGGTATATATTATTTGTATAATGTATGTATTATTTGTATAAATATTAAAGACAGACAGACCGACAGACCTAGATAGATAGATAAAACATAATTCCACAGACCACCTCAATATACATTTATTTTATGAAAATAATTCAACTATTCTAATGTTAGGCTCATTATTTAAAAGTCTACAATATTTTGCCTATTTTTTGCAGCCAGAGTGCTTTTTATTCCTGACGCTTCAACTCTAGTCTAGTAAGTCTAATAAAATTGTCATTAGACTCAGGTCTGTAGACTTATAGGCCTTTTAGAGCTTTCATTTCTTCTAATAAACCTCATCTTATGACAGACCTAGTTAATTAGTCATAATCCAGAGCCAGGCCTTTTGCTTGCCTTTACTCTTCTACAACTGTATACTGTAATGATTTATTATCTCACTATCGGGTGTCACCCAGAAGAGGATGGGTTCCCTTTTGAGTCTGCTTCCTCTCAAGGTTTCCTATGGTCTCAGGGAGTTTTTCCTTGCCACTGTTGAACTTGGCTTGCTCATTTGGGATCTAAATCTACATCCAGATTTCTGTGTCTATTGTTAAAAAGCACTACACAAATAACATTGAATTGAATACTTGCTTTTGCTTTATTGATTTAGGATTAAGCCCATTTAATTCAAATTACCAGTCAAATAGATCATAACAATAAGGATTCAATAATAAATGTAATTTATGCTAATGGTGGGTTTCCGCTTTAACAAATTATTGTTCAAAATCATGGACTCCTAAGCTATACTTCACAGACACCTGGGGATCCTCAGACCCCACTTTGAGAACCATGGATCTAAGAATTTTATGCCTGACCTTTCCTGCTCCACTTTCTCCCTCCACAGGTTGGAGTGGTGCAGTATGGAGAGAGAGTGGCTCATGAGTTCCACCTGGATGACTTCCACACAGTTGATGAAGTGGTGAGTGCAGCACAGAATATTATCCAACGTGGAGGAGAGGAGACTCGCACAGCACTTGGGATCAGCGTTGCACGGTACACCAAAAGCAGACCAGGTTTTTTTTTTCTTTTTAATGTCTAAGTTTTTATTGAAAATATTATAACTGTCTTGTCTACAGTCACTCTGTGATATTCTGTTTTAGTTATTATTTCACTATTCAGAGTCTGGTTCTGAAATTCTTACAAATACAGGAAATTCATACAAATGTAGGCTTGTTTAATTACAGAAATTTTGCATAGACAGTGGAATAAATCATTTTCTAATGTCAATTGTAGTTCCCAGGCCTTTAAGCGTGGAGGGCGTCCAGATGCCAAGAAAGTGATGATTGTGATAACTGATGGAGAATCACATGATAGCCCAGACCTAAAAGAAGCTGTTGAAGAGAGTGAAAAAGACAATATCACACTGTACGGAATCGCTGTGAGTCTGTTTTACCTTTACCATCCATTTGCTACTCAATTAATATTAATTTCCCACCCAATATATCAAGGGTCCTTTACTGCATAGCCGCTTAATTGTTAATTGTTTGTATGTTTGCTTTATCATCAGCCAATAAGTATGTTTTTATTTATTTATAAGCAAAGATTATGTTACAAACACGCAGAGGAGGGGAGTTCATGACATCAGTGTTTATCTAGCTGACTTTGATCTAATCCTGGGTTTTTTTGTTCACTGCCTGATATATCAAATTCACTAGAACACTGAAAATTGTCTGATCATTTCATGACTAATTTCTGCAGAGAGAATATTGCATTTTATTGTATTATGCCTCTAGAGCATCATATTGCAATCTGCTGTTTGCTGAAGCCATACCATCAATGTAGCACAAACATCTCCTTAGGCAATGTATTCTTCGATCATTATCATTGTTCCCCTGAACAACAACATTTTGTAGTGTATTAGTTACCCAATAATCCTTAACAGCTACAAAATATAGATAAAGGAGAAACAAAAATAAAACCATAGCAAAGACTTACTCTTTGTGTGATATTTTAAAATTTTGTCTTGCTCCCCTCTTCACACTGTTAGAATTGCAACTGAATAATTTTAAAGAAAATATTGCCTAGCCTAGGATCGCTAAGGATCTTAGCCTGTACAGACTGTCACTGAAAAGTGGGGAAAGGTTAGTGTTACCCCACTACTGATCACAGCAACCTGGTGAAAGCATTCAAGGTATCGTCACATGAGTGCTCCAAAGGGAAGTCCACAAATGGCTCAAGAATAGAAGGAGGGAACATGTTTACCAGAGGTGGAGGTCCTGCCACCCCACTGCTCACCCCCACCCACTCACAGTAATAGGACATACCAGGAAGTGCATCTTCTGTCAAGACCATGCAAATCTCACACTCTCTTACTTTTTAAGATCCAACCAAGTCCAAAGTCCACTGCTAAGTGAACAAACCCTGGCCAAACCATTCCCAAAATTACTGGGTGGGAAAGGTGGGGACTAACCACCATTGTTGTTTAATTCTTTTGGCATATGTAGTGTACTGTATATTCAATTTCAAGTGAAACCAACAGATATCTGTGCAAATCATAGTGAATGCATCTTCCCTTCACCTTCCAAATCCTTTACAATACCTCATCTTGAATCAGTGTCTGTGCCTGCCTGAATCCACGTAAGTCTGATGTATACCCTCTTGAGTACTGACCAGCACTCTGTATTTCACCTCCGGAGCATTTAATGCAGTCTACCTAGAACTTCCAACTGCTCTCGCATCATCCATTTGATGACATTCTCTGGGTGCTTTGTCTGAAAACTGCAAGCAGAGCGCTTCTGGGAACAGGAGCCTGTTGTTGCTGCTCATGCATTTTGGCCATGGACTGGACCATTTGGAAGAGGGGCTGTGCTTCATGCCCATTTTACATTGTTTTTCAAGTAGCTCCCATTTTTAGGCACCAGTGTAACAGTATGTCTCTCAGGGAACACTTTCCAGCAATTTTGCCATTTTTCAGCTCGGCTTTGGCGCTGCTCTGTTCATGGCCACATAGACACACATGGCCAGCTCACTGTTCTGGGAGAGATATAGAAAAATATAACAAATATGTGGGACAACAAGGCTCAGGTATGCTACATTAGTCATTATCTCTCTAGCTCATCCCCAAACATATCCCTCCTAGTGCAGAACCACACTAAACCACACCCCTATCTGCATACAGTGGGGAAATTTGTATGTATTTGTCATACACCAGCTCACATACGTCATCACACCCCAACTTTAGGCATCAAAGAAGTCCATGGTAAAAGGCAGTCATTCAGAAAAGATGGAGTAAGAGCGAGAAAGTGTAGCTACCTGGTAGACAGTAGCTATACAACCAGCTGTAGTTGTATAAGTGTAGAAGGTGGAAAGTGGCATGTTGATTACCTGTTTATTCTGTAATTACAATGGTAGCAGACTATTTGTTATCCTCAGAGTTATGAATACTTGGACTGCCTCCCAAAACATATAATACATATAATAATTCTTGTTGAATGGGCACCCACAGCTGTGAGATTCATCTGCATAATGACAAAGGACACAGCCAACCCACATTTCGAAATGTTCTTCTGTGAGTGGCTTGTAATAACTTTTTTCTACAAGAGAGCACAAAATTCCAAAATCTTACATCCAAAAGCTCAACCACACTTGGCAGTTTTCTCTCTGGCTTTTGAAGGAGTAGTTGATTTAAGGTCTTCATAATTTCTTAATATTATGTCTTGTCCTTCTGCAGTAAGTTCTCAGAACTTCCTCCTCTAGCTTCACAGAAACTCAAGAGACAGAATCACCACCTTTATTGCTATTTTATGTGTCTTCAGTTACATCACCTTCAGCATTGGTCCAGTGCATGGCTTTTGAGAATATTACTTGCCCTGAAATATTCTCTCCTGTATGTACATCAGTATTTATGGATTTCACTGATCTGTGCCAAGTTCTGGCCTTTATGGCTAATGATGGTGATTACAAATTGTCTAGATACTGTTTGCACAGTACAATCACTCCTACAGCATAGAGGTAATCTTTCTGAACTAAATTTACTGTGTAGTTAACCGGTCTTATCTGATATATCTTGGTTACAATGGTATTTCCTGAGGCTGTGGATGAGGATCAAGTTCCATGATGGTGTCCTCAGGTGCTTGGTTACTACAATCGACGTGGGATCAACCCTGAAGCATTCTTGAGAGAGATCAAATTCATTGCCACTGACCCTGAGGAGCATTTCTTCAGTGTGACAGATGAATCTGCTCTGAAGGACATTGTGGATGCCTTGGGAGAGAAGATCTTCAGCCTGGAGGGTAACTTTTAGTTAAATCACAGTCTAAAGTGTGAATGTTTATATACTTTTTTTTCTGCTATGAACGTTATGTTTACAATGAATCTTTTGTGCTATGCTTTTCTTCTGCATGTATCAGTGAAAATAACAACAGATCACACACTATTACCTTAGTCCAAAGTTAATGAATTACATGTCTTATATATCAGACTAGTATCATAATAATCTACCATGATTCCATAGGTACAAGTCAGAATGGAACTGCCTTTGGACTACAGATGTCGCAGGCAGGTTTTTCCTCACACATTGTGGAGGTAAGTTTGGCCCTTGATCATTAGCTCTGGTTTAAAGGAATCCATAATCCACTAATTAATATCATAGATTTATTGAACCTGAGAGTTTTACAATCATTTTGAATTGTCCCACAGTATTCCTAAATAATTTTTTATAGAGGTACACTAAAACTAAAGGAATGAAATATGTTTTTCTAATATGAATAAGTTAATTTTATTGTACTGCACACATGTATACGTATAATAACAATAAAGGCTATCTCATCTTTTTTTTTTATCATGTAAATAGATTCTAGAATGCTTGAGGATAGTAGGTGTGTGTACACAGGGATTGCAAATAAGAGATAAAGGGAATATGCCAGGAAGTAAAATCACTAGTTTGTTTCATATTTATAAAGACCATTCATTCAAAAAAATTTTCGTCTCAAATGTCCTGGATATAAATTTTGATTTTTGAAACAAACAAACAAAAAAATGTTAATTAGATCAACTGAAAGGCTTCTTGAAGAAAAACAATATTCATAGGGACATTTGTCCTATTCTCGGTTGCTCCATATGATGTTATGAAGTTGCTATGAAGTTGCTCCATAGCAGGTGAGTCTCTCTTCAGAGCAGGCAAAAGCACTTTCCTGGGAAAAATAACATGGGAGAAATAACACAAGGTCATACCTCACATTGTTGGATTCCTGGTGCTACTCTGCACAGTGGCATTTTGAGAGTGAAGATAATGTAATGGAAATATTTTTTTCCCCTCTCTCTGACTTTGAAAGGAAAAGCAGTCCACATATGGTTTTGTTGAAGTCAGGCTCCTTCAATAAGGGACGTGAAAACAAAAACACACTCACATGTCGTCTGCTTTTCTGTGCGTAATTATACACGTGAATATAAAAGAAGGGTTTAGTTTTATTTGCTTGTGACCTATGAAATGTTAAATAACAATACCTTCATATATTTTATTGGAAATAAGGGCATTATCTTTCAAACTTGGTACAAATAAAACACAATTGTAGGAAAATAAATTTGAGATTCTGGTTTAGTAGCTTGGCTTCGTAGCACAGACGTGGAATATTAAATCTCTCCACTGTTTACCTTCAAGTGCCAAACACTCTAGTCCGTGAGATGCTAACAGATCACATTTGCAGATCTAGTCCCCTCTTAGCAGGTTATTTTCCACTTCACTTTTTTTTGGGGGTGGGGGAAAGGGGGGGTAGACGTTCCCTTGAGAAGACCATTTTTCAGTGATATTCATCCTTTTGCTTGCTGTTTGGTTGAGGGTGGTCTTTGGTTCAGACTCAAGCACTTGAAGGATACAAGTTCAAGGTCCTCCTGAGGCACAGAAGATGATGGCATTTTATGACTCTGTACAAATAGTTGAGTATGAAATGTAATGCTTAAGTTCAATCATGGAAATAAGGTTGAAATCCTTTCCTATTTCTAAGATTTACAAATAGGAATAAATATGAATTCTGATTTTGTTGTAGGTCTTATGGAGAACATTTAGTGACTGATTATGATTATGGCTGACTAAATATTTTGTCAGTGCCTTTTTGTCACTGTTTTTTCCTTTTCTCAGACAGAATCAGTTAGTCTAAACTACCTTTCCTTCATATTCTTCTTGGAATCTGTATAACATATTCCATGCTGTTACTATTTTAACAATCCATATAAACTTTTTCTCAGTTGTATCCCAGGCACAAATAGATGCCCATGAATTATAATAGAGCCTTAAAAGGTACTGAGAGCAGTCTGTATCATAGAATTGATATCAATGAGGGAGTTTGCTGTGCAAATGTGCTGTGGCAGTTAGTCAAACTGTCCACGTCGACGCTCTATGAAAGAATAGTTGGCTAGCGTGTGAGCTGGGAGCCTTTGCATAGCTCTCTTTATTTCTTGAAGGCTGTAGCACTGACTCTAGTGTCTAGTGCAGAAGGTTTTTAATTTACCTGTGAATTTGATCCAAAATTCTTTTATGTAGGATTTCATCAGAGTGGAAAATCCTTGTGTAACACAATTAAGTTTGGGTTAAGTGCTAGGTTACTGAGGGTAATGCAGTGCTGACTTTCTGGCACGAACACACACACACACACACACACACACACACACACACACGCACACACTACCAAATGTGAGAGAATGTGTTGGCGTTGTTAGTATTCTCTATAATATGCTCTTATGAAGGCGTACACTCTTTTTCATGACCTTGTAATGCTCTTTCTTGCATCTCCATAAATCTGTGCATATATGAATATATATGTGAGTGTATACCTGTGCATATATGAATATATATGTGAGTGTCCTGCATGCATGTAATTCTACCTGGTACGATGTTTGAATGAACTGTACAGTTGTTGGATTTCTGTTATTAATTAAACCTATATAACTTTGCTAGCATGCAGTTCAGCAGTTAGGTGACTGCAAAAGCCATTACAGTCACCCAGACCTGTGAAAGAAGTGTATATTACTCTAAACTATTTCCGGTTTCATGGGTATCTGTTTTGCTTTTATTAGGCAAGATATTTTGCCATTACAAATAGGTTATGTAAGAGAGAACAACCAGTGCAGAGACTGTTGAAGTGGACAATTCACTCCCAGTCCAGACCCAGCCTCAGTACTGCACCTTTCATGTCACTTTTAATGGTGTATGTTTTAGCTTTTACCCTCTTACTAGTTTACACACAAAGTTGCATATAGACCAATAGGTCATATACCTTCTTGGCCAGGTTTGTGCTTTAAGGATAAATGTTATGCCATTTATGCACCAAATTGAATAACATTTAACAGAAATATGTTCATTGAATAAACTGCTTAAATAAATTAGTGATGTTTCTACAATAACCTGGAGTTATGTGTCCATAGGATGGTGTTCTTGTGGGTGCTGTAGGGGCTTATGAGTGGAATGGCGCTGTCCTCAAACAGACACAGAATGGCAATGTGATCCCTCCCAAGTCCTCGTACCTCAAAGAGTTTCCTGAGGAACTGAAGAACCATGGAGCTTACCTGGGTGAGAGACAGAAGCTAAGTACATGTTATGCTGCAGTACAGGTGGATGGGGACAACTGAAATAAATCTCCATTAAATTAAGCTTTTTTTTTAAACAAGGTTTTTTTAATTGAAATGCAGCTTAAAACTACGGATGTAGCGATCGAACAATTTGGATCGATGCATTGATTTAAAAACCAACAATTTAAATGAATTGGGGCAACAACCATAAATCAATTATTATCCATTAGAATTCATTATGAATCTATTATTGATTATAGTTGGTTATAAAATTAAAAATAATAATAAACAAATAAATTTTAAAATAAAATACTAAATTAAATATTTTTAAACTGATGTGTAAATAATTTAATAAGCTAGTGAGGTGATTTGCCCCTAACTCTGATACTTAATATAGTCCTACACCACATCATCATCATTTGCAAATTAAGAGTAGGCCTACCCCAGATTCTGAAAAACCTGCTCACATTTTAGTCAGATGCTACTAAATTGAATCGTCTCCTACCATATTGTAGCAGATTCAGTGGTATTGTCAAATATTGAATTGTTGCCTTAAGAATCAAAATCATATTGTATTGTTTGGAAGCCTGAGGTTTACACCCCTACTTAAAACTAATGTAAACGATATCAATGCTCTTCATAACCAAGCTACCAAGGAAGTTCACCCCACCATCCCTTTTATTTATTTATTACCACAGAACGGATTAAGAAACCCATGGAAATGTGTTCCTTTCATCAGAGAATTGACCCACCGAACATGAAGCAGTTTTGGTGAATGTTTTGTGTGTTTGTGCGACTCTAGGTTATGTGGTGTCCTCAATAGTGTCAGCTCATTATGGCCAGCTGTATGTGGCAGGAGCTCCTCGGTATAACCACACAGGCAAAGTGATCATCTTCACCCTTACCAACGCAGGCAACCTCACCATACTGCACTCTCTAACAGGACAACAGGTGAATGTGCTACTGCTTTGCTCACTCTTTCAGTATACCTTGCTCTCTGTTTTCATGTTTCTACATTATGAATATACAGTACATATAATGATTATTCATATTTCAGATGTCTTCTGCCTAGTCCTTCAACTGCATTCAATCCACAGTTGTGTGCTGTACCAGTTTCCAGTACAACTGAGTCAATTAACCAAGGGCTTATAGACATTGGACTCAATCGTGTGTATCCGGCACCTGTGTGTGCAGAGCTTGCATGTTCTCCCCCTCTGTTAAAGGGGTTTCTCCAGGTACTCTGGGTCCCAACCCCCTTAACCCCCCGACCCCCCACTCTAGTCCAAAGACATGCGCTGTAGGCAGATTGGCATTTCCAAATAGTCTGTAGTGTGTGAATGAGTATGCGATTGTGCCCTGCGATCCCATCCAAGGTGTCCCCCGCCTTGTGCCCCGAGCTCCCTGTGATAGGCTCCAGGCTCCCTGTGACCCTGTGCAGGATGAGCAGTATAGAAAATGGATTGATGGATGGATAAATGTATGGACTTGGTTGGAGGTTGCTACATGTTCTTTGAAGTACTGTAATTGTTCACATGCACACTTAGCACAAAGTAATGTGGATTTTACCAAAAACACAAATCAGGATGTTGTAGGAATTATTCAAAATGCCATAAATACTTTATCATGTATATTTAGATGTATATGCAGTGTAAGTAGCATCATCTTTATTGCGCCATGATAACCAAGCAGGCCTGCTTTCTTTCTTTCCTTCTTTTTTAATAGCTCCTAAACGGAGTAGGATGGAAGTTGTCAGTGTACAAGTAATTTAGCTAATCCAAAAACCGAGGCTTTAAGGCATGACACTGGTAGGAATATAAACTGTGTATTGGAACATTTCTGTTCTCACTCATTCTTCATTTGCCACAGATGGACATTGATCTTTGTATCTAAGGTTACAGTGGTATCATGGTATTAGATCAGTTATAGCAGTGTTGATTGGAGGTGCAATTGAGGTTCTTAACAGAGAACACATTTATAAATGGAAGACATTGTGTGACAGTCTAGACTCAAATCCAGATGGGAGCTGACGCTACAGAACATGTGCGGCTCATCTGTGTGTATGTGTGTGTGTGTGTGTGTGTGTGTGTGTGTGTGTGTGTGTGTGTGTGTGTGTGTGTGTGTGTGTGTGTGTGTGTGTGTGTGTGTGTGTAAGAAGGTGATCTCAGACAGACCATCCTCAGACTGTGTGTCTTGGGTGTCTTTCTTGTATCTTACACAGGGGAATTGATGTGTGCTGGAACATATGATGCATATATAGATTTAACTTTCATGATTAAGAAAAGAGGAAAGCAAAATAATGGTTTATTATCTCAATATAATCCATTCCAGGCTGTTTTCTGTTTGTGTGCTTTTGTAGATTGGCTCATATTATGGCAGTGAGTTAACTTCACTAGATCAGGACGAGGATGGATTGAGTGATCTGCTGCTGGTGGCTGCTCCTATGTACTTCAGCAGAGGCTGGGAAACAGGCAGAGTCTACATCTACAGATTGGATTCTCAGGTAAGCATCAGCAAAGCAAAGCAATACTATTACAAAACCGAGACTCCTGAACACAGCATACAGGTGCATCTCAATAAATTAGAATGTCGTGGAAAAGTCCATTTATTTCAGTAATTCAACTCAAATTGTGAAACTCGTGTATTAAATAAATTCAATGCACACAGACTGAAGTAGTTTAAGTCTTTGGTTCTTTTAATTGTGATGATTTTGGCTCACATTTAACAAAAACCCACCAATTCACTATCTCAACAAATTAGAATATGGTGACATGCTAATCAGCTAATCAACTCAAAACACCTGCAAAGGTTTCCTGAGCCTTCAAAATGGTCTCTCAGTTTGGTTCACTAGGTAAATCACAAACATTCACTGCCAAATTAGCTGGCTGTTCACAGAGTGCTGTATCCAAGCATGTTAACAGAAAGTTGAGTGGAAGGAAAAAGTGTGGAAGAAAAAGATGCACAACCAACCGAGAGAACCGCAGCCTTATGAGGATTGTCAAGCAAAATCGATTCAAGAATTTGAGTGAACGTCACAAGCAATGGACTGAGGCTGGGGTCAAGGCATCAAGAGCCACCACACACAGACGTGTCAGGAATTTGGCTACAGTTGTCGTATTCCTCTTGTTAAGCCACTCCTGAACCACAGACAACGTCAGAGGCGTCTTACCTGGGCTGAGGAGAAGAAGAACTGGACTGTTGCCCAGTGGTCCAAAGTCCTCTTTTCAGATGAGAGCAAGTTTTGTATTTCATTTGGAAACCAAGGTCCTAGAGTCTGGAGGAAGGGTGGAGAAGCTCATAGCCCAAGTTGCTTGAAGTCCAGTGTTCAGTTTCCACAGTCTGTGATGATTTGGGGTGCAATGTCATCTGCTGGTGTTGGTCCATTGTGTTTTTTGAAAACCAAAGTCACTGCACCCGTTTACCAAGAAATTTTGGAGCAATTCATGCTTCCTTCTGCTGACCAGCTTTTTGAAGATGCTGATTTCATTTTCCAGCAGGATTTGGCACCTGCCCACACTGCCAAAAGCACCAAAAGTTGGTTAAATGACCATGGTGTTGGTGTGCTTGACTGGCCAGCAAACTCACCACACCTGAACCCCATAGAGAATCTATGGGGTATTGTCAAGAGGAAAATGAGAAACAAGAGACCAAAAAATGCAGATGAGCTGAAGGCCACTGTCAAAGAAACCAGGGCTTCCATACCACCTCAGCAGTGCCACAAACTGATCACCTCCATGCCACGCCGAATTGAGGCAGTAATTAAAGCAAAAGGAGCCCCTACCAAGTATTGAGTACATGTACAGTAAATGAACATACTTTCCAGAAGGCCAACAATTCACTAAAAATGTTTTTTTATTGGTCTTATGAAGTATTCTAATTTGTTGAGATAGTGAATTGGTGGGTTTTTGTTAAATGTGAGCCAAAATCATCACAATTAAAAGAACCAAAGACTTAAACTACTTCAGTCTGTGTGCATTGAATTTATTTAATACACGAGTTTCACAATTTGAGTTGAATTACTGAAATAAATGAACTTTTCCACGACATTCTAATTTATTGAGATGCACCTGTACATATATGCACATATTATGTCTTCCTCTAATTAATTTAATTTGCCTCGTTCTTTTTTCTCCATATGAAGGGACATGTTAACCTGGAGGGCTTTCTTGAGCCATCAGATTTGGCTCACAACTCTCGTTTTGGCTCAGCCATGTCCTCAGTGCCTGATCTGAATGGTGATGGTTATGGCGAGCTGGTGGTAGGTGCCCCTCTAGAGGATGATCATGGCGGTGCAATCTACCTCTTCTACAGCCGGCACAATGGTATTCAGCCAAAGTATAAGCAGGTATGGGTTGACATTATGTTAATCCTCAGTGCTATGAATTTCTCATTATCTATCTAACTGTTGTTGTTTTTTCTTTATATTTCTGTTTGTCAGAGAATAGCAGCTGCGGACATATCCTCAGGCCTGCAGTATTTTGGTCGTAGTGTCCATGGTGTGATGGACATAAACGGAGATGGACTGATTGATTTGTCTGTAGGTGCTCTCGGTGCTGCCGTCTTACTCTGGTGAGTCCTTGGCTCATAGAAACTGACAGCTGAAGAAGAAGACAGCCTTGATTGTCCAGTACATTGTAATTCTTTATTTCACATAGCTAAGCTGGGCTCAGAGTGCAGGGTCAGACATGACACAGCACCCCTAGAGCAGAGAGGGATAAGGGTGGGCCAGCAGTAACAGATTGACAGAGCCAGGGCTTGAACTCACAGCCTTCTGATCATAAGCCCAGAGCCTTAACCTCCACTGTTTACCACAGCTCAATGTAAGGGCTACAAAGTGTTTTTTCTGTTTTTCTTTACTGTTTGCTTCTGGTTTAAATGAGCAGGTCTCGCAGCGTGGTCCGTGTGCACCTTAATGTTCACTTTGAGCCATCAAAGATAAACGTGTTCAACAAAGACTGCGTGCGAGGAGGCAAAGAGGTGACCTGCATGGCAGCCATAGTCTGCATCATCGTAAAGGCACGAACCCAGATGCCAGAGACACAAACAGTGGGTATGTAATCACTGTTACTCATCTTTCTAGAAATATCTTGGAGATATTAGGACAATTTAAATTATTACTGTCTGTCTGCTTTAATGATTTAGCCATAAAGTATAGAAATGATTGCTTGTCTGCTTGTATACACATGACCACAGACAAGAGAGTTGTGTAGTATTTTCCACTGAACTTCATCAGATGTGAGTATGGAGGGTCAGTTTTTTAAAATGGAAAGATTTATTATTTTTTTTTTTTTATTTTAATGTTGAGCCACAGAAAACATAGCCATAGAAACCACTGCAAAACAGCATCTGTCCCTTTTCTCTCCCTCTCACTCCTCATCTGGATTTAATTTCTGAAACTCCCTCCCTCTCTCTCTCTCTCTCTCTCTCTCTCTCTCTCTCATACACACACACACACACACACACACACACACACACACACACACACACACACACACACAAACACACTCACTTTATCACTTTCTCCACCTCTTTCATATCAGGCTTAAGACTTGGCTGGCATTTTCTCAGTCTGGATCAGTACAAATATTATTTAACCTGTTCCATCATCCAATTTGGAGAAATTAAGTCAGAAAATTTTCCTTATTAGAGAATGTTTTAGTAACCAAAAAAATAAAATAAAATAAATAACTAAATAATTCTCCATTACAATAAGGAGAACTCTTTCTTTAGTGGTCATGATATAATAGCATATTCAATTGAATTTATCTATCTACTGTATTTATATATTCACTGTAGATGAATTCTGGAAAAACAGTCAAAAATTATGAAAACTCTGACAAACTCTGGCTTTGACAAAAATGTAGCTTTTCTGCCAATAATATCATTTGAAATCTCGACCTTTTTTTTATGAAAACATACATATATTTTACCAAAATGATGTGCAAGTGTTTTTATTTGGGACTCTTTCTAAACTTTCTCCTTGCAAAGATCTCATTAGTTAATGAGCCTGTTTATTAACGTGGTGGTAAAAAATAGTCAGTCTGCTTAAATGGCTAAAAACTTGCTAGCAATAAGTAGCTACAGTAAGTGTGAATTTCTCAAGCAATTAAAGTTATGCTTTGATCAAGTTGTTCACTGCAAAAAAAGTCATCGTAGCAAGTGAAAATATTTTGAATATAGTAAATTTATCTAGTGTTTCTTATTATAGGATTACAATAAAACCAAACATAAGATCATCAAACCTACTTCTAGACGTTATTACTCATTTCAATTTGAAATGAAATTAAATGAAATCAATTTTGTTCAGTTTTCTTTTTCTATTGTCAGATCATTTTCATTCTTTTTAGAAATAAATGCTTAAAATGAGTAAAATTATCTGCCAATATAACAAGACTATTTCAAACTTGAAATGAGTACAAATGGCTTGAAATAGGTTTTGTAATATTATATTTGGTTTATTGCAATCATATAATAGGAAATACTAGATAAATGTGACTATATTTAAGGTATTTCCACTTGCTAAGATGTAATTTTGTGCAGTATTGCTATAGCAAAATGGACACAAGCCAAATCAATTCAGTTAGTTAATCAGATACTAACTCTCAGATTGTCTGCAGTGATCCTGCACTGTTGCAGAACAGAGAATAGAGCTTAAAAACTCAGTACAAATGACAGCATGCAAATTACAAGTTTGAAAATTTTTAAATGAACTAATAAAAGGTTATTAAGAATAAGGCATTTAGCCAAAGGAACAGACCTCATGACTATTTCAGTGCAGTGCAGTTCAGGCAGTGGTAGCTCAGTGGTTAAGAAATTGGACTACTGATCGGAAGGTCATGTGAACAGTCAGGACAATTATGAGGCTTGTGTTTAAATTCTGCAAGCCTTTATCTCAGGTGATGAGACAGAGTATTTTGTGAAAGATGCTTATGGTCAAAGTGATAACTCATTTCATGAGTACATAGGTTATAAATGTACAGGGTGTCAAAAAGTCAGGAACCAATGGGAATATGTTGAGCAAAATAAGTAAGTATACAATGGATATAGAAAGTCTACACACCCCTGTTTAAATGGCAGGTTTTTGTTGTATAAAAAAAAAAAAAAAAAATGAAACCAAGATAAATCATGTCAGAACCTTTTCTATCTTTATTTTGAAATTTTAACCTATTAATTAAAGTGAAAAACAATAAGAATCATGTTAGGGATTTTTTTTTTTTTTAATGTACAACAACCTGGTGTGCACTAATACTAATACTTAGTTGAAGCACTTTTAGATTTTATCACAGTATTCAGTCTTTTTGGCTAAGAGTCAGTTTGGCACATCTTAACTTAGCAATATTTTGCCATTCTTCCTTGCAAAAGCATTCTAACTCTTTCAAAATGGCTGGGCATCTCCTGTGCACAGCCATCTTCAGTTAGATTTTTGATTGGATTTAGGTCTGCACCTTTCCAAAACATTGAACTTGTTTTTGTAAAGCCATTCCTTTGTTGATCTGGAGGTGTGCTTTCGGTCTTTGTCATGCTGAAAGGTGAAATTCCTCTTCATCTTAAGTGTTTTAGCAGAAGCCTTAAGGTTTTGCACCAAAATTGACTGGTATTTGGAGCTATTCATTAGTCCCTCTGCCCTGATTAAAGCCCCAGTTCAAGCTGAAGAAAACAGCGCCAATGTATGATGCTGCCACCACCATGCTTCCCCATGGGGATGGTGTTCTTTTGGTGATGTGTTGTTTTTTGGGGATTTTTTTTGTGCCAAACATATCTTTAGGTATTTTGGCTAAACGTTCAACTTTGGTCTCATCAGACCATAACACATTATTCCACATGGTTTTGGGAGATTGAATGTATTTTTAATTTATCTTTTGGTTAAAAAAGGCTTGCGTCTTGCCACTCTACCGCATAGCCCAGAGATATGAAGAATTCAAGAGATTGTTGTCACATGAGCAACCAGTACTTGCCAGAAATTGCTGCAATTTTTTTAATGTTGCTGTAGGCTTCTTGGCAGCCTCCCTCACCAGTTTTCTCCTGATCTTCCCATCAATTTTAGAGGGATGTCCTTTTCTTAGTAGTGTCACTGTCGTGCCATATTTTCTCCACTTGTTGATTATTGTCTTTACAGTGTTCCATGGTATATCCAATGCCTTGGAATTTTTTTGTAACCCTCTCCTGATATTTTTCAACAATGAGATCCCATACCTGCTTTGTAAGCTCTTTGCGGCCCATGGCTTTTCCAGTTGGATGTTACCAAGAAGATGTCAGGAAAATCCTAGAGGAACAGCTGTGCTTTATTTGGGGTTAATCAGTCACTTTAATTGATGGCAGGTGTTTACTAATTAGTATTTAACATGTTAGAATGTGATTGGTTGATTCTGAGCAGTGCCACATTCCCAATTATAAAAGAGTGGGCACACTTATGCAAGCTGGGTCTTGGAAGTTTTTTCTTTTTTTTTTTCCCCAAAAAAATTTCTGGGTGTTTGTCATCAGTATTTATATGTTGCAATTTTACAATAAAGGTGAAGAATTTTCTGACATGATTTAACTTAGTTTCTTTTTTTCTTTTCTTTTCTTTCTTCTTTTTTTATTTTAATTTTTTTACATTTTTTACAAACCTGCCATTTTAAGGGGTGTGTAGACTTTTTATATCCACTGTAGGTAGATTCACTGTTATTGGTTCCTGACTTTGCAGACACTTTAGAGGTAGGTGGAGCATCTTTTAATGTCTTTAAATGATGTCTTTCACTTTTGCCAGTAACTAGATATTAAAATGCTACAACTTAATTTTTGTGACACCAAATTCAGTTAGTAGAAATTCGAATTTTAAACTAGCTGTACTACCCAACCCATAGCAACTGTTCTGGAAAATGCAGTGGATTTACAGTTGAGGTCATAAGTTTACATACACCTTGCAGAATTTGCAAAACCTTAATACTTAAAAAAAATAAAAATAAAAATAAGAGGGATCTGAGTAGTTAAACTGCCCACTGTTCTTCAGAAAAATCCTCCAGGTCCTGCACATTATTTGCTTTTCCAGCATATATAAATAAATATATATATATATATATATATATATATATATATATATATATATATATATATATATATATATATATATATATATATATATATATATATATATATATATATATATATATATATATAACTGTAGGATATGCATAAGCATGTTAAACACACCAGTGAACTAAGCAAGAATGTGATTATTAAGCATTCATCTTGTCACATTTGAATTTCTCTTTGTCTCTGCAGCTCTTAAACAGAGCTGGGCTTTTGATGAGAGACGCTACAGCCCCAGAGCTGTGCTGGATAACACTGAAGGACAGTCTTCTGCAAATATCACTGTCCTACCAGACACACCACACTGTGAGCACATCTACTTCCATGTGCATGTGAGTCTGACATCACCTCTTAATTTATATGTTCTATTCTATTCCCAAAGTTTATTATCACTTTATTAATACTAAAAAAGATATCAAATTCATATCAGTGTGCACATATTCATCTTAATACTGTATATTTGGAATTTTTGCAATTTATCATTTATTACATGACAAGTCTGTGTACTGTGTATTCAGGAAACTGCCGATTACACTCGGCCAGTAGTATTCAATGTGGATGTGGAACTGCAGAACCTTGATGAAGGCCCTGTGCTGGATGATGGCTGGTCCACCTCACTACGTCTAGAGGTGACTCACAGCTAAAATAAGCTTTAAATGGCTTAAGTTACCTAAATATTGTTCACTGCTGGAATGCTATGCTTAATGTAATGTAAGATTAATGGTGTTTCTTCCTCACATTTTCCTTCCTTAGCTGCCCTTCTGGAATGGGTGTGAGGAAGATGATCGATGTGCGCCAAACTTGATGCTACAGAGCAGCACTGACCTGCTGGACCGTAGGTGTGTTGTTGTGGAATCACACTTAAAGACAAACCTATAGCGTACATACCAGACCTGACTTAATGTTTTTGTGTGTTCTTTCACACACAAGCACATACATTGTGCTGTGCACTGCTCTCAATGGTAGCCTTGTACTGTATGTGTCTCTGTTCTTGGTTCTAGACAGTTCTGTGCTTGGAGAGAGTGTGCTACATGCCCACTGTGTGGCCTGAAGGGGGTGAGGGTGAACACTGAACGTGTGGTGGAAACCAGCAGGAGAAGAGTGCTGGTGGAGGTTCGACTGGAGAATAGAGGAGAAAATGCCTACAACACACAGCTTCACATTTCTCACTCAGCAAACCTGCACTTCTCCAGCCTGATGGTGAAGGTTTGCTTCCACACACACATGCACATTCAAAGCACTGTGGTTTTGGACTGTCAAAATTGGCCGCGGTGGGTTCTAGAATGCAGAATTGGCATTTTGATACATAGAATTAATTTGTACTTTTCTTATAAATTTCAGTATTCTGGATATTTTGATTGGATACACAGTAGGTACGTTTATATGCAACCTAATAATCCGTTAGAAATCAGATTGATAGCTTGAAAAGCCTTCATGTAAACACCTCTTCGTTCCGACTGAGCTTGATCTGATTTAAAAAATCTGAAATAGGAAAATAGGAAAAGATAGGTAAATAGGAAAGAATTGGCCATGAAAACGCTTGAATCCGACTATTTTCTCAATTGGATTCAAAAATACCTTGCGCACATGCACAGTTCAGTGGAACGTGGCGACAGACGAAGTTTTGTTCTGAATATATGTAATGCACATGTAAATTAATATTTGACTCAGATTGCAATGTTTAGGGTATAACATAAACAGTTCTTTTGGAATCTGCAATTGGACTGAATTCATTCAGGTTGACGAAAATGGGCACATGTAAACATAACAATCGTTGAGCCAGTCCAACCGTATGACTTCAACTACTGCCTTGAAGAGACTGAGGGAGAGTAGAGTTGAGTTAGGAGTATAAAGTGTCATGGTTTGGTTTCATGGGTGACTAATGCCAAAGTGACATGCTAGTGTCTCTTGCATTCCAGACTCCAACTGATGTAGAAATCAAGTGTGAGGCAGCAGAAAGAATAAATCTCCAGAGGAACTGCAATGTCAGTGCTCCACTGATGAGGTCTCTTGCTCAGGTAAGACAAATGCTGCATTCCACTTACCTCGGAATGTTTGTATGCAACAAGCTAGCCAGCTAACTGCAATGAATAATGTATATTTACCTCCTCAAAACAGTGAACTGTATAATCAGTGTTATAGACTTAACAAGCGAACATGTCTGTATGTTGATTGATCTATAGGAAATACTCATACATACAGCATAAATCATTTAATGGTAAAAAAAAAAAAACCTGCTTTGTTTACTGTTCATGCTGTGTTCATTTGATGTCATGCGTTGAACTCAGGGCTGAGGAGACCATCCCAAATTTCAAGTTGAGGGGGCGCTTTCTTTCATTCTTGGAAACCTTCAACCATCAGTGTATGCATGATACACATGTCTGTCACCGGCACATCCCCACATGGTTCTTGGCTGATGAAGGGCAAGGGTCAGGGCTTTGCTAATTCTGTAGCAAAAATTGTAGAAAATCAACAGAGACACAAATGAATTCTAGTGCACATTACACAGTAACAATCCAGAGAAAATAGTCATTAATCTATAAGATTGTCATCCATAAATTCCTGGAAAGTATATAATTCTTAGAAAAGTTAATAATGATTTCAGCCAAATTTCCATTCAGTTTCATCTCTCCAAGTAGACATAAGCTATCTATCTTTCAAATATTCCATTTATACCTGTGAAGTTTAATTTATCCACAGTCTGGTAGATCAGTAATGTTTACCTTATTCATTTCCTTATTATAATCTTTTCCTTATACTCTGCTTTTCCATATTTTATGTTTAATCTTTTAAGCCTTACTTTCTTACTTTACTTTGAATTCGTAATAATTTTGGTGCTGTGAGTTTTAATTATATATGTATAATGGACCCAATTTATTAATTTCAGAGCCATTAGTGTCAAATTATATAAACAGTGATAGAGGAGAGAGACAACATTATGAGCCACTTTCCCAAACTAGGTCCTGATTTTTGCACTGTCCCAGCTTCCCACACACCTCTGTCAGGTTTTGTTGCTTTATTTGTATTAGTATCTATAGGAGAACAAAACTCTGGATCTTCATGGGGTCCTAAGGACCTGTTTATGAAACATGGTATTAAGCTGTTTGACAGTTTTGTGTTTTGTGGGTGTGTAAAAGCAAATTATTTTGTCTCGTGACCTGGAAAAAAAGAACGTTACTACTGTATATACAAGCTTCTGATCTACCTTAACAATGATTGCTGCTTAATTTACCTTGGGTGTGTATGCATATGTTTGAATGTGCTTCATCCTAGGTGACCTTCCGGTTGGAATTGGAGTTTAGCAGATCAGTCTTTCTGGATTATATGCAAGTTTTGCTAAAGGCCTCCAGGTGAAGACGAATATATTATTGCTTTAATAGTGCACTCACACAGTAAATAGAAAAGTCACATTGCTCTCTACTTTTCTTAAATGTGGCTCAACCAAAATAGCATTCACCCTATTGACTTAGTACTGAGTCAGGAAAACGCCGTAACCTGATTGCCCGATTCAGATTAAGACAATATTCTGATTCCCCAAATTCTGATTCCCACCCCTGGAATATGCCCATTTTAACTGGAAATTTGTTGCATGTAAACACCTTATTCAGAAAATTCACTGAAAGGAGATATGTGCGCATGCTCAGTCCCCAAAGAATTGTGGGTGCTAACAGATGCTTAGCTGTTGTCTAGGTATTTAGGAATAGCAACTCGAGCGTACTTACAACAACCACATATACAGGAATATTCTGATGCCTGTACGCATATAAACATTGTATTCGGAATATGGCGTCAACCTGAATGTAGACCTTAAACGGAATTTGATGTGCGTGTAAACGTAGTATTTGTCAGGAGTTTGCGAGTTCAAATCCTGACGATGCCACAGCCAGGAGCCAAGGGAGCAAAACTGGCAGTGGTTGGGAGGGGTGAACTCTCTCCCCTGGCAATCACAATGACACTGGGCATCTGTGAGCTCATGTACAGTATGCAGAACAGGGTATATAGCACTTTCTTCCATGTGCGTTCAGTTGTCTTGTGATGCATGAGCAGTAGTTTGAAGGGGGAAGGGGGGGGTGTTTTAAATGTGCATTTTATCCTTCATAAAATTTTAGCTGTGATAAACAGTATTTTCATTTTTTGTAGCGATGGTGAAGAGCTGACTCCAGAAGACAACATCAATAATATACATCATCCTTTAAGGCATGAAGCTGATATCCTCTTTACAAGGTAAACCACACATAACTCATGCACATTTGGAACAATAAAGTTGATTGTGTCATGAATATCTCTCAGTGTTTATATATGAAATAAGACAATGTATGAATGGACTTTCGTTTTTTTTTTAAAAACTGCCTCATGGGTCTGTGATGAAGCACATAACTTACCTATGTTTATGTTCCTATCCTTTGCCTGGAGCATCTTACACTACATATACAGTACCTATAGTACCTATCCTACACACTGTATACCACAGCACTGTGTTGTGAAGGTGTTGTGTAATTTTCTATAACAACATGGCTTGGACAGTAGTTACTGTATATTAAGGGTTATATTGATGTGCTTGTTCTAATAAGTTATCATTTCCATAGTAAGAGTTGTGTTGTTATTGGAAAATAATACACTTTAAGGTTGTAACTGTAATATCGTTTCATGTCGGGTCACATCACACCACCCCATCGCTGATTATTATCCTGTAAAACATGATATTTTATTCCTTACTTCTCAGTGATATAGAACATAATAAACAATGTGCAGAGTACTAATTTTTTCACAGTGTGAGTGCAGCAAAGAGAGAGAGTACACTGTGCACACTTTTATTTAAGTACAAACCACATACTGTAGAAGCAAATCTGTGCAGCTCACTGTTTTTTTTTTTATTTTATTTTATTTTTTTACTACTTTTATCATCCAGGGATTCCAGCCCTTTTCGCTTTGAAATGAAATCCATGCCTAATCTTGGCTATGCAGGAGCCACCGGACCTACCTTCAATCTGTCTTATCAGGTAGGAATAACTTCTTCTTCCTTTTGCTGTGAAGTTGCTCGCATGTTTTTATGCCAACTTTACAAAAAGCTCTCACTCAGTGATACAGTTTTTTTAAAACCCTTTTTTTTATGATACACTGCAGCTCCAGAACCTCGGTCTGTTCCCTGTTACTCACCTGCTCCTCACAGTAGATGTTTTTTCTGTGACTAAAAATGGCAATCATCTTCTGTACATCTCAGACATAATTGTTGATCAGGTATGGGATAAAATAGAATTTTCAAATTATTTGTTTCCATTCAAATACCTACAGGGCCCTCCACTAATATTGGCACCCTTGGTAAATATGAGCAAAGAAGGCTATGAAATATTGATATAGTTCATATCATATCATAGTTCACCCAAAGATGTAAATTCTGTCATCAATTACACACTGCCATGTTGTTTCAAACCCATGGGACTTTCGTTCATCTTCGGAACACAAATGAAGACATTTTTAATGAAACCTGGGAGATTTCTGTCCCTCCGTTTACAGTCCATGTAACCAAAACTTTCAAGCTCCAAAAAGTTCATAAAGGCATCGTAAATGTAATCCATGTGACTCCAGTGGTTTAATCCCAATTTTATGAAGCGATACGAATGCTTTGTGTGTGCAAAAAAACACGAGAGAACCACAACAAATGCATGTTGAGTTGATGCGAGAGTGGACAAAAAAATGCAAGTCCTCCTCTATGTCGAAATCTGCAGCGTCCCTCGTCCTCTGCCTGCTGTAAACGGTGCAGCGCTTCCGGGTCCGGTTGTATCGCAAGAACGTCAGAGGAAGAGGGACGCTGTACACAAACTGAGTCACATAGAACAATCTTTGTAAAAAAAGATGTCTGCAGATTTTGACATAGAGGAGGACTTGCATGTTTTTGTCCGCGTTCGCATGTGTCATGGTTCTCTTGTGAGTGCGCATCGGAGATCTTTATTTTGAGATCTTTATTTTTTTTAAGACTTAATTTTAGGCTTTTTGCATACACAAACATTCGCATCGCTTCATAGAATTTTGATTAAACCACTGGAGTCACATGGATTACTTTTACGATACCTTTGTGAACTTTTTGGGGCTTGAAAGTTTTGGTTACTGGACTGTAAATGGACAGACAGAAATCTCCCAGGAATGATTGTGTTCTGAAGATGAATGAAAGTCTTATTTGGGTTTGGAAAGACATGAGGGTGAGTAATTTATGACAGAATTTTCATTTTTGGGTGAACTATCCCTTTAAGTAAATTTGTATGTGCTTTGCTGTTCAGTAATGATTAACAGTGTAAGAGTCAGTGTATTTGTGCTTTCTCCAGAACTCTGGTTCTCAGTGCACAGTTCCACGTGTCACTGTAGCAGATGTGCCCTCAGATGAAGACTTCTCGCTCACACCACAGCTGGTAATGATCTGTTTGTTGTATTTGATAAAAGAGCTGAAGAGTTATAATCATTTTAATTAGAGCAGGCCATAAATTGAAAAGACTGAACTACCTGATTTGCTCATGTACTGCCTCTTCAGGTTTCAGTGCAATCCCTGTGATTTACCCTGTATCCCTATTTATTGTTTACTGAAACAGAATTCGTCGACTGCTGCAGCTTTTTCTGCACAGTGCAGGCTCATACTTCTACCCCAACAAGACATCAGTGTGACTGTGGCAGGATGGCTAAACCTCCACACACTAAAGAAAGTAAGCAGCTGGACTTTAATGCATTGTGGCTCCGTTTCAGAAATTAAATTTGCTCATTGCTCACAGGGGTTTTAATGTGTTCAGTGTGGAAGATCAAGCCCTAACCCTAATATAATGTTTCTCATTAAACAGCACTCGTTTCTCAGAGTGTCTTCTCTCTGCTTGATGATGATACCAACTGATGATGTCTCTATTTTCACATAGGAAACAACTATTTGGGCTTTTTTCAGATATACAGTACTGTGCAAAAGTTTTAGGCACATGCAAAGAAATGCTGTAGAGCAAAGATGCCTTCAAAATAATGAAATTAAATGTTTCTACATTTTAAAAAAATACCATAAAGAGCAGTAAACAGTAGTAAATGAAACAAAGTTAATATTTGGTGTGACAAATATTAGTAGTCTCAGGTACAATTTGTTTTATAAGGAAATGAACTGGTAAGTTTTATTGAGCATCTTGCAGAACCAGCCACAGTTCTTCTGGAGACTTTGACTTTCACACTTGCTTGTTATTTTGCAGCAAAACCCAGCAGCCTTCATTGTGTTTTTTGTTTGAAAAGTGTCTCTTACGTAATATGCTGCTTTCTTTAATGACATACAAACATTTTTCTGTAACATTTAATTTTGTGCTAGAAAACCAATGTTTGGGAATCTAAAATGTTTTTTTGTACTGACTTGTAGAAGTCATAAAATAAAAAATCTATAACAAAGTTTGTACTAAAAAAAATAGGGTGCCTAAAATTTTTGCAAAGTACTGTATCTCATGACAAATAAAATGATGTTCTGCAGTAAAGGCAACTACTAGAATGTAGTAAATTATTAGAAAGTCAGTGTAAGGAAAGTTATCTGTCTCATTTTAAAGAAGCCATGTGTTTTTCTTGTTTGTTTGTTTGTTTGTTTGTTTTGTATTTTGCTTGTGAAATACCAGTTTAATACCAGCTGTTACCAGCTATGTTTGCAACATCAACAAAATTATACATAACCAAGATTTCTTTTTGGATGACACATTTTGTGGCAAAATGTCCTATACCTAATTTAGTTTAGTGTACTGTACAGCCGTGGCCAAAAGTTTTGAGAATGACACAAATATTAATTTTTACAAAGTCTGCTGCCTCAGTTTTTCTGATGGCACTTTGCATATACTCCAGAATGTTATGAAGAGTGATCAGATGAATTGCAATTAATTTCAAAGTCCCTCTTTGCCATGAAAATGAACTTAATCCCAAAAAAACATGTCCACTGCATTTCAGCCCTTCCACAAAAGGACCAGCTGACATCATGTCAGTGATTCTCTCGTTAACACAGGTGAGAGTGTTAACGAGGACAAGGCTGGAGATCACTCTGTCATGCTGATTGAGTTAGAATAACAGACTTGAAGCTTTAAAAGGAGGGTGGTGCTTGAAATTATTGTTCTTCCTCTGTTAACTATGGTTACCTGCAAGGAAACACATGCAGCCATCATTGCTTTGCACAAAAAGGGATTCACAGGCAAGGATATTGCTGCTAGTAAGATTGCACCTAAATCAACCATTTATCGGATCATCAAAACCTTCAAGGAGAGAGGTTCAACTGTTGTGAAGAAGGCTTCAGGGCGCCCAAGAAAGTACAGCAAGCGCCAGGACCATCTCCTAAAGTTGATTCAGCTGCGGGATCGGGGCACCACCAGTGCAGAGCTTGCTCAGGAATGGCAGCAGGCAGGTGTGAGTGCGTCTGCACGCACAGTAAGGCGAAGACTTTTGGAGGATGGCCTGGTGTCAGGAAGGGCAGCAAAGAAGCCACTTCTCTCCAGGAAAAACATCAGGAACAGACTGCTATTCTGCAAAAAGTACAGGGATTGGACTGCTGAGGACTGGGGTAATGTCATTTTCTCTGATGAATCCCCTTTCCGATTGTTTGGGGCATCTGGAAAAAAGCTTGTCTGGAGAAGAAAAGGTGAGTGCTACCATCAGTCCTGTATCATGCCAACAGTAAAACATCCTGAGACCACTCATGTGTGGGGTTGCTTCTCAGCCAAGGGAGTGGGCTCACTCACAATTTTGCCTAAGAACACAGCCATGAATAAAGAATGGTACAAAAACATCCTCAGAGAGCAACTTCTCCCAACCATCCAAGAACAGTTTGGTGACGAACGATGCCTTTTCCAGCATGATGGGGCACCTTGCCACAAGGCAAAAGTGATAACAAAGTGGCTCGGGGAATAAAACATCGACATTTTGGGTCCATGGCCAGGAAACTCCCCAGACCTTAATCCCATTGACAATTTGTGGTCAATCCTCAAGAGGCGGGTGGGCAAACAAAAACCCACAAACTCTGACAAACTCCAAGCATTGATTATGCAAGAATGGGCTGCCATCAGTCAGGATGTGGCCCAGAAGTTGATTGACAGCATGCCAGGGCGAATTGCAGAGGTCTTGAAAAAGAAGGGTCAACACTGCAAATATTGACTCTTTGCTTAAACTTCATGTAATTGTCAATAAAAGCCATTGACACTTATGAAATGCTTGTGATTATACTTCAGTAACAGTAACATCTGACAAAAAGATCTAAAAACACTGAAGCAGTAGACTTTGTGAAAATTAATATTTGTGTCATTCTCAAAACTTTTGGCCACGGGTGTATGTGCCAAAATGCTACACAGTTTCACCACTTTGAAAAGGCAACTGAAGTTCTTATGAAATGAAACTTCATAAGGTGAACAATTACCACAACTCTCAGCACGCGTTTTACCAGCTGGTCTTGGGGGTGTTTGTTAGGTCGCGCCATAAGCGCAACTCCAGTTCCCAGAACTCTCAACGGCCTATGAACATGACCGCCACCAATCCACATGCACACACACCGCACTACACATTCCAGCAGGCTCGGCGGCCTACAGATATGGCCGCCAGGGACTACAACATCCAGAACACCCCTTCACTCCCACGCTCACAGTCACCCACCTTCTGATTACACGCCTGTCCGTAATTTTCTAGGTTGCACACATCCTCACTATTTAAGTTCTTTAGTTTGTCGCGCACGTCGCGAAGTATTAGTTTGTCTACTTTATATTCAACTGTACCAAGCACTCTTTTCTGGACTGAATTTCTAGTTTCCGAACTAAGCTAAGTACTTTTTGATTACGATTTTTGCCTAAGCCCTACAACGACTGTCTTTTTGGTATTTTTGAACTTCCACTGGTTTCCTGGTTTTTTGTATTTTGCCTAAGCCCCTGAAATAACTGCCGGTATTTTTGAACCCTGCCTGTTTTTCGGATCTCCCTAAAGCTTGCCGTTGTCCTGATTTTCTGTTTTGTGTGTGTTCTTAATAAAGTGACGGATTTTCATACCGCAACTATATCCAGCCTTACTCTGGTGTCGTAACAGTGTTATATGAAGTCTCTTCAAATCAAATATCTTAATTGTCATTGCTCTGATTCTTATGTAATGTTGCAATCACCCATAAAACCAAACAACACAAAGTTTGAGTGGGGAAAAAAGTACTTCTGTTTTGCCCAGATAAACTTCAAGGCTTTGGAGTTGGTGATAATGGCAGCCATCGAGTTGAGCCCAAACAGCCCTGTGTTCCTGCATGAGGAAAGACCTACAAGACATGTGAGCACTACAAAAGAATTCTATTCACAAATAAACCCTGTAAAGCGTTTAATGAAAGCCAAGTAGTAAAATAATAAGAATGAAAGCATATAGTAATAAAGAATAAATGCTTTCATCATATGTGCACATGTATGTCTGCTTTCTTGAATAATGTTGAACATGGTTACAATAAAAAGACTGTTACATTCCCTAACAAGATCACACAATAATAATAATAATGGAGATTTTATATATATATATATATATATATATATATATATATATATATATATATATATATTATTTTTCTTTTGTTATGCCTGCAGATAATTCTGGAGATTAGAAAGGATGAAGATTACATAGCGGATTACATGGCGTAATCCGCTATGTAATCTTCATCCTTCATCCCAAAAATAACAATATTCAAATAAAAGTCAGTTTAAAACACAAGTGAGGTAAAGCATGACCAGACTGGGTTCTTGAAAGAAAGAAGATGAAGAATATTGCAGATCCTTTTAGTGCCATCCAGGCATTGGTTAAATCTCTTGCCATTGTACCCTGAGAATACAAGATTTATTGTACATAGTGAATATATTTGTCTGTTTTTTTGTTCCATATATATATATATATATATATATATATATATATATATATATATATATATATATATATATATATATATACACACACACACACACACACACACACACACACACACACACACACACACACACACACACACACACACACACATACAGTATCTCACAAAAGTGAGTACACCCCTCACATTTTTGTAAATATTTTATTATATCTTTTCATGGCACAACACTGAAGAAATGACACTTTGCTACAATGTAAAGTAGTGAGTGTACAGCTTGTATAACAGTGTAAATTTGCTGTCCCCTCAAAATAACTCAACACACAGAAATTAATGTCTAAACCGCTGGCAACAAAAGTGAGTACACCCCTAAGTGAAAATGTCCAAATTGGGCCCAAAGTGTCAATATTTTGTGTGGCCACCATTATTTTCCAGCACTGCCTTAACCCTGTTTGGCATGGAGTTCACCAGAGCTTCACAGGTTGCCACTGGAGTCCTCTTCCACTCCTCCATGATGACATCACAGAGCTGGTGGATGCTAGAGACCTTGCGCTCCTCCACCTTCTGTTTGAGGATGCCCCACAGATGCTCAATAGGGTTTAGGTCTGGAGACATGCTTGGTCAGTCCATCACCTTTACCCTCAGCTTCTTTAGCAAGGCAATGGTCGTCTTGGAGGTGTGTTTGGGGTCGTTATCATGTTGGAATACTGCCCTGCGGCCCAGTTTCCGAAGGGAGGGGATCATGCTCTGCTTCAGTATGTTACAGCACTTGTCACAGTACACTCCCCAGTACCGGCAGCACTCATGCAGCCCCAGACCATGACACTCCCACCACCATGCTTGACTGTAGGCAAGACACACTTGCCTTTGTACTCCTCACCTGGTTGCCGCCACACACGCTTGACACCATCTGAACCAAATAAGTTTATCTTGGTCTCATCAGACCACAGGACATGGTTCCAGTAATCCATGTCCTTAGTCTGCTTGTCTTCAGCAAACTGTTTGCGGGCTTTCTTGTGCATCATCTTTAGAAGAGGCTTCCTTCTGGAACGACAGCCATGCAGACCAATTTGATGCGGTGTACGACGTATGGTCTGAGCACTGACAGGCTGACCCCCCACCCCTTCAACCTCTGCAGCAATGCTGGCAGCACTCATACATCTATTCTGCAAAGCCAACCTCTGGATATGATGCTGAGCACATGCACTCAACTTCTTTGGTCGACCATGGTGAGGCCTGTTCTGAGTGGAACCTGTCCTGTTAAACCGCTGTATGGTCTTGGCCACCGTACTGCAGCTGAGTTTCAGGGTGTTGGCAATCTTCTTATAGCCTAGGCCATCTTTATGTAGAGCAACAATTCTTTTTTTCAGATCCTCAGAGAGTTCTTTGCCATGAGGTGCCATGCTGAACTTCCAGTGACCAGTATGAGAGAGTGTGAGAGCGATAACACCAAACTTAACACACCTGCTCCCCATTCACACCTGAGACCTTGTAACACTAACGAGTCACCTGACACCGGGGAGGGAAAACGGCTAATTGGGCCCAGTTTGGACATTTTCACTTAGGGGTGTACTCACTTTTGTTGCCAGCGGTTTAGACATTAATGGCTGTGTGTTGAGTTATTTTGAGGGGACAGCAAATTTACACTGTTATACAAGCTGTACACTCACTACTTTACATTGTAGCAAAGTGTCATTTCTTCAGTGTTGACCCATGAAAAGTTATAATAAAATATTTACAAGAATGTGAGGGGTGTACTCACTTTTGTGAGATACTGTATATATATATATATATATATATATATATATATATATATATATATATATATATATATATATATATATATATATATATATATATATATATATATATATATATTCATATATCCACATATCCACATACTTTATATCCAGGACTAAGCCTTTATTTTTCTTTTGTTATGCCTGCAGATAATTCTGGAGATTAGAAAGGATGAAGATTACAAAATTCCCATCTGGATTATAATCGGAAGCACTTTGGGAGGCCTACAGCTTTTGGCTCTGCTGGTACTAGCTCTCTGGAAGGCATGTTATCCTGATTCATTAATTATTCATTAATTATTATACAACATCCATTATATTGTATTTACACACCCAGTTGCCAGTTTATTAGCTACGCTACTATCTACACTAATCAATTAATGGCTTTTTTTTTAATCAGGTAAACCTACATATAGAGAACAATTCATGACTGTAACCCGTCTGTTGCTTTGCAGTTAGTCAGTCCCCCCTCTACCCTGTCTGTCAATGAACAAGGACCAATATAGAAACTGGTAACCAAATATTGGTCGGACTATTCTCACCACAGCAGTGACACTGACGTGGTAGTGTGTGTTACACTGGTATGGGTCTATCGGGTACAGCAGCATTGCTGGGTGTTTTAAACACCTCAGTGACAGTGCAATGACCTCAATGACATGCATATGGATAAGATAAAAACAAATAGTCTCTTGGTGTTCCCCTACAAGGTGCAGCAATAATATCGATTTGTCTAATAAAAAGATCAGTAAAATACACAGTATTTAAAAAAACGCCATCAGAGCCAGATACATGTGTACCACTGCAACACTAATGTCATTCAAATAAAATCTTTTCAGCATTGGTCCTGTAGGGCCTATAGGACAGGGTAGAAAATGGCAGACAAATTATTCATAGCAACAGACAGGTAACTGTGTACAAAGTGCCCAATATGTTTGGTCCAACTGATAAAAGGGCCAATAATATAAGTGAGGTGTTACCATAAGCTAAATAAGTATAAGCTATGTAGAAACTGAGTATATTAGTTTATACTACAGCATGGCTGAATGCTTGAATTTGATTGGTCAGTAGGTGTGCATTATTTTTCACATAACAAACAGCAAAGGTAGTAACAAACAATTCATATTAATGCGCTTGTTCTAATACATTGTTGTTTCTATAGTAACGGCTCATACACAGAGACTTGCATGGTGGAAGCTCCATATATACAATAATAAATGGATTTGTTGAGAGAGAGAGAGAGAGAGAGAGAGAGAGAGAGAGAGAGAGAGAGAGCGAGAGAGGGAGAGAGGGGGAGAGAGAGAGAGAGGGGGAGAGGGAGAGGGAGGGGGAGAGGGAGAGGGAGGGGGAGAGGGGGAGAGGGAGAGAGGGGGAGAGGTAAGGGAATCAGCTATAACATATGTGAGAACAGGAACTAACTTGTCTC